>OU342742.1:210830715-211084398 GCA_910589775.1 Avena eriantha
TTCTTATACTAAAACCAGCACTAGAGTCATTGCATGTGTGTTCTTTGCACAAACCAAACATGGATCCACCACTGTCATTGCATGTGTGTTTTTCCACAAACCACACATGGATCAACCAGTGGTCATTGCATGTGTGTTCTTTTCCACAAACCACATATGGATCAACCATTGGTCATTGCATTTGTGTTCTTTCAGCACAAAACCACAATATGGATCAACCAGAGTCATTGCATGTTGTTCTTTCACACAAACCACATATGGATCCATTGAGTAATTGCATGTTTGTTCTTATACTAAAAACAAAACCAGCACTAGAGTCTTGCATAAGCGTGTTCTTTTCCAACACCAACACATGGATCCACTAGACTCATTGCATGTGTATATTTTTCACAAACAACTTATGGATCAACCAGTGGTAATTGCATGTGTGTTCTTTTCACAAACCACATATGGATCCATTTGAGTAATTGCATGTTTGTTCTTATACTAAAACCACAAACTAGCACTAGAGTCATTGCATGTGTGTTTCTTTTCCACAAACCACATATGGATCCATTTGAGTAATTGCAAGTTTGTTCTTATACTAAAACCACAAACTAGCACTAGAGTCATTGCATATGTGTTCTTTTCCACAAACCACACATGGATCCACTGGACTCATTGCATGTGTGTTCTTTTCCACAAACCACATATGGATCAACTAGTGGTCATTCCATGTTTGTTCTTTCCACAAACCACACATGGATCAACCAGTGGTCATTGCATGTGTTTTCTTATCCATAAACCACTTATGGATCCATTAGAGTCATTGCATGTGTGTTATTTCCACAAACCACACATGGATCAACCACTAGAGTCATTGCATGTGTGTTATTTCCACAAACCACACATGGATCAACCACTAGAGTCATTGCATCTGTGTTATTTCCACAAACCACACAAGGATCAACCACTAGAGTCATTGCATGTGTGTTCTTATACTAAAACCAACACTAGAGTCATTGCATGTGTGTTCTTTTCACAAACCACACATGGATTCACCAGTGTCATTGCATGTGTGTTCTTTCCACAAACCACCACATGGATCAACCAGTGGTCATTGCATGTGTGTTCCTTTCCACAAACCACACATGGATCAAGCAGTGTCATTGCATGTGTGTTCTTATTCCACAACCACACATGGATCAACACTAGAGTTCATTGCATGTGTGTTAGTTACACAAACCACACATGGATCAACCACTAGAGTCATTGCATGTGTGTTCTTATAATACTAAAACCAGCACTAGAGTCATTGCATGTGTGTTCTTTGCACAAACCACACATGGATCCACCACTGGCATTGCATGTGTGTTCTTTCCACAAACCCACATGGATCAACCAGTGGTCATTGCATGTGTGTTCTTTTCCACAAACCACATATGGATCACCAGTGGTCTTGCATGTGGTGTTCTTTCCACAAACCACATATGGATCAACCAGAGTCATTGCATGTGTGTTTCTTTCCACAAACCACATATGGATCCATTTGAGTAATTGCATGTTTGTTCTTATACTAAAACCACAAACCAGCACTAGAGTCATTGCTCGTGTTGCCTTTTCCTAAGACATAACATGGATCCACTAGACTCATTGCATGTGTATCTTTTCCACAAACAACTTATGGATCAACCAGTGGTCATTGCATGTGTGTTCTTTTCACAAACTACATGTGGACGGTCGTGGTGCTGTCATGGCAGATGCCATGGATATGGCTAAAAAGGTGGGACAATATGCATTAGAGAATCCAAGGGAGGGATAGTGTGGTGATTCCACACACAGATGTTTGTATTCAGTTGGTTTCCAAGGTTTACAAATGCTCCTTGAGCTGTGTTTGGGGAGAGGAGGAAGAAGGAACTCTCTTCCTCTCTTCACTAGCTAGCGCTCAGTAACCTACTAGAGATCAACCAAGTAAAGCTCAACCCTTTCTATAGATGCCCTAGCCCTCCTTATATAGGGGGTGGCTAGGTCTCCAATTAGGGCATACGTGGAGGCATATTCCAGGGAATATGCCTCTTCCCAAAATAGTAAACCGACCGGGGTCACTTTTTCCCCATCGTAAGCCATGCAGAGGCTACGTGAGCCTCTGCGGCGGCCAGCGTTATCCGACACAGGCAGGTCACCCTTGTCGGCCACGCCTCGGTGGTCCTAGCCTCTGTCCGCTTCGCTCACGCTCCAGCGTACAGTGACCTTCTTTTGACCAGCGAGATACCTTCCTTTCTCTTGCAAGCCTGATATAACCCGGTCATGCCTGGTTAATCCGACCACACTGGTACCTGCATACAAGTTAGATAAATCCTGCCGGCATATGACATACGTCGGCCGGGACTCGGTTAGGCGGACATCCTCCGCCCCGGGTTACTCCGTGATTTGGCCTGCTTGAGGTGACTCGGCTAGCACTTGCTTTGACCTTGCCGTACCTCGGCTAACTCGGCCTTATACCCCGATGTGAACCCTACCCGGGGGTTATCCCCCAACATTAGTCCCCCGAAGCTAGTGCGGTCTTAGCAGCCTCAGCCGCTAAGGCCACAACAGGTTCAATTTCCACCGAGCCTTTTGCTCCTTTTTCTGAGTTACCTCATATCCCGGATTTCATTGGCTAGCTTTTCCCTTGGCACATTCCGAGTTTTCACTCGTTGGCCGGGTCACCCTATAATTATCCAGGTTATTCTTCCTTCTCTCGTACGCTTCCCCACGTGGGAGGGTAATCATTATCTTGCCTCATTTTAAGGGCCTGCGCCAGTTACGGCTGCAGTTAATGTCAGGTGTTACTGTTGCACACGTCACAATCGTGTCTGTCTCCTCGTCAACTGTATGACCACGTCACGTCATGGGGTCCCCTACGCCCTGTGGTCCCTTCCTGTGGCTCACGTTTGATTGGCTGACCCGGCAAATACAACGGCCACACTATGTGGTCTTGCCACACCGCACGATCCCACTACCCGGGCTGGGGCGTGGTTAAATAGGGGAGGGCGCGCCCCTTGGTGTTTTCCCCATTCTCGCGCCCCTCTGCCTCTTCTTCTTCTTCTTCCTCCCAGCGACAACGCCACCGCCGCCGCACCTGCTTAGCAGTGCCGCCGCCGCACCGTGCCTTTCCGCACCAGCATCGCCGCCACTCCCGCGCATCTCCACTGCCACGGGACCGCGCCAGTCCAAGGCACTGCCCCCCACCGCTGATAGGGCCAGTACGGCTCGCCTCCAAAGAGCTCGCACCCTCACCCAATCTGGGTGAGTTCGTGGTGTTCCTCTCCCATTTCTAGCGCGGGATCGGCCTCCCCGTTAGCGATTTCTTCCACGAGTGGCTCAACATCTATGAGCTTCAACCGCATCACCTTCCGGCGAACACCATCACTTCCCTTTCTTCCTTTGCCTCCACCATAGAGGGCTACGTCGGATTGTGGCCCACTAAGGAGCTCTAGATCCGATTTTTCGGTCTACGCCGGAATGTGATTCCGAATAAGGAGCTTGACCTGGAGGACAAACAACTTACGCAGTTCGGTGCTGCTTCCATTTCTCCTCGGAAATAGTCCGTCTTTCCCCGAGTCACGGGGCTTGATTCTTGCAAGGGCTGGGCCCGAACCTTCTTTATGTCAGAAATGGCACGACTGAAGATCTGATCAGGCTGCGCCCCTATGCTCCGGGTGCTCCTAATCCGGATCTGTGGGATCAGATCTCCAAGAAACCGACAGTCTTGGCGAACCAAGTCAATAAATGGTTCCAGGAGCTGAAGGATGCGGGGCTGCGCAATGAGGACGCGATGATCACATTCGTCCGCAACCGGATCTCCCCTCTCCAGAAATGCACTCACAAGCTTTGCCACATGAGCTGGCGCCTTGACCCCAACCGGACCTCCTCATTCGAGTTGAGCAATACCGAGATATTCTGCCGGGTCAAGGCCCTCTTCACCACTAACAAAAACTTCTCCGCTGATTGGGAGTGGGGGATCGAGCACTTCTACCGAGATAGGCTTCCTCCTGCGGTAAATCTCGTGATCCAATCTTTTTCCGAGTTATATCATATGTCAGGATTTGTTGTTTGTTTGATCCCTTTGCATTTTATTTTTCTTAGTTGTTTCTTCAGCAAACTCTTGAGGATGGCACCGAGCCTTCTCTCAAGTGGGCGAATGATCGAGATGCTCCGGACGAGGAGGAGCCGGATCAGGAGATGTTCCTGTCGTTCCCTGATGCCACCAAGCGACCCACCGGTAACTTCTCTTCCTTAAGGGATTAGCCTGATGATGAAGATGATTCCGATGTTGAGGTGATGGAAGCATTTGACACTGTCCCCCTTTCTTACGCCTTTCCGGCTTCAGCTAACCCGGGTGGGCAGATCCATGAAGATCCTCCTCTCGCCACGAGCGAGCCTGTCCCGGCCATGTCAAAGAAAAGGGCGGCCGCATTTGCTTCTTCCTCCGGACCTTCTAAGCCCACCAAGAGGCGAAAGAAGTCCACAGACAAAGTTGCCACCAAGCCTACAACTAAGGCCATAACCCGGAGAGCTCGCAAGCCGAAGGAACCTTTGACCTCTGATGAGTAAGTCATTTCTTCCTTATCCAATTTTCTGCTTCGTGCTTTGCTATTCATTTGTTTTTCCTTTGTTATAATTCTTTATCATTCATCGCTTGATTTGGCAGGGCTGCGGTGGAGGTTCCTCAGAGCGGATCCGGCATCACTTCGCCGCTCCGACATAGCCCTTCTCCCCCTCGTGGCGACGATTCACGCCCGTTGAGCCCCATTCAGGAGGGTTCAGCGGCTGCTCCGGGTTCTAGCCCACCTCATCCAGAGGACGGAAACCTCGGAGCAGGGGGAGTGGTTCTACCGAGGCAGCAGTTGCCCCCAGCTCTTATTTGGCTCAGCCGCAACCAGCTACCTCCGAGGTACCAACAGCACCCCCCGCCAAGACAAGCACCAGCGGCAACACCAATAGCCGCATCGCAAGTATAAGCAGCAGCACCAACTCCCTCTGCCCTCGCCTGAGTCTTCCAAGACTCGGCGAGAAGACACAAGTAGCACCAAGGCAGCTCCCAAGACCAAATCTGCAGCACAAACTTCAACCTCTCAGCAGCAGCCCAAGGGCAAGAAATCTTCTGACGCCGCCAGGGCAGCATCTATCGAGGCTGGACAGCGCACACTCGCGTCCATGCTTCCGAAGAAGACCCCACCGAAGAAAGATACTTCTGCCGGGTCAGCTGATGCACAACTTGTTTTGCACACCAGCCCCGCTGTTGCACAAGTTGAGAGGAGGGAGGGCCCACGCCAAGGGTTTGATCGTGCCCCACATGCTTAGCGGAGAACGCTATCCTCTGGCCTTGATCGAGTTTGTCAATAACTGGAACAAGGCGGAGTTCGTCCATAACGATGATCTCCCGGACAAATTTGGGCCTGCCGAGTTTGCTGCACAGATGAACACAGCTGCCAAGGCTATCAACCTTGCCGGCCGGATGATGGAGGTACGCTACCTTGTTTTTTCTTTAACATGCACTAGTGCTTAGTGATATAACCATTAGTCCCCGAGCCTCCGGGGGAGTAACTTGTTACTCGGCCGAATGCTCCTTAGAGAACTAGCGTAGCTCCTTAGTAACTTCAAATATGCATACACCTAGAGCCGGGTTAAGTTCCACTTGGCCCGGATTCTGTACACTTCAAATATGCACACACCTAGAGCCGGGTTAAGTTCCACTTGGCCTGGATTTTGTACACTTTGAGTATGCACACACCTAGAGCCGGGTTAAATTCCACTTGGCCCGGATTCTGTACACTTCGAATATGCACACACCTAGAGCCGGGTTAAGTTCCACTTGGCCTGGATTTTGTACACTTCGAATATGCACACACCTAGAGTCGGGTTAAGTTCCACTTGGCCCAGATTCTGTACACTTCGAATATGCACACACCTAGAGCTGGGTTAAGTTCCACTTGGCCTGGATCTTGTACCCTTCGAATATGCACACACCTAGAGCCGGGTTAAGTTCCACTTGGCCCGGATTCTGTACACTTCGAATATGCACACACCTAGAGCCGGGTTAAGTTCCACTTGGCGCGGATTCTGTACACTTCGAATATGCACACACCTAGAGCCGGGTTAAGTTCCACTTGGCCCGGATCTTGTACCCTTCGAATATGCACACATCTAGAGTCGGGTTAAGTTCCACTTGGCCCGGATTCTACACACTTCGAATATGCACACACCTAAGCTATCTTTGCTCCTTTGAGGTGACCACCAGTCGCCGGAGCGCTGAGTTTCAGCGCCTCTTGGACACACACAAGGGGCTACGCTCGAAACATTCTACACTCCTTGCTGAGTTCGAGAAACGGGGGAAGTTTTCACTTTGACTTTTTTCTATCTTTCTTTGTCTTTTCCCGCTGAACTAATCTGTTATTCGGATTGGGCAGCCGGAGTGGAGGCCGAGAACATCCTCATGAGGAAGAACTTGGACCTAATAAAGGGTAAGTCATTTTTGCTTAATCTTCTTATGTGTTCTATCTCCTTTTCTTGGCTCGGCAAATATTCATACCTCGGCTTTGCCGGGTCAACAAACTGTTTTAGCATCTCTTGAAGATAGTGTGCCCATGGCTGATATGATGCTGCATTTTCTCGAACAAGCAGGGCAGCATCAGGCCGAACTCAAGAAGAAGGATGATGAGCTTGCCCTCCTCCGGACCAAGGATGATGAAATTGCCAAGCTCAAGGCAGACATGAAAAAGCTCAAGGCGCTCCACAAATCCGAGATGGATAAAGCTGGCCAAGATTTTACTGAAGAGCGAGAACGTCTCAACCTCCAAATTGCCAAAGATCAAGAACTGCTGAAGGAGGCCGACATTAAGCTTGAGTCGGCGAATGCTGAACTTGTGCAACTCCGGAAGAGGCGTGACAACTGCACCAAGGAGCTGACCCGGATCCACAGCCATATTTCTTGTAAGTTCTTTTCCTTCAGCCGGCATATATCTCTCCGGGTCAACCTCCTTCACCTATTTCACTTGTCTTGTTTTCAGACAAATTTCTGGAGGGTGATGCCATTGCAACCACTGCCATTGCCAAGTTCCGCCAGAAGAGGGGTACTCCAACTAGTCCTAGTGCTGAAAACATTCCCTATGAAATGGAGGACCTGCTGGTCAGCTTATCTTCTCGCGTCGAGATTGTGAAGAACTATGGTAAGGATATCCTAGATGTAGCAGTCCGGATCTTCAATGCCTTTTGGCCTGATGAAGATACTCCGGAGGGGTCCACTGCTCTAATCAACAAGTTAATGGAGTGCGAGAGCCAGCTTGACCTCTGGAGGGAATCTGCCGGATGCGGCGGAGCTGAAACCGTCCTCCACTACGTGCTCACATGGTATGAAAAAATAAACCTGAATCTTCTCGAGCGCATGCGCACCGGATCAAGGTGGTCCAATGATCCGGATTGGATAGCTCGACGCAAGGCTTGCGCCCATAGCCTCATTCAGTATGCCCCCATCCATCAATGGAACGAGGGACCAAGCTTCCTTGGCACTGTCGACGACGAATATGTCGAAGATGGTTCGGGTGAGGAGGAAGAGGACGAAGCCTCTGATGTTGAAGAAGATGAAGATGATGCTGAGGCCGAGGCCGGAGTTCCCCCTGCTGGCGCCGAGTTACCTCCTGCAGCTGCTCCTTGATAACAAACACTTTGAAGTTTATCAGATCCCTGGTATGCCGGGTGCAAATGTATTAAGCACATTGATCATATTTTGCTACTAAGTTGCTCGTGCCGGATTAACTTGGGCGTAGTCCCCGAGTTTCATTTTCTTGTTTCTCCAATTTCTTGGCTCGGCTCGTGTCTACCTTGGTTCAGTTTTGTGACTTACGAGTCCGAGTTTCAAATATTGACTTAACAATACTTAGAAACTTTAGGACTAGCTCAAAATAATTTAGCATAGTAAAAACAAGGTAAACATAAAGTTAGTCTAAATAGCAAATGTCGGCTCGATTAAGTTCTTTTCCCTAGTCGTTTTTCATGTGCTACGCAATTCCAAACTTGTTCTCTTGCTTGCCATGAAGCCAAATCTTGTTGGACAGCAGCAAATCGAAGAGTTGAGTTTTTGGTGCTCACACACTACTAATCTGGCTTAGGTAGAAGCAACTTACGCCAGCCGACATATAAATAACAAATATAGAAAACAATAAATATTATTAAGGCAGTCCCTGAGTTACTGCTCGAGGTGCCACGATTTCATTGATAAGCTCATCGCCGGCATACATACCGACGTATGAGATACTCGGATACACACACTTCTTTGCTAAGTGTAGAACGGACAAAGTAGAGCTACATTCCATGGACGCTTAGATTCCTCGCCGGAGCTGTCCACCTTGTTCTTCTCCTGTGGTTTTGCATCGATGAGATAATACGAGTCATTGTGCAATGCTTTTCTCACAATGAATGGCCCTTCCCATGGGGGGGGATTTCTTATGCATGCCAGCAGTACGTTGTACTAACCGGAGTACCAGATCAACTTCCCTGAAGACTCGGGAGTTTATCTTCCGGCTATGATAGCGTCGGAGGTTTTGCTGATATATGGCGGATCTGGACAATGCCAATTCTCTCGCTTCTTCCAGCAGATCAACATCATTTTGCCGGGCTTCTCGCACTTCGGCTTCTGTGTATTGGGTGACTCTAGGTGAGTCATGCTCTATGTCGGCTGGTAATACAGCTTTTGCCCCATATACCAGAAAGAATGGCGTATAGCCTGTTGATCGATTCGGAGTTGTTCTTCAACTCCACAGTACCGCTGGTAGTTCTTCTATCTAGCACCCCACTGATCTTTGCAGCGGCTCAATGAGCCGGGGTTTTATCCCGGATAATACTAATCCGTTGGATCTCTCCACTTGTCCGTTTGATGCAGGGTGGGCTACCGAGGCAACGTCCAGCCGGATCTTCTTATCTCGGCAGAATCGCGTAAATGCTCCTTCAGCAAAATTTGTGCCATTATCTGTTATGATACTATGAGGATAGCCGTATCTCAAGATGATATCTTTGAGGAATGTCACGGCCATAGCTCCATCACATTTTCTTATTGGCTTTACTTCAATCCATTTTGTAAACTTATCAACCATGACTAAGATGTGGGTCATGTTCCCTCTTGCTGGTTTAAACGGGCCAACCATGTCCAAACACCATACAACAAATGGCTAGGTAATTGGTATAGTCTTGAGCTCCGACATTGGCATATGTGTCTTGGTTGCATACCTCTGACAACCATTGCACTTTCTTACTAGATCTTCTTCTTGTTCCAAGGCACTTGGCCAGTAGAACCCATGCCAGAAAGCTTTTGCCACTAAATCTCTAGATGAGACGTGATGCCCACATTCCCCTTGATGTATATCCTGGAGGATGTCAAGCCCTTCTTCCGGGTCAACACATTGCTGCAGGACATTTGTGACACTTCTCTTGTATAGTTCGGCACTGATAATTGTGTATGCCTTTGCGCGCCTCTGAATTTGCCTGGAAAGTACATCTTCACTGGGCAAAGTTCCATCCTTCAGGAATTGAAATATGTGCAGCGCCAAGCTGGTATAGCTCGCACTAGAAACGCATCCTCATCTATTTCCATTTGCTCCACCGGCATAACCTCGGCCGGATCGCGCTGTGCAGTCCCTGGGTTCTGCGGAGCAGTCCCCGGGTTTCCTGAACCACTTCACATGTCAATGTCCATGGGTACGGCTCCGAACTCCGGATCTGTCGGGATGTAGATTGAGTCGGTTTCTAGGTACGGCCTGATAGATGGTTTTTTGAGGTGTTCTAGTGCTACACCCGGTGAAATTGCTTGTCGGGTTGATCCGAGCTTCGACAATACGTCGGCAGCCTCGTTTTCCAGCCGGGGTACATGGTGAAACTCGCATCCCTCAAAGTACCCAGATATCTTTTGCACATGGAATCTGTACAATGCCATGTTTGGATCAAGAGCGTCCCACAACCCTGAGACTTGCTGAACTACCAAATCCGAGTCACCAAAGCATTGGATCCGACGTATTCCAATTTCTTTTGCCACTTTGAGCCCATGCACAAGTGCTTCATATTCGGTGACATTGTTTGACGCTGCGAAATGGATCTGCAACACATACTTCAGCTGGTCGTTCTTTGGCGAGGTAAGTACAACTCCGGCGCCTAACCCGGTTTTTTTTTTATCCATCAAAGTGCATTCTCCAGTAGTTCGGATCTGGTAATGGTGGTTCGTATTGCATCTCGGCCCAATCCACAAAAAAGTCGGCCACAGCCTGAGACTTGATCGCATCTCTCATGTCGTATTGCAGAGCATAAGGGGCTAGCTCAATTGCCCATTTTGCGATTCGGCCGCTTGCATCCTTGTTACTCATTATCTCAGATATGGGGGCTTCACATATCACTTTGATTGGGTGTTCTTCAAAATAGTGCTTCAGCTTTTTTGCTGCCATGTACACACCGCATGCCATTTTCTAATAGTGAGGATAGTTTTGCTTTGATGCGGATAATACCTCGCTCAGGTAATAGACTGGGCTCTGCACTGACTTGCCCTCTTCGTCGCGCTCTACCACTACTACTGCACTTACAACTCGATTGGTTGCGGCTATATAGAGCAACATTGGCTCTTTTGATAGTGGAGAGGCTAACACCGGTGTCGTGGCTAACATTTTCTTTAATTGGATAAAGGCTTCGTTGGCCTGCGGCGTCCATACGATCTTGTCCGCTTTTTTCATTAGTTGATAGAGAGGCAATGCCTTTTCTCCCATCCGACATACAAACCGACTTAGAGATGCCAGGCAACCAGTGAACTTTTGGACATCGTTAAGACACTTCGGCAGCTCCATTCTCTCTATGGCTCGGATTTTAGTTGGGTTAACTTCGATACCTCGGCTGGATACAAGAAATCCGAGTAATTTCCTAGCCGGGACACCGAAGGTACATTTTTTCCGGGTTAAGCTTCATTCGGAATCTTCTTAGGTTCGCAAACGTTTGCCTGATATCATCAAGGAGCATTTTTCTTTCCTTGGTTTTTATAACCACATCATCCACATACACTTGCACATTTCGTCCAATTTGGTCGTGTAAACATTTTTGCATACATCTTTAGTACGTTGCCCCTGCATCACGTAAACCAAAAGGCATGGTGCGATAGCAATAAGCCCCATACGGGGTAATAAACGCAGTCTTTATTTGATCATTCGGATTCAGAGGTATCTGGTGGAAACCAGAATATGCATCTATGAATGACAACAGTTCACACCCAGCAGTAGAATCTATGACTTGATCTATTCTTGGCAGTGGGAATGGATCTTTTGGGCACGCCTTATTCAGGTTCGTGTAATCGATGCACATACGCCAAACCACTGCCACATTCAGATCATCTTTCTTCTTTTCCACCAGCACCGGATTAGATAATCAATCCGGGTAAAGCACTTCCATGATAAACCCAGCTGCTAGGAGCCGATCTATCTCATCTCCAATGACTTTTTTCCTATCTTCGGCGAAGCGACGGAGAGGTTGCTTCACCGGCTTTGCTCCGGGTCTCACATTCAGAGAGTGCTTGGCCAACTCCCTCGGAACACCTCGCAAGTCCTGTGTGGACCAAGCAAAAATATCCCGATTCTCACGGAGGAAGTTGACAAGCTCGCTTTCCTATTTGTCATTTAACCCGGTGATGGCTCAATGCACGGCACCCAGAAAAATGCTTGATGGCGGTGTTGATGTAGAGCTCGTTGGGAACCCCAAGAGGAAGGTATGATGAGCACAACAGCAAGTTTCCCTCAGTTATGAAACCAAGGTTTAATCGAACCAGTAGGAGCAAGGAAACACCCCAAAGGTGTTACTAGCTGAGCTTTGGCAGGGCACACTACCGGTGCTAGTAGCAACATGGAGACCTGGACAACACAACCACAAAATTTTTTCCCCAACTTGCGATGAGGTTGTCAATCTCACCGTGTTTTGCGGAAAACAAAGGATTAAACGTATCGAATGGAAAGAAGTAATTGTTTGCAGAAAGTAAACACAAAGCACTAAACAGTTTATACATTGTATGTAAAGAAAAGCACCGGGATCCATAGTTCACTAGAGGTGGCTCTCCTTAGATAGATAACATGTTGGGTGAACAAATTACAGCTAGGCAATTGACAAACATCGAGAAAGCAATACATGCATATACTAATCATCTTGACTCCTTTGAGACTTGATTGGGCATTACAACATTAAACATAGACCGCCATCCAACTGCATCTATGACTAATAATCCACCTTCAGGTTATCATCCGAACCCCCTCCAGTATTAAGTTGCAAGCAACAAACTATTGCTTTACGAACTGCGTGTAAAGTAAACAATACGATTGTTCTATGAACAAAGGATTGTTGTTTTATCCCTAGTAGCAACAGCACATCTAGTACCTTAGAGATTTCTGTCACTTCCCCAGATTACCAGAGGCATGAACCCACTATCGAGCATAAATACTAACTCTTGGAGTTGCTAGTATCTACTTGGCCAAGATAGCTACTAACAACGGAAAGCATGCAAGATCACAAATATTAAGATATGATAGAATCAATAATCAATCTGAAATAGCATCTCAATATCCATCGGATCCCCACAAACACAACATGCAGAATTATAAATAGGTGATCTTGATCATGAACGGAGCTCACAAGATCTAGACATGAAAGCACAAAGGAGGATAACCAGCCATCTAGCTACTACATGGATCCGTAGTCCAAGGATGAACTACTCACGCATCACACCGGAGGCTTGCATGGTGATGAAGAAGGTCTCCAGGGTAAATTACCCTCTCCGACAGGGTGCCGGGAAGAGCTTCAGATCCCTCCCGATCTAGGGATGGAGATGACGGCGGCTACAGACTCTTTCGTGGATTTTTTTGATCGGGGCCTTAGGGTTTTCGTCCCGAGGGCAATATATAGGCGGAAGGAGAGGCCGAGGGGGTGTCGGGAGCGGCCACACCACCCCCTGGCGCGGGCCAGGCCTAGCCACGCGGCCAGGTGGTGTGGTGGCCCCCTGGCCCCTCTTCGTCTCGTATTCTGGCACTTGATGACATCTGGAAAAATAGGCACTTCGGCTTTTGTCCCGTCCAATTCCGAGAATATTCATTTTCTGACTTTCCTGGAACCAAAAACAGCAGAAAATAGGCAGCTGGCACTGTGGCTCTTATTAATAGGTTAGTCCAAGAAATCATATGAAAAGTACTCCAAAGTTGGAACCAAACACAAGAAAGTGGATAAAACCAAGCATGGAACATCAAAAATTATAGATACATTTGCAATGTATCAACATCCCCAAGCTTAACTCTTGCTCGTCCCCGAGTAGGTAAGTGATAAAAAGAAAGAATAATTTTTTAGGTGACATGCACCATCAAATACTTGATCAAAGTATTTGTAAAACATTCAAAGCTAGGATCATAGTACTTCAATCATAGCATGAAAGACAAAGTTCTAGCAATAAGCAATGAAACTATGATGCAACATGAAAAGGCACAAACAAAAGATTCATGAATAACAATGCTTTGCAAGACGTTTGTTTGTTTCACATAAAGAAAACATAGCATAATAGTATTCAGCTTGTCCCTCAAAGAGTAGCAAATATAAATGCATAGGACACCTTCAAAGTTCATAAGAGTGACTAGATACAATAGTTTAAAACAAGCAATATCAAGTGATGCATAAATCAACTAGTCTTGGGACAATGCACATAGAACTAAGAATGTCCACTATGCTCTCAAAGTAGGTGCATAAAGATAGAAGGTGGAGACTCGATATAATGGTGGAAAAAAGGCCTTTATAAAAGGAAGTAGGGATTCAAGTCTCATAAAGAGCTTCCAAAAATTATGGTACTTATAACTTTCAGATCTCATAGCCCCTATCATAAGCATCTTGAAGGTGATTAAGGTTAAAGTGACACAACTAAGAGGATATGTTTGACAAGTTATAAACCGAAATCTCATGCCCCTTACTTACGAAGACCGATCCTCATGCTACTCAACTTCAGTCACGAGTAAGCTCTTGTCATTGTAAGTACATGTGTATCATTAAGAACCGCCAACGGGGTACCCCTTGCACATGATACGGGAGCTTTCCCATAATCAAAATGACAAGGCAAGCAGACAATGAGCATCTTAGCGATCTTTTTATTTGCTATTTGCATAGGTTTTTATTAAGGATGCTTCATAGAGTGCTCATTATGGTGATGCTGCAAGTTTCCACCATGATTAGGCATGGCTTAGGCTAGCGGCCCAAGCGTTTCTCTAACACACATACAAACTCCATGATCTTACAAGTTCCACTTTTATTTCACACCGCTGGGATCCGTAAGCAACCGAACATGATATCAACGGGGTACAAAGTACAAGTGCAATGTTGAAAGCGTTCCCCATGAAACATGGTTCTGCTAATTTCAACTTATAAAGCGCAAGCATATACGCAATAAAGAAGGACCCAATGGTTCAAGTTTATTAGAGGCAAAAAAGTAAAGTGTGCCATCAAGTTCGTGAGAGCTTTAATCACTAGTTTTCTTATAACAAGTTTAATTTGGAAGGTAAACAAAAGCATGAATATACTTGGAATAGCATAAGATAGTAGGTAGGTATGGTGGACTCTTTGGAATAACTTGGTTTAGGGAGTTGGATGCATGAGTGGAACTCATACTTTGTTGTGGAGGCTAGCAAAAGACTGGAAGCGACAAACTAAGAGAGCAATAATGGCCATAATCATGCAGAGCGACAAAACATCATTGATCAAAGCATAAAGTGATACTAAAAGTTGAAAACAAAAGGATCATAAAGGCTATGGTGACTTGAGATAGTCATAACATGGTGTGAGCATGCGCCAAGTCAACCCAAATAAAGCATCAAAGGAGAATACCACTATACTATGCTTTAATATGCTAAAACAACGCATGATTCATCCAAGGCACATTAAGCAATCTCAAATGTTTATAACAAGTCATGCTACAGTAAAGAATACTAAGCATAAGGCCAAAAACAATATCAAGCATGGCATGACAAAGCATAGGCCACAGTCAAAAACAAGCTCTTTTTACCACATAAGCATGAACTTTCCTACTCTTTTCCAAACCAAACCAAACTATTTGCAAACCAATGTATGAAATAGGGGGTCCAACCAATTTATTCAGAAAACTAAGCAAACCAAGCAAACTAAAAACCAAAACGAAAAATAAAAATAAGACGCTCCAAGAACAACACAACTGTGCATGAAACAATAAAAATGAAGCATTTGGAAGAAACCTGGAATTTTTATTGATGAAGAAGGGGATGCCTTGGGCATCCCCAAGATTTGACGCTTGTACTTCTTGGATATTTCTTCGGGTGACATGCGTGGCATCCCCAAGATTGAGATTTAGTCCATTCTTCATCTCATTACTCATTCCTTCCATACACCTGAAAATTTTCCTTCATACAAAACATCACACAATCTTTATTAGCAACATTAGTACACTCAAGATAAATAAGTCTTAAGGTTGAGTTCTAACACAAAATAAACTTCCATTAGAACACTAGATACTGTAGCACTTCCCTCAAAGAGCTCAATTCCCCAAAAGAACTCAAAAAGGAACCAACAAGAAGCAAATGCAGAAAATGGCAGAAATCTGTCAAAACAGACCAGCAGGTAAAGACTAATTTTTTCGAAGACCTTCTGTTGCTCAAATCAAAAAGTGTTGAACTAATGAAAGTTATATAACAACCTGGGTCAGAAGTAAAAAAATCCACGCCTCAAAAAGAAGTTCAGATATTTTACACGAATTTTTACGTTGAAGCACAAAAATCTGTTTCGAGACAGCAACTTTCCCAATCATTACTTCTCTCTCATTAGAGGTTACTCTTGGCAGAAAAAGCAAATAAAAAGGATAAGGAGAGGTTATTACAGAGGTAACAACTTCCAAGGCTCATCTAAAACTTTTGGGTTATCTCCCAATAAGTACTTTTCTTTAGCGCCTTTAAGTTAGGCATAAGAAGCAAGAAAAAATCAAGTGTTCTCAAATGAAGAAGCATTAAGATCAATACCAGAATTATTTTCAACAAGGCAAGGTATATCATCCAAATAAGTTCGAGAGGATCCTCTCTCAATGCTCTTAGGTTCACTATTCTCATCAAAAGGGTTTGCAGGAACAATCCAATCAAGATTCTTTTCTATGGCATCATGTATTGTTACTAGTTTAAAGGGTATTGGTATCTTAGGTTCCTCCCCATTAGGTTCGGTTTTGTTCATCTTTTCTCGTGTACCAACGACATCTACACATGAGCCTAGCATATTGAAACGTTCAAAGACTTTCCTAGCTTCCTTGGCAACATCATAGAACTCCTTAAACAAAGTTTCTAGGATAAAATCCCTCTTTTCAGCGTCTTCAATTTCTTTAAGCTTAAGAAACATTACTTGCATTAAGGGGTTGAGGTTAACAAACCTAGATTCTAACATGTGAATTAAAGAAGCTGCACCAATCTCATAGTTTGGAGCAAGTTCTGCAAGGGATCTATCCTCAGTATCTTCATGCTTACTAACATGATTAAACAATTCTTCAATATTATCTTTCCCAATTATAGAACCACTACCAATTGAAAGGTCTTTCAGGGTGAAAGTAGGGATCAACAAGGTGAGCTAAGGAAGAGGTGACAACTAAAGGAGACTTAATTTTTTTGTGTGTTTTTTTTAAAAGAAAGCAAACTAGTAAAACTAAATTTTTTGTGTTTTTTTATAACAAAACAAGCAAACAAAGCAAAACAAAAATAACAAAGTAAAGAGATTGGTTATGAGGGACTCCCCTTGTGAAGATGTCCTTGACTCCCCGGCAACGGCACCAGAAAAATGCTTGATGGCTCAATGCACGGCGCCCAGAAAAATGCTTGATGGCGATGTTGATGTAGAGCTCGTTGGGAACCCCAAGAGGAAGGTATGATGAGCACAGCAGCAAGTTTCCCTCAGTTATGAAACCAAGGTTTAATCAAACCAGTAGGAGCAAGGAAACACCCCAAAGGTGTTACTAGCTGAGCTTTGGCAGGGCGCACTAGTGATGCTAGTAGCAACGTGGAGACCTGCACAACACAACCACAAAACTTTGTCCCCAACTTGTGATGAGGTTGTCAATCTCACCGTGTTTTGCGGAAAACAAAGGATTAAACGTATCAAATGGAAAGAAGTAATGGTTTGCAGAAAGTAAACACAAAGCAGTAAACAGTTTATAGATTGTATGTAAAGAAAAGGACTAGGATCCATAGTTCACTAGAGGTGGCTCTCCTTAGATAGATAACATGTTGGGTGAACAAATTACAGCGGGGCAATTGACAAACATCGAGAAAGCAATACTTGCATATACTAATCATCTTGACTCCTTTGAGACTTTATTGGGCATTACAACATTATACATAGACCGACATCCAACTGTATCTATGACTAATAATCCACCTTCAGGTTATCATCCGAACCCCCTCCAGTATTAAGTTACAAGCAACAGATTATTGCTTTACAAACAGCGTGTAAAGTAAACAATATGATTGTTCTATGAACAAAGGATTGTTGTTTTCTCCCTAGTAGCAACATCACATCTAGTACCTTAGAGATTTCTGTCACTTCCCCAGATTACCATAGGCATGAACCCACTATCGAGCATAAATACTAACTCTTGGAGTTGCTAGCATCTACTTGGCCAAGATAGCTACTAACAACGGAAAGGATGCAAGATCACAAATAACAAAGACATGATAGGATCAATAATCAATCTGAAATAGCATCTCAATATCCATCGGATCCCCGCAAACACAACATGTAGAATTACAAATAGATGATCTTGATCATGAACGGAGCTCACAAGATCTAGACATGAAAGCACAAAGGAGGAGAACCAGCCATCTAGCTACTACATGGATCCGTAGTCCAAGGATGAACTACTCACGCATCACACCGGAGGCTTGCATGGTGATGAAGAAGGCCTCCAGGGTGAATTCCCCTCTCTGGAAGGGTGCCGGCAAGAGCTTCAGATCCCTCCCGATCTAGGGATGGAGATGACGGCGGCTACAGACTCTTTCGTGGATTTTTTGATCGGGGCCTTAGGGTTTTCGTCCCGAGGGAAATATATAGGCGGAAGGAGAGGCCGAGGGGGTGTCGGGAGCAGCCACACCACCCCCTGGAGTGGGCCAGGCCTGGCTGATGATCTGGCTGATGTTGGTTTTCCACCTGATGCACTGCATCCCTTCTCTCATGGTTTTCATACCTCGGCGGAGGTGGAGGCAACATTAATTGTTGCGTGTTTGCTCCGGAGAGTAATTGCTGCCGGGTTAACTCCTGCCGAGGTTGATCGTTCCGAGGTGCCTGAGCATTCCCCAACCACTTTGTTCTATCTTCCTCATCCACTCACACTGCCGAGTCGTGTGACCCGCCGGGTTACTCGGATTTGGCGTGTGAAATTTACACGGCTGATCCAGCATTTCCTCATAGGTATACCTCGGACGGTCCTTCTTTTCTTGCCACTATTTCTTCTGTTCTGGCGTCCAAGTTTTCTTGCCATCACTTCTTGGGGTCCATTGTTGCCCTCCAGTTTTCTGACGCTGATTACTCCTTGCTCCGGGTTGATCTTTATTTACAGGAGCAACTTGTTGCGAACTGTACCTGTAATCTGGTCTATCATCTCTTCTCTTACCCTGGTAGTCATTCCGCCGGGATGATCCGGCTCCATCTCACTGGTAGTACTCCTCATTTGACTCGTTTGACACAAGCCTAGGTTGACTCAGATCACCCAAGGCATACGAATCAGCGATCCAGATTGTCTCTGCCAGTGTAGTTGGCATATCCCTTTGTAGCCTTTGCCACAACATTCTTGCATATCTGCACCCTTGTGCAAACCAAGCTATGGCCTGTGACTCAATCACGCCCTCGCATGAGTTTTGCACTGTGCACCACCGGGTTAAGAACTCCCGGTCCGTCTCATTCGGTCTCTGCTTGCACATCGCTAGGTTCTGTGGCCTATTCGGCCTCTGATACATGCTCGAGAAGTTACTGACAAACATTTCCTCAAAATCAACCCAATAGTTGATACTTCCAGGTGGTAAATTGTTTAGCCATAACCTCGCTGGCCCTTCCAGCATCTGAGGTACATATCTCACAACCCATCTCAAGTTGCCTATGGCAATTTTCACCGTTGTTGCGTAGTTGATCAACCAATCCTTCTGCTTGGTGCTACCGTCATATGTTTTTGTGCCTCTTGGTAACTGGAAGTTAGGCACCGGAGGCTCCTTCATGATTCGGGGCCCAAAACAGGCAGGACCCAGAGGAACTTGACACTCAATTTGCTCCGACTTATAAAGCCGATCCAGTTTTAACCTAGCGTCGTCAGGCATCAAGTTCCTGCTTCCCAACCTTGACCCTATCACGTGATAGTCCGGCCTAGGGTATCCTGCGTTCACCATTTCCGAATCACCATCATTGTATCTATCTTGCTCCTACGGAGCGGCTCTCTGTTGCATACCTCGGCCGACACTTCGCTCTTGCCATGGTACATTCCGCTGCTGCGGTTGCCCTATGCCCGCCTAGTTACGCTGTCCGGCATTGCCGTTCACAACGTTTCCCTGACCGGCATTGCCTTGGTCGCGGTTACCTCGGCCAGCTTCACCTCAGCTGATACTTCATCGGTCCTCATTGCCTTGCACTTCTTTTCCTTTCCCTGCCCTAGCCGGGTCATATGGGACTATCTGTTTGTTTCTCCTCGCCGAGGTTACCACCTCCTCTCTTCTTGGGCCACCATGAGGCGACGATGCAGCTCCAGCAGATTTCTCCGGGTTACCTACTGCTGAATGAACGACTTTGGAGGCCCCAGCTCTTCCCGGTTTAGCCCTGAGTAACTCTTCATTTTGTCTGTTCGTGATCCGAACTAACGCATTGACCCTATCCTGCTGTCTTTGCCGGGCTTCACCCGTCAAACCCTCTAACTCGGACGCAGCTGCATCTGCTGCTCTGAGGCTATTTGCCAGGGTATTATACTTCGGCAGCCCCACAGACAGAATGTTCTCTGATTCCTCAACTCTAGTATCACCCTCTTTGTTCATTTCACTAATGAGGTTTCTCCCCTTCACTTTTATAGCATCTAACTTATTTTCCTTTGCATACTCACGCAGTGTCATGTTCAACGACTGCTGGGCCGCTGCTATTTTTTCGCACCCTCTAGTATTTTCTGCCTAGTCTCCTCTAACTCGGCCTGTGCCCGAGCCGGATCTACTGCAGGTGCTATGGGGCTTTCTAGGCTATCTATCGCCTTCTGCAGCACATTCTATGGCCTCTCTAGTGGAGGACCTCTACTTTTCCTCGGTGCCTTCGGTGTTACCTCCGGATCTGGTGCCGGATCCTTACTCGCGCCAACGTCTGGCTCAGTCATCATCACCTCGGCGCGGTCAGGGGAGCGAGTGATACGCGCCCCACTAGCCACGCTAAGGGGTGGCTCGCCTCCCTCGACAACGTGCCGCGGGTGAACGCACGACACATCGACAACGACGTAGATCTTATGCGCGCCAAGCTTGACGAAGAGGCCGTTGCGCGGAAAGGGTCGTTTGCTGAAGCAGCCAGCATTGTCGCTGACAAAGTCCAGCGCTCCAAAGCGCTGAACAAGCCCGGAGACGATGCGTTCGCCGGTGCCGATGAGGTTTACCGTCTGGATCTTCACTCATGCTTGCGCCGCTAGCCCCACGGTGGGCACCAACTGTCGTGGTGGTGTCATGGCAGATGCCATGGATAGGCTAAAGGTGGGGACAATATGCACTAGAGGAATCCAGGGAGGGATAGTGTGGTGATTCCACACACAGATGTTTTGTATTCAGTTGGTTTCCAAGGTTTACAAATGCTCCTTGAGCTGTATTGGGGATAGGAGGAAGAAGGAACTCTCTTCCTCTCTTCACTAGCTAGCCCTCAGGAACCTACTAGAGATCAACCAAGTAAAGCTCAACCCTTTCTACAGATGCCCTAGCCCTCCTTATATAGGGGTGGCTAGGTCTCCAATTAGGGCATACGTGGAGGCATATTCCAGGGAAAATGCCTCTTCCCAAAATAGTAAACTGACCAGGTCACTTTTCCCCATCGTAAGCCATGTAGAGGCTACGTGAGCCTCTGCGGCGCCAGCGTCATCCGACATAGGTAGCGTCACCCTTGTCGGCCACGCCTCGGTGGTCCTAGCCTCTATCCGCTTCGCTCACGCTCCAGCGTACAATGACCTCCTTTTGACCAGCGAGATACCTTCCTTCTCTTGCAAGCCTGATATAACCCAGATCATGCCTGGTATATCCAGCCACACTAGAACCTGCATACAAGTTAGATAAATTCTGCCGGCATACGACATACGTCGGCCGGGACTCAGTTAGGCGGACATCCTCCGGTCTAGGTTACTCCGTGATTCGGCCTACCTTGAGGTGACTCGACAAGCACTTGCTTTGACATTGCCATACCTCGGCTAACTCGGCCTTTATACCCCGGCGTGACCCTACTCGGGGGTATCCCCCAACATGGACCCACTAGAGTCATTGTATGTGTGTTCTTATACTAAAACTAGCACTAGAGTCATTGCACCACTATCATTGCATGTGTGTTTTTTCCACAAACCACACATGGATCAACAAGTGATCATTGCATGTGTGTTCTTTCCACAAACCACATATGGATCAACCAGTGGTCATTGCATGTGTGTTCTTTTTCGTAAATCACTTATGGATCCATTAGAGTCATTGCATATGTGTTATTTCCACAAACCACACATGGATCAAACACTAGAGTCATTGCATGTGTGTTCTTTCCACAAACCACACATGGATCAACCACTAGAGTCATTGCATGTGTGTTCTTTCCACAAACCACACATGGATCAAGCAGTGGCATTGCATGTGTGTTCTTTCCACAAACCACATATGGATCAACCAGTGGTCATTGCATGTGTGTTCTTTTCACAAACCACACATGTGAACCCACTAGAGTCATTGCATGTGTGTTCTTTTCCATAAACCACTTATGGATCCATTAGAGTCATTGCATGTGTGTTATTTCCACAAACCACACATGGATCAACCACTAGAGTCATTGCATGTCTGTTATTTCGACAAACCACACATGGATCAACCACTAGAGTCATTGCATGTGTGTTATTTCCACAAACCACACATGGATCAACCACTAGAGTCATTGGATGTGTGTTCTTATACTAAAACTAACACTAGAGTCATTGCATGTGTGTTCTTTTCACAAACCACACATAGATCCACCACTGTCATTGCATGTGTGTTCTTTCCACAAACCACACATGGATCAACTAGTGGTCATTGCATGTGTGTTCTTGTCCACAAACCACACATGGATCAAGCAGTGTCATTGCATGTGTGTTCTTTCCACAATCCACATATGGATCAACCACTAGAGTCATTGCATGCGTGTTATTTCCACAAACCACACATAGATCAACCACTAGAGTCAATGCATGTGTGTTCTTATACTAAAACCGACATTAGAGTCATTGCATGTGTGTTCTTTTCACAAACCACACATGGATCCACCACTGTCTTGCATGTGTGTTCTTCCCACAAACCACACATGGATCAACCAGTGGTCATTGCATGTGTGTTCTTTTCTACAAACCACACATGGATCCACCAGTGGTCATTGCATGTGTGTTCTTTCCACAAACCACATATGGATCAACCACTAGAGTCATTGCATGTGTGTTCTTTCCACAAACCACACCTGGATCAAGAAGTGTGATTGCATGTGTGTTCTTTCCACAAACCACATATGGATCAACCAGTGGTCATTGCATGTGTGTTCTTTTCACAAACCACACATCTGAACCCACTAGAGTCATTGCATGTGTGTTCTTTTCCATAAACCACTTATGGATCCATTAGAGTCATTGCATGTGTGTTATTTCCACAAACCACACATGGATCAACCACTAGAGTCATTGCATGTGTGTTATTTCCACAAACCACACATGGATCAACCACTAGAGTCATTGCATGTGTGTTATTTCCACAAACCACACATGTATCAACCACTAGAGTCATTGCATGTGTGTTCTTATACTAAAACCAACACTAGAGGCATTGCATGTGTGTTCTTTTCACAAACCACACATGGATCCACCACTGTCATTGCATGTGTGTTCTTTCCACAAACCACACATGGATCAACCAGTGGTCATTGCATGTGTGTTCTTTTCCACAAACCACACATGGATCAAGCAGTGTCATTGCATGTGTGTTCTTTCCACAAACCACACATGGATCAACCACTAGAGTCATTGCATGTGTGTTATTTCCACAAACCACACATGGATCAACCACTAGAGTCATTGCATGTGTGTTCTTATACTAAAACCAACACTAGAGTAATTGCATGTGTGTTCTTTTCACAAACCACACATGGATCCACCACTGTCATTGCATGTGTGTTCTTTCCACAAACCACACATGGATCAACCAGTGGTCATTGCATGTGTGTTCTTTTCCACAAACCACACATGGATCCACCAGTGGTCATTGCATGTGTGTTATTTCCACAAAGCACATATGGATCAACCACTAGAGTCATTGCATGTGTGTTCTTTCCACAAACCACACATGGATCAACCACTAGAATCATTGCATGTGTGTTCTTATACTAAAACCAACACTAGAGTCATTGCATGTGTGTTCTTATCCTAAAACCAACACTAGAGTCATTGCATGTGTGTTCTTTTCACAAACCACACATGGATCCACCACTGTCATTGCATGTGTGTTCTTTCCACAAACCACACATGGATCAACCAGTGGTCATTGCATGTGTTTTATTTCCACAAACCACATACGGATCCATTTGAGTCATTTCATGCTTGTTCTTATACTAAAACTAGCACTGCCCCCAATGGATCCACCGTTAGACCGAGTCTTCTAGAAGGCACGCCATAACAAAGTTGTTCTGCTTGACGATTGTTACATATAGTTCGATTGGGGCGCTTGGATGATTGGGATGGTCTTCGCGAGAGCGATCCTCGAGTAGGCTGTTCTGCGGCATGATTGGCCATGGTTGCTCTGGACAAACTGGCATGTTGCAGTGTTACGACTCACGAGTTCAGTGGGCCATATCCTAGTGTCACGTCCCCGTTACTTCTCTTCCTCCCCGTACTTCTCTTCCTTCCCCTTGAAGCCACTTCCCCACTTCACTTCCATCTTGCCGTAGCCGCAAGCCGACGACATCTGCCAATTTTCTGGTCGCTACCTTCATGGTAAGAAATCATTTTACAAGCTTTTGAACTTATCCTACATATTCATGCTATTCGCCAATCTAACTGCTCATCTTTTTTCTGATTTCTCGACAAACTTCAGATGTGGCAGATGTGGGAGCCCAAGAATCTGGAGATCCTCCCGCGCAACTTCGCAGCGGCGTTCCTGCTCGTGTGCTCCCACCGAGGATGCTTTTGTCGTTACTCCTACCGCGAGCTCCCGCTCCATGAGCTCGCGTGCCCGCACGATGTGTGCACCTGCACAGAGCCGAGATGCAACTACACCGGCCCGCCGGCAGAGCTCGTCATCCACCTTGCAGATGGGCACTTGATTGAAGTGATTAGGATCTCGTACGGGCAAGCCCAACTTCTCCAAGAGCAGGTGCCGTTCACTGACTCGGCACGCCGCCTGCTAATTTTCCAGGGGGGGCGACTCTGTTTTCGTCCTGACCATCACCGCCGATGTTCCGGGAACCAGAGTTGGGCCTACCATCGTGGGTGCTGTATGCGTCAGGTCGGTCTCCTGCGCCTGGCCCGTATACATGGTGCGCATGTGGGCGAACGCCCAGCCGCCATCGTCGGATAGCATTCTTGTGCTAGCCGAGGCGCCAAGCTGCCCGACACCGCAGGAGGTGGAGTATGTGGACCTAAGGTCGATCCTATGCGTGCCATCTCAGTACCTTGTCAGTGCTAGACCGAACATGAAGATGCATTTCTACATTTGTATCGAGAAGACCGACAGGCAAATGTAGTACTTGTGCTGTCGTTACTGTTAGACTTAAGCGATGCTTCTCAGATGCTTAGAGCATACGTGTTGTGCGAATGTACCCCAGTTGTAGTTTTCAGTACTCCTTAATACTTCGACGAGTTATTATATTGGTCCAATCAGCTTGTTGTTGTCACGTTGCAAAGTCCGCTTGCTCTAGACAGACCGGCAATACCGTGTGCTCCCGCTCCTGCATGTCAGTGTCACGTATTCTGAGGGCCCACCTGCAAGTGTCACGCCCCCCTCTTCCTTCCCCTCGAAGCCACTATCCCAACTTCTCTTCCATCCTGCCACTCCCGTCCGATGGTTGTAATCTGATGATTTTCGTTGGATTGTTTACAAGTAATCTACGTTGATAATGCAACATGCAAATTGCGTAGACACAATTTCTAAAGTGGAAGCACTCACATGCTGCTATTGCACATATTTCTCAATATAGATCGACAAACACATTACAATAATTGTACTCGCATTAAACACAACCAAAATTGCAACCATCCTAAACAACATCTAAACCCACATCACACCGCTGTCGTCGGAGTCCACCTCGATTGGTGACACCGCCGTGCCCTTCCCAGCGACATCCACTCACGCCCGTGGCTTGCCCTTCGCCAAGGAGGCAACAATGGCGTTCTGCATAGCTTTGTCCCCGTCGTAATCCACATCGGAATCGACAATGACGAAGGTGACGGGGTTGGCGTGGACCGAGCGCCGTCGTGCCTGGCGGCTCCTGCTCGAGCTCGACGCCGCATCAGTCCTTCTACAGGTAGGAGGGGCCGATCTCGCATACGTAGCGTCATCGCTCCTTTCAAGAAACCATGGCCATTTGATACTGCGACGGTAGGATCTTGGGGTGGATCCACCGCGGCGAGCCCTACCGGAAGCGGTGGAGCAGATGGATCTGTCGGCGCGAGCCATGACAAGTTCCTAGGATGGAGTAAGATTGTGGGTCAGACGTGTCTGGTTCCTGAGCAAGACCTCCCAGTGATATGTACGCGGGCAAGGTACCAAAAAATTTCGTCCAATGCGCGCGACAGGGCATTTGAACCACGAAGGCGCGAGTTTTTTTTGACAAGTCCACACGCTAGGTCCCCCACCTGTCAGCCGAATGTGGACAGTAGGATTCTGCCCGACTTCTTAAGTACAGATAAATCACGCTTCACCACTACCCTGACATCCAAAGGCTCCTCTTTCCTCTGCCCTCGCTCCCCTAGCTCATGGCTCGCAGCTCGTGCAGTTTGTCTCGGGCAGAATCAGGGTTGGCTCAACACCGTCAGGCGGGTTCCCCCATCAGGTACCGGAGGGTGCCCTACGATTACTACCCCGATATGCTATGTTTGTGTGGTGAGAAGATGCCGAGATAGATTTCGTGGACCGACGAAAATACTGCAAGAAAATTTAGCAACTGCAACATCAGATCGATAAGTTCCTACTGTAGGTACAATGGTAACCCGGATCCGGAAAGCATAATGTAATTCTTTTTTGTTTCCTTCGATCTACTATGCAGGAAGGGAGAGGGACTGGCTGTGACAAGTTTGTGTGGATCAAAAAGCCACTAACAGGTTTTCACAGAGAGCTTGTTCAGGATATGCATGATGCTATGTGGGACAAGAAAGAGGAGATTCATGCAATGGAGCGAGAGATCTGGGAGCTTCGCCAGGTGCAGGGGAGGCAGGGGCAGGGAGGTGGTGAGGCAGACAGGCTCAATATTAGGCCAGATAGTGGACACAATTTCCTCATTATCTGGGCATTATCTGTTTTATTTGCAGTTTATGTTGCCATGTCATTGTCCAGCAGCTGAAATAAGTTGCTGCTTTGTGGAGTGTAGCGGCCAGCTTAAGAATTTTTTTTCTAGCCCAGAAACTTATCATAAGTGTAATGCCAACATCAGGGATTTATTAAGCGCCTATAAATAAATCATGTCTGTGCCACTAACACCCATCGATTTTGGAGAGGATTTAACCACTCAGCTATCGCGATTGTTCAGATAGTAGTGGCACAGTCACAGTTTTGGATTCAACTAGTGGCCTCGGCCGTATCAAATCCTAAAGTCGCGATACATTTTACTCCGAGTAAGGGAGGCAGATTGTTTCGCCCGACAAGTTCCACGCACACAGCTCTAGAGTTTAACCGAACTACATATATAGGTTCAAGTTCAATACATCATTAGGCTGCTACACTGCTAGCCCTCTTTCTCTGCTTGGGTGCCAACTTTCTTCCTCTTTCCTTCACGTCCACTGGCTTCTTCATCTCCTGCCTTCTTCCTCTTCCTAGGTGCAAATTTTCTTACCTTCACGTACCCTGCATCTCTGGGCCGAGGGAAATCAGGCCAATCAGCACCAGAATCTTGTCTGGCATCATCACTACACTCGTTTTGGTTTTCTTCCCGCAGCAAAATCACTAAGTCGGTTGTCTTGTTTCTTACCTTGCGCTTCTTGTAAAAAAACAGTACATGGATTACAACCTTATATCTACAGACTATAAACAATTTTTTTGTGTGAATGTACCATCTCATACCTAGGTTTGGGAGCATTAAGGGGACATCCAGCTGCTCTATGGCCTATAAGATGGCAGGTCTTGCATCTGTTTTTGCCCTTCTTTGTAGCACAGAAAGCCGAACCCTTCTTCTCGAGAAAATTCTTAAACCTATTCACCTGGGGTCTTCCTCTGCCCCTTTTTGTAACTAGCTGGCAAAGCTCGAAAGACAGTTAGACTTGAGGCCACTGAGATGGGTCTGTACATGGCTCGACAGATCCAGCGTACGCAACTCTGAACTTTTCCATAGAGTAGTAGTCTGACAAATACTGATCCAAATGTGGTAGAGTTCTTTTCTTCACTAAGAAGGCCAAGGCGTGGTCGCAAGGTTTCTCGGTATGCTGCCACTCTAAGCAGGTGCATTCTCGCAGCTGGATGTTCACAACATCCCTTTTGCCACTCTTGGACATATCGACCACCTCACAGCTTCTGCTGGTTGACGGGAGAACCTTAAGATGAGCAAGTCCTCGTCTTCTCTTGTGCAGTTTCCATACAACTGGCGGTAGCATATGTCCTCTAAGTCTCCTACCGATCTCTCTCCTTATATTTAACAGCTTCATGATCATACCACGTATGTTTTCCATCAAGATATGAACAGGACGCACTGTTATGTCCTTCACCGAGTTATTCAGGCATTCTGCAAGGTTGTTGTTTATGTAATCAACTTTGATGTCAGGGTTGAATTGACTCCTCTTCCATAGCTGCGAATGATGGCTAAGTACTCTGGAAGTTCAGGGGCTTCGGCAAAAATCTTGCTCATGAAATAATCGCTGCTACTAGGTTTGTAAACTCTAGCAGGAGGAAACATGTAACGAAATATGCTGCCTGCGTAGTGTGAGTACAAGTTGAGCATCATATGGGCATGGAATTCTCTACCTTCAGCTCACGGGAACACCTCCTTCACTGCATTCGTCAGCCCTTTGCATGCATCCGTGGATATAGCCAATGGATCCATGTGGCCTATTGATCTCCTGAGCTGCCTCATAAACCAGACCCAGTTTTCCTCCGTTTCTGTTTCAAACAGCCCGAATACCACTGGGAACATCCAGTTGTGACCATCAAGTGCTGTGGTAGATGGAAGGTAGCCTTTCCATTTGCCAGTTAGGACAGTGTTGTCTACACTCAGTTACGACCTACATCCGTCCTTGAATCCATCGATGCAAGGTTTAAGCGCCATGAAAAATCTTTTGAAATATATTTTACCACCTTCTGATTTGGTGTTAATCTCCACAACACTCCCCGGACACCTAGCTTGTACCTCTGCCTTGAAGTTGTACAGCATCCTGAAGCTATTGGTCCAATCCCCGTGCAAGACCCCCAGAGCTTTCTCTTTACCTTTCCAAACCGTGTAATAC
Source organism: Avena eriantha (assembly GCA_910589775.1). NCBI lineage: Eukaryota > Viridiplantae > Streptophyta > Magnoliopsida > Poales > Poaceae > Avena > Avena eriantha. Next base: position 210,859,634 of record OU342742.1, read on the forward strand.
GGAAGGACAATGTTGTATTTAGAACCGAGGCTAGTCTGAATATTATTCGCGGTCTCCTTAGGGTTATCCTTTAGTATGGACATAGATTGCATAGCCACCCACTCCGTATCAACCATTGAGGATTTCAGTTTGCTGCCTGTCGGACACATGTGTGGAGGGCCCATTTTGTTCACCTGCAACACAGATTCATTTAAAAGATAAGCAGAGTCGACTAGTTGCCACAAAGATATCGCACATCAATTGTAGTTATTGTCGTTGTATTGGGAACAACAGTACTCGAGGAGGTTAGATAGAGGTGTGGGGACTAGCAGGGAAGCTATCAACGGCGTCCGCAGGCGGGATTGGATACAAGCGAGCATAGTGGGACGCAAGAAGTACCCAGGTTCGGGGCCCTCGTGGTGAGGTAAAGCCCCTACTCCTGCCGGATCTGACTATGTGGAATGCTCGAACTACAAGTGGTCCCCGAGCTGTATACGCTAGCTACTGCCTTAAATGTTGTAAGACCAACCCTTTCTACTGAGGCCTTGCCTCTTCTTATATAGGCAGAGAGGGAAAGGTCTCACTGGCCAGTCTGACTGGCGGGCCCCATAGGCGGGTCCTAGCCGACTAGTCATCTATAGTGTCCGGTATGGCTTGTCTTATCGGAGTACGAGCGGTATGGCTGTCGTAGGCACAGTGGACGCCGTGCGAGCCTGTCGTCAGAACCGGCCACTATTCCCGCGTCACCCACGCAAAGTCTTCGGTATGGCTGGGTAGTTGCCAGTCTTGTCACCATACAGGGCGTACCGTGCACTGATACACACGTCGCCCTGTCCCATTGATTGAGTCCGGCTACGTCGCTGTATCTGGCTGCCTCTTGCTGATCCGGCTACCGGGGGATAGCCGGCCTGTCTTGCCCTGTCCGGCTGCATCTGGTCAGCCATACGCGATCCGACTGTCTTGTTTCTTATTCGGTTGGGGTACCTGGGGATCATCCCCCTGACACTAGCCCCCGAGCGCGTGTGGATTTCGCCTTTAAGCGAAATGTGCGCACGCTTCCTCTTGCTTTTGAATTTGTGCCCGGCTGAGCTTGGCGGTTGCGCTACCCGTGACGTCAGTGCTAACGCCGGCCACGCGCGCACGCGCCATCATTACTCTACGGCGGGCAGCGTAACGTCCCGTCGCACGTCACCTCGGGAAACTGCTGTCCGGCGCTTCGGTTCTTGCCCCAGGATCTTCTGCGCATCCTGCTCTGGCGCACGGGATCTAGGCGGCAGTTGGGGTGTGGGTTGCCCGGATGCGCGCCACGTGCCCCGTCGACGGTTGCCCTTCTGGTCCTTTAAAGGGACGCCGCGGGGAAGGCAATTTCTTTCCTTCGATCCCCCGCTGCAGTTTCCTTCTCTCTCGTTGCTTCCGCTCCTGCGCCCTTGCCCTTTGCGCCGCCCGCTCGCCGTCGTCGACGCTATGGGCCACCGTCAATCTTCCGTCGCCGCTCCCCCTCGTCAACCGGAAATGGCCGCCGACCGCGGGGCCTGGTGTGGCTCCGCCGTCACCGAGGACCAAATCGCGAAGTACCGCGCCACCCGCGTCCTCCCACCGGTGGAGGAGGTGGCGGTGCGGCTGGTGCCGGCCGGGAAGGTGTCGCCGCATCCGGCGGAGGGAGAGCGCGCCATCTTCCTTTCGCACTTGACACGCGGGTTCACCCTTCCGGTGAACCCGTTCCTCTTGACCTTCCTTGCTTTCTTCGATCTTCGCCTCCACCACCTCGGCGCCAACGCAATCGGAATGTTGGTGCACTTCGCGGCTTTCTGCGAGAGCTACCTCGGGATCCAGCCGGATCTCAGGCTCTTCTGCCGGCTCTTCTGAGTCTGGCCGCAGGTGCAATTCACCCAGGAGCCACTAGTCGTCTGCGGCGGCGCCTCCATCTACTCCCGCTCGCAGACCGGCTACCCCAAATTCCTTCTTCACAATACGGTACGACTTTGGCAGCAGTCGTACTTCTACATGAAGAACCTTACTAACATCGACCGGATCAATCTGCCGGCCTTCCAGGACGTCGAGTCCAGCCGGTAGAACTGGGACTTGAAGTTCCACGGCGACAAGGCGAAGACGGATGAGCTGCTGAAGCGCATGCGCTCGCTCGTCCACTGCCGGCTGACCGGCCTGGACGTCACTCTCAGCTGGATGTCCCAGCTGATGATGCCGTTGCAGCAGCGAGCGCACAAGATGTGCTACTACTCCGGTCGGCTGGACCCGACCCGGCTGTCGCGTCGCGATCCCCGCTACCACAACCTGAAGGAGTGGGTGTGAACGATCACCAAGGAACGGCTGCCGGAGAACTGGAAGTTCAGCCTGACGCCTTATACTCGGGAGAACCGTGCGCCCCGAGTAAGCTCTTCTAACCGGATGCATTTTTGGTGTTTTCTTGTACTTGTTCTTTGTTTTCGTCTGGCTGATCTCTTGTATTCGGCAGATGTTCCCTTGCATCATCCGTGAGGAGGGCGTGGCGGCCCTCGAGGAATTCACGCCCGACCTGCCCGAGCCGCGCGCTCGGCGGTCCGGCGAGGAATCAGATGGGGACAGCGACGCCTTCCCTAGCCAGAATGACGAGCCGGCCATCGACCCACATGCGGAGGTGCACGAGGAGGAGGCCGCGCCGACCACGGAGCCGGCCACGTGCTCCGCGACGGACGGGGAAGCGGGTGGGAGCGGCTCTAGCCGTTCCGGCTCCCGCCGCCCTGCGACGGAGGAGCCGGTGCCCAAGAGGAGCCGGTCCGGCGCCCTGCCGCCAAGCTGTCTCGGCCGGAAGAAAGGGCCGCCTCCTGTTGTGCCGGGGTATGCTGCTTCCCCCTTCCACATTTTCTTTCGGCGCCCTCTGCCTATTTGCCCTTTTTCTTCTTTTTCTGACTTTGTTTTGTTTTGCCTTTGCTTTCTCCTTTTTCTCTTTAGCACACTGGTTTCCTTCGAAACCGCGAGCCCGGCACGCGCGCCAGCCGGGTCGCCGCTCCGTGCCCGGACTGCACCGACCGGCGCCCCTCCTTCTTCTGAGGCGCAGCCTTCGCCTCCCCCTCGGGCTGAGTCGACTGCATCCGCCCAGCCAGAAGTCCCCCAGCCGGAGGCGGGGTCCTCCCAGCCGGAAGGCTCCTTCGCGGGCGCGCGAGGGGCTGCTGGGAAGGAGCTCATCGTCGTTGGCGACGACAACTCCGACGAGGAGCCTAGGGAGGAATGGCAGACGGCGGTAGTCGCGACGAAGGAGTCCTTGGCCGTCAACGCCGTGGACGACGACGCTTCTTCCGCCGCCTCGCTGTCGGACCTTGCCACCACGCTCGAGCTGGCGGTGAAGGAGATCCGGCTACTGGAGGCCACAGCCGGCGGGAATCAGACATTGGAGCAGAAGCTCGCTGCCGTCAACGGGACCTCCCAGAGTAAGTTCGCTTCACTCGGCTTGCCCTCCCCCTTTTTTTGGGTACTGATAGCCGGTTTTGTTGCAGCCATCCTTATGTGCGCTCAGCGCGAGATCGATCGCTTGAAGAAGGCGAACGACTGGCTGAGCAAGTCCAATTCTACTCTGTGGCAGCATAACAAGGATTGGCACGCGAGGGTGGACGGTCTCGCTCGCTAGCCAGACCGAAGCCTTCTCCCTTCTCAAGGCCCAGAACAAGGACCAAGAGAAGGAGATCAAACGGCTAGCGACCAAGGAGAAGGCGCTGGTGGAGGAGTTGATGCAGGTCGGCCACACTGCCAAGGGTGAGTCCTTTTCCCGTCTTCCTTTCTTTCCGGATCCGGTAGCCGGATCTGACTTCTCTTTTCTGACAGCCTTTTACCCCGGCATAGACCTGCTGGCCTACAACCGGCTGCAGGAGAACAGGTCGGGAGCGCAGCCGACGGCCCAGGAGCTCGTCGTTCTCCTTGGCGAGGAAGCTGCCAAGCTTCGCCAGGCAGCGCGGGACGTCTTCTCCTTCGTGTGGCCAGAGGCTCCGGTTCCGGAGACGATGGCGCAGCTAGCTGCGAAGGTGGGGGGGTGCCGGCTGCGGTGGACCGGCTGCGAGACCTTGCGGCGCGGGCCGGAGCGGAGATGGCCTTGGCCCTCATGCTCTCCTGGTACAAGGACGCCCGCGTCGAGAAGATCGATGGTGGCTTCCGTGCCGGAGCCGATCTTGCCGCTATCCGCCAGGCTCATCCGGAGCTCCGTGGATCTGCCATCAAGATCGCCGATTACGTGGATCCCGACGAGGTGCTCACCGACTCGGAGTCCGTCGGTACTCCTGATGTGGAGGTCCCGATGCCGCCGCCTGCCAGCGCCGGAACCGGATCAAGCTCCGCGCCTCCACCGCCGCCTGAAGCTTCTGCCGGCCAAGAACTCCCCCACGGCAAGGGCCCTGCCGCTTAGTTATCGCCCCGGGATGCCGGGTGTATTTGTCTTGTGCCACATACTTATGAACCTTGTCTGTTTGTGCCGGCTGTCTTTGACGCCAGGTAACTTATGGGAGCTTCGTCTCTCTTTTGTTTGTTAATATTGACCTTGCTTGGATTTCCTTCAACTTATGCGCTTCGAATTTTCTTTCCATACTTTGCCGGTTAACTTTATCCGGCTTACTTCGCCCGGCTACACACTTTTAGTCGGGGGACCGGACCTCCAGTGGGGGCGCGCGAGCGCACCCACTGGGTGTAGCCCCCGAGATTCACAGTAGCTGGCGTAGCCAGGTGCTTCGAATCTTTCTTCTTTCCCCATTCTTCTATCTTTATCCGACTAGACTCATCTCAGTCGGTTGCTTTTGCTGGCTGAACACCTTCAGCCGGGGGAACTAACATTCCAGTTGGGGCGCGCGAGCGCACCCACTGGGTGTAGCCCCCGAGATTCGGAGTAGCTGGCGTAGCCAGGTGCTTCGAATCTTCCTTGTCTTCTCTTGCTCCTGCCCTTGCCCTCACCTGGGCTCCGATTGGCCGGCTAAACGCCTTTAGCCGGTCGGGAACCACAAGATTCCACTGGGGGCGCGCGAGCACACCCAGTGGGTGTAGCCCCCGAGATTCGGAGCGCTTGATGAAGGCAAGGACTTCGAATCTTCTTTCCTTCTCCTGGATTCCGACTCTAAGTAGTCGGACAAAACATACATACGCATACACACATGTCCACATAGGTTAGTAGGTTAGTCTGCCAAATTGTAGCCAGAAAACGGCTTGTTTTTTTCGAAAACTGGCTTGTCCCTTTCTAGACACTTAGTCGCTTTCCCGTGCGCTCTGCTGTTTTCGCTGCGTCCTTGCAGGGCAGCCGGGTTGCGGTCTGCAGCCGGAATCGAAGGGAGCTGACAGTACATTGCACACGGTACTAATGGCTTAGCAGCTAGATTGGTTCGAGCTAGTTGAAGGGCCGGGACACCCGATCTGTCGCGTCTCCTCCCCGTTTTTTGTGTGGGATGCCTCGGGCTTTTGCTCTTGCTAGCCGGACAGCCGGGTTGCGGTCTATAGCTGAGACGAAGAGTGGGCCTCTGACATCGTCGCACAATACTCAGCCGGTTTGTTGACTTAGCAGGCCGGGCCAGCCGGCGAGCCCCCGGGTAGGGGTTGCCGGAGCCGGAAAATCATAACCGGAAAACGGATGCATACACATTTCTAGCAGGGAGCCCCCGAGATTCTCGTGGGGGTCCGCATTTTCATTCATAGGGTTTTCGGGATACATACGCTGCCTGGCGACTAGGTGTAAAACGGGCGCAGCAGGGCCACGTTCCAGGGACGCTCGGTTTCCTCGTCCGATTTGTCCATCTTGTTCTTGCGTGGCTGCTACGTGTCGATGAGGTAGTAGGAGTCGTTGGGCAGTGCCCGACTAATGATGAAGGGGCCCTCCTAGGGTGGCGATAGCTTGTGCATGCCCTTCGTGTCTTGCACCAGCCGGAGAACTAGGTCGCCCTCGCAAAATGCGACTGGGCAGATCCGGCTTGAATGGTAACGACGTAGTCGCTGCTGGTACAGGGCTGATCTGGACAAGGCCAGCTCGCGGGCCTCCTCCAGGAGGTCCACTCCGTCCTCCCGCGCCTCCTGGTTGGCTTTTCGTTGTAGAGGAGCTTGCGAGGGGAGTCGAACTCGATGTCGGCGGAGAGGACGGCTTCCGATCCGTAGACCAGGAAGAATGGCGTGTAGCCGGTTGACCTATTCGGCGTGGTGCGGAGGCTCCACATCACAGCCGGAAGTTCTTCGATCCAACATCCGGGTGAACGCTCTAACGGCTCGACGAGACGTGGCTTGATGCCGGCTAGCACCAAGCCGTTTGCTCTTTCGACTTGCCCGTTGGATTGCGGGTGCGCGACAGAGGCGAGGTCCAGTCGGATGCCCTTGTTGCTGCAGAACCGGGCGAAGGCCCCCTTGGCGAAGTTCGTGCCGTTGTCGGTGATGATGCTGTTGGGGTAGCCGAAACGGTTGATGATGTCGGTGAAGAAGGTGACCACCGTCGCCCCGTCCAGCTTCCGGATAGGCTTGGCCTCGATCCACTTCGTGAACTTGTCCACCGCCACCAGCAGGTGGGTCATGCCCGCGCGTGCTCGCTTGAAGGGACCGACCATGTCAAGGCCCCAAACCGCAAAAGGCCAGGTGATCGGTATGGTCTTGAGTACCGAAGTTGGCATGTGCCTGAGCTGCCCGAAGCGCTGGCACCCCTTGCATGCGCGGACCAGCTGCTCAGTGTCCTCGAGGGCGGTGGGCCAATAGAAACCATGGCAGAATGCCTTAGCGACTATCGCCCTTGACGAAACGTGGTGCCCGCACTCGCCCTGGTGGATATCTTTGAGTAGCCCGTAGCCCGTGTCCGCACCAACACATCTTTGGAAGATACCGGATACACTGCGCTTGTACAACTCGCCATTTATGATGGTGTATGTGTGCGCGCGGCGCCGGATTTGCCTGGCCTCCACCTCGTCGTCCGGAAGTTCTCCATCGGCGATGTAGCTCATGAAGGGCTGTGCCCAGTATGGCACTTCCCGGATGACGAGGACGCTCTTGTCCTCCGGTTGACGGGTGTCGGGGGGTCGTCCGGGTGGCGTACCCGGAACAGCAGCCCCTGAGCCGCTAGGCCAGCTGGCAGCCCTCGGGTCTTGCAAGCCGGAAGGCACTGCCTGGCCGGAATTGGTGCGGGTCTTCTTCTTTGGCGGTTCTGCCGGCTCCGCTTCCGCTGTTCCGTCAGCCGGAACGGTTCCTGCCCAGACGATGGAGTCCGATTCTGGCGACGGGTTGATGGATGGCTTGCACAGGTGCTCCAAGGAGACCCCTGGTGGGATGGCCTGCCTGGTGGAGCCAATCTTGGAGAGCCCATCGACTGCCTCGTTGTTGACGCGGGGGATGTGGTGAAATTCGCATCCGTCGAAGGAGGCGCTAAGCTTCTAGATGTGGAACCGGTAGAGAGCCATGTTTGCGTCTCTGGCGTCCCATTCTCCGGATACCTGCTACACCACCAAGTCCGAATCGCCGAAGCACAGGATCCTGTTGACACCGATCTCCTTGGCCAGCCGGAGCCCGTGCGCCATGCCTCGTATTCGGCTAAGTTGTTGGAGGCCTTGAAGTGGATCTGTAGTACGTACTCTAGCCGGTCTCCCTTGGGCGAGGTGAGCACGATGCCGGCTCCCAAGCCCCCAAGCATCTTCGATCCGTCGAAGTGCATCCGCCAATGGTCCGAATCCGGAACCGGTGGGAGATACTGGGTCTCGGCCCAGTCGACGAGGAAGTCCGCCAACGCCTACGACTTGATCGTGAGCCGGGGCTCGTACTGGATGGAGTAGGCGGCAAGCTCAATGGCCCACTTGGCGACTCGGCCGGTGGCGTCCTTGTTGCTGATGATTTCCGAAAGGGGTGCAGTGCACACGACCTTAATCGGGTGCTCCTGGAAGTAGTGCTTGAGATTCACCACCAGGACGAGGGAGAGAACCTCGCCGAGGTAGTAGACAGGTCTCTGAACCGGCTGAGCCTTGCCTTCCTCGGGGCGCTCCACCACCAGGACGACCCTGACGACCTGGCTGATGGCTGTTATATAGAGAAACATCGGCTCCTTACTAGCCGGCGTGGCTAGAACCGGTGCTGTGGATAGCATGCGCTTGAGGTCGTGAAACGCGGCGTCAGCTTGCGAAGTCCAGGAGAACTTGTCCGTCTTCTTCGTCAGCTGGTACAACGGGAGTGCCTTCTACCCCAGCCGGCTGACGAAGCGACTGAGGGAAGCCATGCATCCGGTGAACTTCTGGACTCCAAGCAGGTTCCTGGGCGGCTGCATCCTCTCGATGGCCGCGATCTTCTCCGGATTCGCCTCGATGCCTCGCTGTGAAACAAGGAAACCGAGTAGCTGGCCGGACAGTACTCCGAAGACGCACTTCTCTGGGTTCAGCTTCATCTGGTACTGGCGGAGGTTGCCAAATGTTTCTCCCAGGTCCTCGAGGAGGGTGCGCTTCTCCTTGGTCTTGATGACCACGTCATCCATGTAAGCGTGCACGTTTCGGCCTATCTACGAGTGCAAGCACTTCTGCATACATCGCTGATAGGTGGCGCCTGCGTTCTTTAGGCCGAAAGGCATGGTTACATAGCAAAAAGCCCCATAGGGGGTGATAAATGATGTCTTAATCTGATCAGCCGGCCGGATCTGATTGTACCCGGAATAACAATCTAAAAAAGACAACAAATCATAGCCGGCCGTGGAATCGATGACTTGATCGATACGGGGCAAGGCGAAGGGGTCTTTCGGGCACGCCTTGTTCAGGCTGGTGTAGTCGATACACATGCGCCAGGTCTTGTTCTTCTTCAGCACCAGGACTGGGTTCACCAGCCAGTCCGGGTGGTACACTTCCATGATGAACCCGATTGCAAGGAGCCGGGTGATCTCGTCACCGATTATCTTTCTCTTCTCCTCTGCGAACCGGCGCAGAGGTTGCTTGACCGGCTTGGCACCCGGACGCACGTGAAGTGAGTGCTCGGTGAACTCCCTCGGCACACCCGGCATGTCCTTGGGGGACCACGCGAAGATTTCCCGATTCTCACGGAGGAAGTCGACGAGCGCGCCTTCCTATTTGCTGTCCAAGCCGGCGCCAATGGTGATGAACTTAGTCGGATCGGAGGGGTCGAGCGGGATCCTCTTCGTCTCCTTTGCCGGCTGGAAGGCCCCTTCTCCAGCCGGCTTGCTGCTAGCCAAAATTTCCTGCTGGGCCATGGCCACATTGCGCATGATCACGCGCTTCTCCTCGGCTATGATGAGTGCCTCTGCCAGTTTGGAACCGGCTGAAGCGCACTCCATCGATCGCCTGAAGCAGCCGGCGACGGTGATCACGCCGTGGGGTCCCGGCATCTTCATCTTGAGGTAGGCGTAGTGGGGGATGGCCATGAACTTGGCAAGGGCGGGGCGCCCGAGGAGAGCGTGGTAGAAGCTCGTCAGATTTACCACCTCGAACCAGATTGGTTCGCGGCGGAAGTTCTCCTCGGTTCCGAAGATGACGTCCAACTGGATTTTCCCCAGCGGGGCGCAGGCTGGCCCCGGCAGTACGCCGTGGAATGTCGTGGTAGTCGGGCGCAGGTCGCTTTCGCGAATGCCCAGCTTCTCAAGCGAGGACTGGTAGAGGAGGTTGAGGCTTCTGCCTCCGTTGATGAGGACGCGCGAGAATCGGCAAGTGCGCGCGTTGGAGACGATGAGGGGGTCGAGCACCATGGCGTAGCCCCTGGGAGTCGGTAGATGCTCAGGCTGATCCGCCCGGCTCCAGGTGATGGGGGTTTCCGACAAGTTCAGGTACTGGGGGACCGAAGAGGCGATGGTATTGACCTCCTTGGAGCGTCGCCTGCGGCTGTGCTTGTCGTCCTGCTCCGTCTTGAAGATGTGGTAGGCGGCGTGTGGCTGGGGGTAGCCGTTGTTGTTGTTGCCGCCGTTGCCACCGTTACCATCATTGCCGGCTCCCCTAGCCGGTGGTGGAGGTCCACCTAGTGGGGGAGGCGGGGGACGAGGCTGGTTGCCTTGGTCCTTTAGCTGGCGGGTCCAGCTGCAGTTCCGGGTAGTGTGCGTAGCCGGCTTGAAGGGACCGCTATGCCACTTGCACGGGCCATCGAACATCTGGTCGAAGGTGAGCCGTGGCTTCTGCCTCCTTGTCTCATTAGCCGGCGCGTCTGGCGTGCCCTCCACAGCATTGACCTGCCGCGCGTGGTAGTGAGGCTTTTGTTGTCTGGCCCGGCGGTCCCCATGGAACCGGTTGTCGTTGCCGTGGCGTCTGGAGGATCCGGCTTCTCCAGTCGGATTGCTGGGCCGGTCGCGAGCCGGCTCTGTGGGAGTCGGACGTCCGTCCGCGTTTACTCGGAGGGGCTTCTTCATGGCCGCATCCGCCGTGGCATACTGGTCCGCAACCGTCATGAGCTCCGCCATGGTTTCGGCTCATCACACAGTAGCCGGTGGCGAAGCATGGTGCCCTCTCGGCAACCCTCGATGAAGAAACCGATGGCTTGGCTCTCCAGGATACCCTCGCAAGTTTTGCGCAGCTCCGTCCACTTGGCGAGGTACTCGCGGTCGGTCTCGTGGTCGCCCTGGACGCACAAGGCCAGGTCGCGCGGGCGCCCTGGGCGCTTGTACGTGCCGTTGAAGTTGCGGACGAACACCTTCTCGAAGTCGGGCCAAGCGTGGATGCTGTTGGGCGCGAGGCTATTGAGCCATGTCCTCGCCGACCCGGTTAGCATGAGGGGGACGTAGCCCACGGCTGTGCGCTTGTTCCCGTGGGTGATGCCGACTGCCGTAGCGTAGTCGGTAAGCCAGTCTTCCGGTTTCATGTTGCTGTCGTACTTGGCGGTGTCCCTTGGCAGGGAGAATTTATCCGGAAACGTCTCGTTCCGGATGCGGGGTCCGAAACAAACCGGACCGGTAGAATCTTCCTCCTCCGTGACACGCGCTTGAGCGAGGAGCTCGATGCGGTCGCGGGCATCCGGACAATCTGGGTTGGGCGCTCCAACCCGGCCCGAGAGACGGGAACCGGCTGGTCTGGGCGCTCCGGCTGGAGGAGGGGGGGTGGCGGGTTGCTATTCACCGTCCGCTCCTGGCGCGGCTGGCCCCTGTTGCCAGAGTTGCGACGCCCACTCTGGGCCCTGGGCGGCTGAGGGGAGGACGCCTGCTAGGTGTCGTGCGGCGCGCCCCTGCTGTTGGCAGGTAGCCTGCTCCCCCTGGAGTAGCTAAGGTCTTCCTGCATCTGCCGGTTGGCACCAGCCTGCTCGTCCGCGACGCGGAGGAGCTCCTGTACGCGAGCGTGCTGGCGGGTTCGCTCCTCGCCCTCCAGGCTGGGTAGTGATGGGTTCGTAGCATGGAAAACAAAAGTTTTCTACCGCAATAACGAACAAAACCCAGATCTAATCTAGATAAAAGCCAACATCTAATCTATTAGACATGTGCAACGAGATAGATCTGTACTAACCCTTGTAGATCCGAAAGCGTTACGAGATTCGGATCTCGTGGTTGATGTAGTCGATCACTTGCCGATCTCAAGATCGAGTACACGATCCTTCCGGCGCCGCGTTCCGGCAGCGCTTCCGCAGTCGGTCACACGTGCGGAGTCGAAGTAGACCTTCCTCTCCTCGTTCCAGCGAGCAGCGGAGGTAGTAGATCTTCTCCACGGAATCCCAGCAGCACGACGGCGTGGTGGTGGTGGTGGAGTAGAGAATTCTGCAGGGCTTCGCCTAAGCCTGAGCAGAAGAAAGGAGGAGGAGAGAGGCGGCTAGGGCAAGAGTGGAGAGGGGGCCAGGGGGTGGCGCCTCCACCCCTCTATTTAAAGGAGGGAGGCGCCATGGGGAGGTGGAGTCCTTGTAGGACTCCCCTCTCCCTTGGCCAGCGGATCAAGGAGGTGGGGGGAGAGTCCTACTCCCCCACGAATCCTTGTCTTACCCCACAAGGATTCCTTGATCCTTTCTTGGTTTTCAAGTAAACTCCAATAAATCTTCCAGAACCTTCCGGAACATTCCAAAACCTTCTAGAATTCCCATACAAATACTCTGAAACATTTCCTAACTTAGAAAATGATCCCCAATATATGAATCTTATTCCCCGGATAATTCTGGAGCTCCTCGTGACGTCCCGAATCCAATCCGAGACTCCGAACAAGTCTCCAACGCACATTCCATATCTACTTAAAACAACTTCGAACCTTAAGTGTGTCACCCTATGGTTCGTGAATATGCAGACATGATGGAGACACCTCTCCGATCAATAACCATCAGCGGGATCTGGAGATCCATAACGGCTCCCACATACTCAATGATGACTTTGTGATCGATAGAACCATTAACATACGAAACCAATTCCCTTTGTCACGCGATACTCTACTTATCCGAGGTTTGATCGTCGGTATCTCCATACCTAGTTCTACCTCGTTACTGATAAGTACTCTTTACTCGTTCCATCTTATGTCATCCCTTGTGATCCAGTCACATGCTTGCAAGCTAATTAGATGACATTCCACCGAGAGGGCCCAGAGCATATCTATCCATCATATGGATGGACAAATCCCAATCTTGGTCCATGCGCTTCAACACATACTTTCAGAATACCCAATGACACCTTTATGACCACCCAGTTATGAAGCGGTGTTTGATGTCATCAAAGTACCCATCCGGTGATGGTGATTAACATAACCTCATGGTCGAAGGATTAGGTTACTATGCATTTAAAAAGCAGGTAGCAAAACGAACTTAATGACTTGATCTTATGCTATGCTTACTATGGGTGTGTGTCCATTACATCATTCTCCTAATGATATGATCTTGTTATTAACGACATCCAATGTCCATGATCAGGAAACCATGATCATCCATTAATCAACAAGCTAGTTTAACAAGAGGCTTACTAGGGACTCTTTTATGTTTACAAAACACACAAGTATTAATGTTTCCGGTTAATACAATTATACCATGGGATGTAAACATTTATCATAAACATAAAGATATAATAATAACCACTTTATTATTTCCTCTTGGGCATATCTCCAACAGTCTCCCACTTGCACTAGAGTCAATAATCTAGTTAAAAAACTTGTGCATTCAACACCTATGGCTTTCTGGTGTTGTATAGACACTATTGCTAGTGGTAAACATAATCTTCGGATCTGACACTTCCAGGTCCGTGTGTATTTGCATGTCCTTGTGTCTCTACGCATTACTCATTCTCCAATGAGATGGCATTGTATAAATTTGGTCCTTTGGTGAGACCTTTAGTTCCTTGGGATTAAATTACGTTGATACAATTGTCATACAATGTATCTTCATAGTATTATCCCGCTATGAACCACACCTAGTTTGATAACAAACTACTTAACACAAATGCCCCCCTTTGCTGCTACTATAGCAGTTATATACTTAGCCTTTTGTTGTAGTATCCGTCACAATAACTCAACTTTGGAACTCATCCAAATCCATCATGGAACATCCTTTCCATTATTGTGCCACCCATAGTCTAAATTGAGATAAATTTAATTTGTATCTTGTGACAAAACTAGTATCAATGTAACACTTTACAATGAACTACCTTTAACTATTTGTCACTTATACATGATATATTCTTAGTTCTTCCAAAGCTCATAAGAATATCTTTACTATTGTCCAATGATCATCTTATGAATCATTCTGGTATATGCTCATAACATTTAGAGCATAGGACATATCTGGATGTGTACATCTCAAAGAATGATTGATCAAAATATTCTTGTGATTTCACCAAGTGTCAAAACACTTGAATCTCGTGTCAACACACTTGAATCTTGATTTAGTCCTTTCCGTGCGTCAAGAACCTTTCTTGTTGTTTCCATATTGAACTCATTCAACATCTTATCTATGTACATTTCGCAAAACCATATTAGCGCCTCAATCTATTCGTATAGACATTGATGCCTAATTCTTGAGTTATGCCTAAGTCTTTCATCGAAATGAAATTCTTAACCTGTGTCAATAAAAGATACATTATTTCTAATCAACAATATGGCTTTCACATAATGTATTAGAAATATGTCTTAGCGCTCCCACTTAATTTCTTGCAAAATGCAAACATCTTCATCGTCTCTGATGAAATTAAACCTTTTAACGGTTTCATCACGGTGAAGATTCCAACTCCGCGATGCTCACTTCAACCATTGAAGTTTTGCATACTCTTTTAGCATCCTTTGAATTAACAAAACCCTTTGGATCATGTCATGTACACGTCCTAGGTAACCATTCTATTAGAAGAACTTGTTTTGTTTGTTCAACTACCATATACCAAAATATATGTAGTGGTTGCTACATTAATCCGTCCAGACTAAATATCGCTATGAAAGATCAAATCTTATCATAGTCAATTCCTTGCACATTGTCGTAAAATCTTTCTGACATGTCGACTATTTCATAGATTTGAAACATCCATGTCTATTTCTTTATATATCCAAACACGACCGATAGGCTTCACGCCTTTCCGGAGGGTCTTCTAAGTTCAGAAACTTGATTTCTCGTGTATGGATACTATCACGGATTCCATGACTTCTAGTCATTTTATGGAGTCAGGGCCCATCATCGCTTCTTTGCATGTAGTCGGTTCATCATTGTCAAAACAATAACGACTTGCTTATCAAATCTTACTATTTGATTCTTACCGACCCACACGATTCTATAGGAACTCTAATCTTCGAGATCACACCTTTTGTAATCACGAGAGCCATGAGCATTGTGGCCGCCACCGGGACACTTTCCGGCGCTGCGCTACTTAGCACATATAGCTAAGGTTCAACAACCTTATCAAAGTTCTATTGTCCTCCCACTTAACTTTTCACGAAAAATTCTTTCTCAAGAAACTTGACGTTCCAAGCGACAAACTCTTTTGTCCTCGGCGTTATGGAGAAATTCCCAAAAAATTCTTTGGAATAACCTACAAAGACGTGCTTATCCGACTTTGGTTGTAAACATTTTACTTATGCCTAGCATACCAAAAATTTAAGAAAGGACAACCTGGGTTTTATCCCAAACCATGACTTATATGGTGTCATTTCAACGGATCACGATGGAGCTCTTTTCAGTGTAAAAGTGGTAGTCACTAAAGCTTTAATCTTTAATATATAATGGCAGTTTTATAAATGACACCTTTGATCTTACCATGTCAAACAAGGTTTCATTACATATCTTGAACACTCCATACTCCTATGGTGTTTTGGGAAATGCAAATCCATGGAACAATTCCTCAAAACTTAGGTGTTTTGCTAAACTTGTAACTCAAACATCTTTCTTTATGATCCAATCATAAACTCTTTTATTTTCTTGTTACAATGATTTTCCACTTCATCTTGAAAGTCTTTGAACATTTTTCAAATGTTTCATACTTCTTCCTTATTGAGTAAGTATATACATATACTCACTCAAATCTTTGGAGAAAGCATATGAAGTTGAAATCCATCGCCCACGACTACACATAATGGACTATATACATCAATATGTACAAATTCCAATCAGTTAGTCGTCCATTCCTCTTTTGGCCTATGAACGGAGTTTTAATTATCTCCAGGAAAGTATCACAAGCGTCATTTCATCTAAATCAAAGACTCCAAAAATCCATCAACCTGGAGTTTCTTCATATATCCTTTCAATATAATTTAAACGGCGATGTCACTTCGCAAGTGATCTTTCAATCATTTGTCTTGCGACATTTTAGCATTAGTTTTATGGTCGTTATTTCTCCTACCAGACTTGTATATTATCCATCTATTATGGAATACGGTAATTATTTGAACAACCTTTTGTCGTCATAATACCTGATCAAAATAACAATTATTGAAACAAATCTTGAAGGCAAGCTTTGATGTTAACGAGAAACACAACAACCCTTTGTTTGTTTTCGATGAACATCATCACATTTTCTCTTGCTAGTTACTTAGGCCATTGCAGTTCATGAATTGTGTTGTCCTGTATGACACTTCATACCAACCAATTCGGTATACAATACCGGTAACCAATACCTAAGAACCACATTGTTTAACAAGCAAGGAATACAACCATAACATGTATATCTTCTATATGCCTAAGTTGGACATCTCCAACCTTTTATTTTCTGCCAAATATTTTATAGATTCTCTTTCAGCAATTCCTTTTCTTTTAAAAGAATCTATCAACATCAATAGTGGTGTCATCAACATGACACATGGTACAAAGCGTATATAGTCAACTACTAATACCTTTGGACTTGCACTTTGAGGTGGATCACCATCATCAAATGTTTGGCATTCTTTCAAAATTCCATTCTTTAGTAATCTTTTAGTGTAGTAAATATTTTACTTACTTCTTCTATTCATCCTTATCATGACAAATTTCATGATCAAGCTGCTATAGCTTATAAAGGTGAATTGCGAGTATAATGTTTATTTTTCAAAACCTTTTGGAGGATTAGGACGACTAGCGTCTCCAACCTTCACAAATTCTCATCAAATATGAGGACGTATACTCTATCATGTTGTAACCAACACATTGTTTTAGATATCGCAATACCTTTCACATATGATGGTTTCTGAAACATTGCTTTCAGCTCTTAGATAAACTTGATATTAAAAACAATCTTTTGAGTATCAAGAATCATGGAGGCAAACATGCTACATTAGATACTAACACTGGAATTGTTACTCTTGATTTAATACTATTTATTAAACTTCATGGAGTAAATAGAGTTTGCTGAAAGTTTGCAATAGGACTTATAAACTTTAAATTGACATTCAAAACAATACGATACCAGTTCGTAAAGTAAATATCCAGAATTTCTATAGTTCCACTATCTCAACTATAACTAAGCGTAAGATGGTGAACGGATGCCAATGACTACAACAAACTATGCAAATTCACTTTGATTGTGTTTATGATAAATTGAGTTCGACTAATCCAAATTACAAATGAACTCCCACTCAAAACAACATCCCTCGAGTTGTTTTAGTGATTACACGAACCAAATCCACTACACCAAGTCCGATCATCACGTGAGATGATGTAGCTTTAAAGGCGAACAATCAACATGTTCATCATATCATCCATATGACTCATGCTTTACCTTTCGGTATTCCGTGTTCCGAGACCATGTCTATACATGCTAGGCTCGTCAAGGTTAACCTTAGTTTCCGCATGTGCAAATCTGGCTTGCACCCGTTGTATGCACACGTAGAGTCTATCACACCCGATCATCACGAGATGCTTCAAAACGACGAGTCTTAGCAACGGTGCCAACTAAGGACGAACACTTTATTACTTGATATTTAGTGAGAGGGATCATCTTATAATGCTACTGTCGCGATCTAAGCAATACAAGATGCATAAAGGATTAACATCACAGGCAATTCATAATTAGTGTGATATGATATGGCCCTTTCTTCTTGTGCCTTTGATCTCCATCTCCAAAGCATGGACATGATCTCCATCATCACCAGCATGGCGTCAAGTCAGTGGCGCCGCTTCATGGTTGTCCATCATCACTAGCAACTATTACAACTACTTGGAACAAAGCTATTACAAGATGAATAGACACGCAGGTCTTAACAGAATTGAAGACAACCATTAGGCTCCTGCCGGTTGCCATATTACAACAAGGATCATTGCATACATCAAATATAATCACAATCACATGATGGCCATATCACATCACAAAACCCCTGCAAAAACAAGTTAGACGCCTCTAATTTTCTTTGCATGTTTTACGTGGCTTGAGGCTTTCGAATAAGAACGGATCTTACCTACGAAACTGAACCACAACGTTGATACAAGTGCTATCAAGTTGCAAAGTGTAAATTGGATCTATACTATGGTGAGAGAGACAGACACCCGCAAAGCCACTTGTGCAAAGCAACTTACAAGTCAAGCGTGGAGCAAGTCTCATGTGCGATGACATGTAAGGTTAGCCCGAGCCGCTTCATCCCACCATACCGCAAGATGCAAAGTACACAAAGCAAAACACGGCACGAGCACCAACGCCCACAAAACCATTGTGTTCTACTCGTGCAACAGATCTACGCATAGATACGGCTCTGATACCACGGATGGGTTCGTAGCATGGAAAACAAAAAAATTCTACCGCAAGAACGAACAAAACCCAGATCTAATCTAGATAAAAGCCAAGATCTAATCTATTAGACATGTGCAACGAGATAGATCTGTACTAACCCTTGTAGATCCGAAAGCGTTACGAGATTCGGATCTCGTGGTTGATGTAGTCGATCACTTTCCGATCTCAAGATCGAGTAGACAATCCTTCCGGCGCCGCGTTCCGGCAGCGCTTCCGTAGTTGGTCACACGTGCGGAGTCGAAGATAGACCTTCCTCTCCTCGTTCCAGCGAGCAGCGGAGGTAGTAGATCTTCTCCACGAAATCCCAGCAGCACGACGGCGTGGTGGTGGTGGTGGAGTAGAGAATTCTGCAGGGCTTCGCCTAAGCCTGAGCAGAAGAAAGGAGGAGGAGAGAGGCGGCTAGGGCAAGAGTGCAGAGGGGGCCAGGGGGTGGCGCCTCCACCCCTCTATTTAAAGGAGGGAGGCGCCATGGGGAGGTGGAGTCCTTATAGGACTCCCCTCTCCCTTGGCCGGCGGATCAAGGAGGTGGGGGGGAGAGTCCTACTCCCCCACGAATCCTTGTCTTACCCCACAAGGATTCCTTGATCCTTTCTTGGTTTTCAAGTAAACTCCAAGAAATCTTCCAGAACATTCCGAAACCTTCTAGAATCCCCATACAAATACTCCGGAACATTTCCTAACTTAGAAAATGATCCCCAATATATGAATCTTATTCCCCGGACAATTCTGGAGCTCCTCGTGATGTCCCAAATCCAATCCGAGACTCCGAACAACATTCGGTCTCCAACGCACATTCCATATCTACTTAAAACAACTTCGAACCTTAAGTGTGTCACCCTACGGTTCGTGAATATGTAGACATGATGGAGACACCTCTCCGATCAATAACCATTAGCGGGATCTAGAGATCCATAACGGCTCCCACATACTCAAGGATGACTTTGTGATCGATAGAACCATTAACATACGAAACCAATTCCCTTTGTCACGCGATACTCTACTTATCCGAGGTTTGATCGTCGGTATCTCCATACTAGTTCTACCTCGTTACTGATAAGTACTCTTTACTCGTTCCATGTTATGTCATCCCTTGTGACCTAGTCACATGCTTGCAAGCTAATTAGATGACATTCCACCGAGAGGGCCCAGAGCATATCTATCCGTCATATGGATGGACAAATCCCAATCTTGGTCCATGCGCTTCAACACACACTTTTAGAATACCCAATGACACCTTTATGACCACCCAGTTACGAAGCGGTGTTTGATGTCATCAAAGTACCCATTCGGTGATGGTGATTAACATAACCTCATGGTTGAAGGATTAGGTTACTATGCATTTGAAAAGCTTGTAGCAAAACGAACTTAATGACTTGATCTTATGCTATGCTTACTATGGGTGTGTGTCCATTACATAATTCTCCTAATGATATGATCTTGTTATTAACGACATCCAATGTCCATGATCAGGAAACCATGATCATCCATTAAACAACAAGCTAGTTTAACAAGAGGCTTACTAGGGACTCTTTTATGTTTAAAAAACACACAAGTATTAATGTTTCCGGTTAATACAATTATAGCATGGGATGTAAACATTTATCATAAACATAAAGATATAATAATAACCACTTTATTATTGCCTCTTGGGCATATCTCCAACAGGTAGTTCCTCTGCCGCGGCTCGCGCCGCGTGCAAGTTCTTGATGGGCGTGTTGTAGGTGGGCCATGTGAGGGCGGGCGCGGGGTCTGGTTCAACGTCCTTTTCCAACCTACCGACCAGCTCGCCACCCCGACGTCGTACCTGGCCACGCCGGCTCGGCTTCGCGGTAGCCAGAGTGAGGCCGTGCGCGCGGTCGTACTCGCGCCGGGTGATCTCGAGCTTCTTGCGGGCTGCCGCTAGCTCCATGGCCTCATGGAGGAGGATCTGTCTCTCCATGCTGAAGTTGGCCTCCGCCTCCTCCGGGTTATCCCCGAGGTTAACCGGCGTCAGGAGCCGATCAATGGCATCCTCCACCGGGTTCCGGGGCTGCGGGGGAGCGGAAGTTCTGACCTTGTCCGCGCCTCGCTCCTGTGGCTGGCGGGGATGGGAGCTGGAACCGGCCATCATGACCTCTACGCCGCGAGGCGCGGCGGAGGCGCTGCCGCCTGAGCACGGCAGCTCCGCGTCAGAGACAATTTCCCTAGGGAAACACTCCGAGACGGTGGCGACGTAAACGGGGAGGTCGCCGAATAGCAGGACGGTTCCATTCGCCGGGAAGGAGGTTCCGGCGAAGCAGGAAGCGTTGTCGATGACGCAGTCGAACTTGCCGAGCGTGAGCACCAGGCCAGAGGCCACGCGCACACCGGCTGAAGTGCGGGGTCCCGTGCGGAACGTGACTCCGGTCGAAGCCATCTAGCCCCACGGTGGGCGCCAACTGTCGTTGTATTGGGAACGATAGTACCTGAGGAGGTTAGATAGAGGTGTGGGAACTAGCAGGGAAGCTATCGACGGCGTCCGCAGGCGGGATTGGATACAAGCGAGCGTAGCGGGACGCAAGAAGTACCCAGGTTCGGGGCCCTCGTGGTGAGGTAAAGCCCCTACTCCTGCCGGATCTGACTATGTGGAATGTGGTGGGTTCGTAGCATGGAAAACAAAAAATTACTACCGCAAGAACGAACAAAACCCAGATCTAATCTAGGTAAAAGCCAAGATCTAATCTATTAGACATGAGCAACGAGATAGATAGGAACTAACCCTCGTAGATCCGAAAGCGTTAACGAGATTAGATCTCGTGGTTGATGTAGTCGATCACTTGCCGATCTCAAGATCGTGTGGACGATCCTTCCGGCGTCGCGTTCCGGCAGCGCTTCCGCAGTCGGTCAAGTGGATGATCCTTCCGGCGCCGCATTTCGGCAGCGCTTCCGCAGTCGGTCACACGTGTGGAGTCGAAGCAGATCTTCCTCTCCTCGTTCCAGCGAGCAGCGGAGGTAGTAGATGTTCTCCACAGAATCCTAGCAGCACGACGGCGTGGTGGTGGTGGTGGAGTAGAGAATTCTGCAGGGCTTCGCCTATGCCTGTGCAGAAGAAAGGAGGAGAAGAGAGGCGGCAGAGATTGGGAGTTATGGAGCAGCGGTGGAGGGGGCGCCCCTGCCCCTCTATTTAAGGGGGGTGAGGCGCCATGGGAGGGGGAGTCCTTGTAGGACTCCCCTCCCTCTAGGCCGGCGGATTGGGGAGTGGGGGGAGGAGTCCTCCTCCCCCACGACTCCTAGTCTTGACCCACCAGGACTCCTTGATCCCTTCCTTGGTTTTCAAGCAAACTCCAAGAAACCTTCCAGAACCTTCCGGAACATTCCGAAACCTTCTAGAACCCTCATACAAATACTCCGGAACATTTCCTAACTTAGAAAATGATCCCCAATATATGAATCTTATTCTCCGGACCATTCCGGATCTCCTCGTGATGTCCCGAATCCAATCCGAGACTCCGAACAACATTCGGTCTCCAACGCACATTCCATATCTACTTAAAACAACTTCGAACCTTAAGTGTGTCACCCTACGGTTCGTGAATATGCAGACATGACAGAGACACATCTCCTATCAATAACCATCAGCGGGACCTGGAGATCCATAATGGCTCCCACATACTCAGCGATGACTTCTTGATCGATTTAACCATTTACATACGAAACCAATTCCCTTTGTCTCACGATACTATACTTATCCGAGGATTGATCGTCGGTATTTCCATACCTAGTTCTACCTCGTTACTGATAAGCACTCTTTACTCGTTTCGTGATATGTCATCCCTTGTGACCTAGTCACATGCTTGCAAGC
The DNA here is from genome assembly GCA_910589775.1 of Avena eriantha. Taxonomy (NCBI): domain Eukaryota; kingdom Viridiplantae; phylum Streptophyta; class Magnoliopsida; order Poales; family Poaceae; genus Avena; species Avena eriantha. Next base: position 210,881,467 of record OU342742.1, read on the forward strand.
TAACTAGACGACATTCCACCGAGAGGGCCCAGAGCATATCTATCCGTCATATGGATGGACAAATCCCAATCTTGGTCCATGCGCTTCAACACATACTTTCAGAATACCCAATGACACCTTTATGACCACCCAGTTACGAAGCGGTGTTTGATGTCATCAAAGTATCCATCCGGTGATGGTGATTAACATAACCTCATGGTCGAAGGATTAGGTTACTATGTATTTTAAAGCTTATAGCAAACAAACTTAATGACTTGATCTTATGCTATGCTTACTACGGGTGTTTGTCCATCACATCATTCTCCTAATGATATGATCTTGTTATTAACGACATCCAATGTCCATGATCAGGAAACCATGATCATCCATTAATCAACAAGCTAGTTTAACAAGAGGCTTACTAGGGACTCTTTTATGTTTACAAAACACACAAGTATTAATGTTTCCGTTTAATACAATTGTAGCATGGGATGTAAACATTTATCATAAACATAAAGATATAATAATAACCACTTTTATTATTGCCTCTTGGGCATATCTCTAATAGTCTCCCACTTGCACTAGAGTCAATAATCTAGTTAAAAACTTGTGCATTCAACACCTATGGCTTTCTGGTGTTGTATAGACACTATTGCTAGTGGTAAACATAATCTTCGGATCTGACACTTCCAGGTCCGTGTGTATTTGCATGTCCTTGCGTCTCTACGCATTACTCATTCTCCAATGAGATGGCATTGTATAAATTTTGTCCTTTGGTGAGACCTTTAGTTCCTTCGGCTCAAAATATGTTGATATTATCGTCACACAATATATCTTCATAGTATTAGCCCACTTTGAACTACACCTAGTTTGGTAACAAACTACTTAACACAAAGGCCCTCCTTTGCTGCTACTTATAGCAGTTTATATACTTAGCCTTTTGTTGTAGTATCTGTCACAATGTTTTAACTTTGGTACTCAACCAAATCCGTTATGGAACTTCCTTTCATTACATTGTGCCACCCATAGTTTAAATTGAGACAAACTTAATTTGTATCCTGTGACAAAACTAGTATCAATGTAACACTTTACAATGAACTACCTTTAACTATTTGTCACTTATACATGATATATTCTTAGTTCTTCCAAAGCTCATAAGAATATCTTTACTATTGTCCAATAATCATCTTATGAATCATTCTGGTATATGCTCATAACATTTAGAGCATAGGACATATCTGGATGTGTACATCTCAAAGAATAATTGATCAAAATATTCTTGTGATTTCACCAAGTGTCAAAACACTTGAATCTCGTGTCAACACACTCGAATCTTGATTCAGTCCTTTCCGTGCGTCAAGAACCTTTCTTGTTGTTTCCATATTGAACTCATTCAACATCTTATCTATGTACATTTGGCAAAACCATATTAGCGCCTCAATCTATTCATATAGACATTGATGCCTAATTCTTGGGTTATGCCTAAGTCTTTCGTCGAAATGAAATTCTTAACCTGTGTCAATACAAGATACATCATTTCCAATCAACAATATGTCCTCTACATAATGTATTAGAAATATGTCTCAGTGCTCCCACTTAATTTCTTGCAAATGCAAGCATCTTCATCATCTCCGATGAATTTAAACTCTTTTAACAGTTTCATCATGGTGAAGATTCCAACTCCGCTATGCTTACTTCAACCATTGAAGTTTTGCATACTATTTTAGCATCCTTTGAATTAACAAACCCTTTGGATCGTGTCATGTACACGTCCTAGGTAACCATTCTATTAGAAGAACTTGTTTTGTTTGTTCAACTACCATATACCAAAATATATGTAGTGGTTGCTACATTAATCCGTCCAGACTAAATATCGCTATGAAAGATCAAATATTATCATAGTCAATTCCTTGAACATTGTCGTAAACTCTTTCCGACATGTCGACTATTTCATAGATTTGAAACATCCATGTCTATTTCTTTATAGATCCAAACACGACCGATAGGCTTCACGCCTTTCCGGAGGGTCTTCAAAGTTCAGAAACTTGATTTCTCGTGTATGGATACTATCATAGATTCCATGACTTCTAGTCATTTTATGGAGTCAGGGCCCATCATCGCTTCTTTGCATGTAGTCGGTTCATCATTGTCAAAACAATAACGACTTGCTTTATCAAATCTTACTATTTGATTCTTACCGACCCACACGGTTCTATAGGAACTCTAATCTCCGAGATCACACCTTTTGTAATCACGAGAGCCATGAGCATTGTGGCCGCCACCGGGACACTTTCCGGCGCTGCGCTACTTAGCACATGTAGCTAAGGTTCAACAACCTTATCAAAGTCCTATTGTCCTCCCACTTAACTTTTCACGAAAAATTCCTTCTCAAGAAACTTGACGTTCCAAGCGACAAACTTATTTGTCCTTGGCGTTATGGAGAAATTCCCAACAAATTCTTTGGAATAACCTACAAAGACGTGCTTATCCGACTTTGGTTGTAAACATTTTACTCGTGCATAGCATACCAAAATTTAAGAAAAGACATTTCGGGTTTTATCCCAAACCATAACTCATATGGTGTCATTTCAACGGATCACAATGGAGCTCTTTTCAGTGTAAAAGCGGTAGTCACTAAAGCTTTAATCTTTAATATATAATGGCAGTTTTATAAATGACACCCTTGATCTTACCATCTCAAACATGGTTTGATTTCATCTCTCGAATATGCCATACTCCTTTGGTTTAACGGGAAATACAAATCATGGAACAATTCCTCAAGTCTTAGGTGTTTTTGCTAAACATGTAACTCAAATATCTTCCTTTATGATCGAATCATAAACTCTTTATTTTCTTATTACAATGATTTTCAACTTCATCTTGAAAGTCTTTGAACAACTTTCAAATGTTTCATACTTCCTCCTTATTAAGTAAATATACAGATATATTCACTCAAATTTTCGGAGAAAGCATATGAAGCAAAAAGATCCATCGCATATGGCTACACATAATGGACTACGCACATCAGCATGCACAATTTCCAATAAGCTAGTCATCCGTTCCTCTCTGGCCTATGGACGGAGTTTCAATTATCTCGAGGAAAGTCTCACATGCGTCAATTGATCAAAATCAAAGACTCCAAAATTCCATCAACATGGAGTTTCTTCATGTTTTCTTTCAAATATAATTTAAACAGCGATGTCACTTCATAAGTGATCTTTCAATCATTTGTCTTGTGACATTTTAGCAATAGTGTTTATGGATGTGATTTCTCCCACTAGACTTGTAAAAGTTCATCCATCCTTTATGGAATACGGTTATTATTTGAACAACCATTGTTCTCGTAATACCAGAACAAAATAACAATTATTAAAACAAATCTTGAAGGCTAGGTTTGATGACAACGAAAAACACAATAACACTTTATTTGTTTTCGATGAACATCATCACTCATTCTCTTGCTAGTTACTTAGGCCATTGTAGTTCATGAATTGCGTTTTCTTGTATGACGCTTCATACCAACCGATTCGGTATCCAATACCTAAGAGCCACATTGTTTAACAAGCAAGGAATACAACCATAACATGTATATCTTCTACATACCCAAGTTGGACATCTCCAACCTTATAATTTCTGCCAAATATTTTATAGATTCTCTTTCAGCAATTCCTTTTTTCTTTTAAAAGAATCTATCAACATCAATAGTGGTGTCATTCACATGACACATAGTACAAAGCGTATATAGTCAAATACTAATACCTTTGGACTTGCACTTTGAAGTGGATCACCATCATCAAATGTTTGGCATTCTTTCAAAAATCCATTCTTTAGTAATCTATTAGTGTAGTAAACATTTTACTTACATCTTCTATTCATCCTTATCATGACAACTTTCATGATCAAGCTGCTATAGCTTATAAAGGTGAATTGCGAGTATAATGTTTCTTTTTCAAAACCTTTTGGAGGATTAGGACGACTAGCGTCTCCAACCTTCACAAATTCTCATCAAATATGAGGACGTATACTCTATCATGTTGTAACCAACACACTGTTTTAGATATCACAATACCTTTCACATATGATGGTTTCTGAAACATTGCTTTCAGCTCTTAGATAAACTTGATACTAAAAACAATCTTTTGAGTATCAAGAATCATGGAGGCAAACATGATACATTAGATACTAACACTGGAATTGTTACTCTTGATTTAATACTATTTATTAAACTTCACAGAGTAAACGGAGTTTGCTGAAAGTTTGCAATAGGACTTTTAAACTTTAAATTGACACTCAAAACAATACGATCCCAGTTCGTAAAGCAAATATCCAGAATTTCTATAGTTCCACTGTCTCAACTATAACTAAGCGTAAGGTGTTGAACGGATGCCAATGACTAGAACAAACTATGCAAATTCACTTTGATTGTGTTTATGATAAATTGAGTTCGACTAATCCAAATTACAAATGAACTCCCACTCAACACAACATCCCTCGAGTTGTTTTAGTGATTACATGAACCAAATCCACTACACCAAGCCCGATCATCACGTGAGATGATGTAGCTTTAAAGGCGAACAATCAACATGTTCATCATATCATCCATATGACTCATGCTTTACCTTTCGGTATTCCGTGTTCCGAGACCATGTCTGTACATGCCAGGCTCGTCAAGGTTAACCTTAGTTTCCGCATGTGCAAACCTGGCTCGCACCCGTTGTATGCACACATAGAATCTATCACATCCGATCATCACGAGATGCTTCGAAACGACGAGTCTTAGCAACAGTGCCAACTAAGGGTGAACACTTTATTACTTGATATTTTAGTGAGAGGGATCATCTTATAATGCTACCGTCGCGATCTAAGCAATACAAGATGCATAAAGGATTAACATCACAGGCAATTCATAATAAGTGTGATATGATATGGCCTTTTCTTCTTGCGCCTTTGATCTCCATCTCCAAAGCACGAACATGATCTCCATCATCACCAGCATTGCGTCAAGGTCCGTGGCGCCGCTTCATGGTTGTCCGTCACCAACAGTAACTATTACAACTACTTGGAATAAAGCTATTACATGATGAATAGACACGCATGTCTTAAACAAAATTTAAAGACAACCATTAGGCTCCTGCCGGTTGCCATATTACAATAAAGATCATTGCATACATCAAATATAATCACAATCACATGATGGCCATATCACATCACAAAACCCCTTCAAAAACAAGTTAGACGCCTCTAATTTTCTTTGCATGTTTTACGTGGTTTGGGGCTTTCGCATAAGACCGATCTTACCTACGAACAAGAACCACAACGTTGATACAAGTGTTGTCAGATGCTCATTGTAAATTGAATCTTAACTATGGTGGGAGAGACAGACACCCGCAAAGCCACTTGTGCAAAGCAAGTTGCACGTCAAGCGTGGAGCAAGTCTCATGTGCGATGACATGTAATGTTAGCCCGAGCCGCTTCATCCCACCATGCCGCAAGATGCAAAGTACACGCTAAGACACCGACAACAAAAGCATCAACGCCCACAAAACATTGTGTTCTACTCGTGCAACACATCTACGCATAGATACGGCTCTGATACCACTGGTGGGTTCGTAGCATGGAAAACAAAAAAATTCTACCGCAAGAACGAACAAAACCCAGATCTAATCTAGATAAAAGCCAATATCTAATCTATTAGACATGAGCAACGAGATAGATAGGAACTAACCCTCGTAGATCCGAAAGTGTTAACGAGATTAGATCTCGTGGTTGATGTAGTCGATCACTTGCCGATCTCAAGATCATGTGGGCGATCCTTCCGGCGTCGCGTTCCGGCAGCGCTTCCGTAGTCGGTCAAGTGGATGATCCTTCCGGCGCCGCGTTTCGGCAGCGCTTCCGCAGTCGGTCACACGTGTGGAGTCGAAGCAGACCTTCCTCTCCTTGTTCCAGCGAGCAGTGGAGGTAGTAGATCTTCTCCACGGAATCCCAGCAGCACGACGGCGTGGTGGTGGTGGTGGAGTAGAGAATTCTGCAGGGCTTCGCCTATGCCTGTGCAGAAGAAAGGAGGAGAAGAGAGGCGGCAGAGATTGGGAGTTATGGAGCAGCGGTGGAGGGGGCGCCCCTGCCCCTCTATTTAAGGGGGTGAGGCGCCATGGGAGGGGGAGTCCTTGTAGGACTCCCCTCCCTCTAGGCCGGTGGATTGGGGAGTGGGGGGAGGAGTCCTCCTCCCCCACGACTCCAAGTCTTGACCCACCAGGACTCCTTGATCCCTTCCTTGGTTTTCAAGCAAACTCCAAGAAACCTTCCAGAACCTTCCGGAACATTCCGAAACCTTCTAGAACCCTCATACAAATACTCCGGAACATTTCCTAACTTAGAAAATGATCCCCAATATATGAATCTTATTCTCCGGACCATTCCAGATCTCCTCGTGATGTCCCGAATCCAATCCGAGACTCCGAACAACATTCGGTCTCCAACGCACATTCCATATCTACTTAAAACAACTTCGAACCTTAAGTGTGTCACCCTACGGTTCGTGAATATGCAGACATGACAGAGACACATCTCCTATCAATAACCATCAGCGGGACCTGGAGATCCATAATGGCTCCCACATACTCAACGATGACTTCTTGATCGATTGAACCATTTACATACGAAACCAATTCCCTTTGTCTCACGATACTATACTTATCCGAGGTTTGATCGTCGGTATTTCCATACCAAGTTCTACCTCGTTACTGATAAGCACTCTTTACTCGTTTCGTGATATGTCATCCCTTGTGACCTAGTCACATGCTTGCAAGCTAACTAGACGACATTCCACCGAGAGGGCCCAGAGCATATCTATCCGTCATATGGATGGACAAATCCCAATCTTGGTCCATGCGCTTCAACACATACTTTCAGAATACCCAATGAAACCTTTATGACCACCCAGTTACGAAGCGGTGTTTGATGTCATCAAAGTATGCATCCGGTGATGGTGATTAACATAACCTCATGGTCGAAGGATTAGGTTACTATGTATTTTAAAGCTTATAGCAAACGAACTTAATGACTTGATCTTATGCTATGCTTACTACGGGTGTTTGTCCATCACATCATTCTCCTAATGATATGATCTTGTTATTAACGACATCCAATGTCCATGATCAGGAAACCATGATCATCCATTAATCAACAAGCTAGTTTAACAAGAGGCTTACTAGGGACTCTTTTATGTTTACAAAACACACAAGTATTAATGTTTCCGTTTAATACAATTATAGCATGGGATGTAAACATTTATCATAAACATAAAGATATAATAATAACCACTTTTATTATTGCCTCTTGGGCATATCTCCAACAGAATGCTCAAACTACAAGTGCTCCCCGAGCTGTATACGCTAGCTACTGCCTTAAATGCTGTAAGACCAACCCTTTCTACTGAGGCCTTGCCTCTCCTTATATAGGCAGAGAGGCAAAGGTCTCACTGGCTAGTCCGACTAGCGGACCCCACAGGCGGGTCCCAGCCGACTAGTCATCTACAGTGTCCGGTATGGCTTGTCTTATCGGAGTACGAGCGGTATGGCTGTCGTAGGCACAGTGGATGCCGTGTGAGCCTATCGTCAGCACCGACCACTGTTCCTGCGTCACCCACGCAAAGTCTTCGGCATGGCTGGGTAGTTGCCAGTCTTGTCACCGTACAGGGCGTACTGTGCACTGATACACACGTCGCCCTGTCCCATTGATTGAGTCCGGCTACGTCGCTGTATCCGGCTGCCTCTTGCTGATCCGGCTACCGGGGGATAGCCGGCCTGTCTTGCCCTGTCCGGCTGCATCTGGTCAGCCGGACGCGATCCAACTGTCTTGTTTCTTATTCGGTTGGGGTACCTGGGGAACATCCCCCTGATAGTTATAGAGTGAAAAGAGAGAGAGAGAGTTTGAATGGTTTGCTACATTCATTGTCCCAATACCCTAATTGCAGTCGACGCAGGTAAGGATCTTGCTGTGATCCTCCATGGACAAAGTACCTCGGCCCGTCCATTCATCCACATTAACTTGCAAATGGCCTCATACCTCTCGGCAGAGTTCTTCAGTCGATAAACGTCGAACTCCCCCTTGATACAAAAATGCCGGAACGACATCCTGAACGCATGCATGCTCCTGAAGTCGGTGCCGACCGAAATGATAGGATACTCCTGGTCATGTTTCATTTCTTCTACTTCAACACCCAAATCATCGACTGGAATACCAGCCTCATTGTTAAGTTCCTCGTCTATTTCATCATCACCATATTCTTGATCCTCTACAGTGCCTGCTTCTTCATATGATTCAGAATCTTCGCCATCGTCTCTAATGCCTAGTACTGCACACATCATATTGACTCCCTTGGGTGGGTCTGCACCATCGTCTCCACCTGGATGGACAGGAACATTACCCCTATCCACCTCACCGACAACTCTGTTTTCTCCAAGACACTCGGTTGGTTCTGCTGCAACCACATGGGGTGGTCTTACGTTTGCACGCATCCCAGGTACTTCAGTGGACAAACAGCAGTCAGAATCAATTCCATCTTGAGTGTACAAAACCCTCTTGCTCTTCCTGTGTACATCCTCCTTCCTGATGTAATCTTTCCTGATGGTATCAGTAGGGCTTGACATCCGTGTTCCATTCCCCATCGAACTAGGCCGTTTGCTGCCACTCTTGGGTGTGATCTCCTTACTGCCACCCCTCGTGGGTGTTGGCTCTAGGGTGCTGGCATTATTGCCTGACCTCTGCGGCGCGTTCTTCTTCGAATTAGTCCTTTTGCTGCTACTATTGGGCGTGTTCTCCTTCGTGCTGGCATTATTGCCTGACCCCAGCGGCGTGTTCCGCTCCAAATTAGCCCTTTTGCTGCTACTATTGGGTGTCTTCTCCTTCGTGCTGGCATTATTGCCTGACCTCAGCGGTGTGTTCCGCTCCAAATTAGCCCTTTTGCTGCTACTATTGGGCGTGTTCTCCTTCGTGCTGGCATAATTCCCTGGCAGCGGCGTGTTCCTCTCCAAATTAGTGTTTTTTCTGCTCCCACTGGGTGTGGTAGCCTCTGTGCTGGCCATCTTCACCTCTTTACTACCACTCATGGGAGTGTTCACCACCGTGCTAGCCCTCTTAGCGTTTTTGCTGCTACCGTTCGGTGTGGCATTTTGACTGGATCTCAGGGGTGTACTCTACGGCGTGGTGCCTTTTGTCATGCGACTCTTGGGTGTCCTCTTCTCTGGCGTGGTCTCCTTAGTGACGTTCTTCTTCGAGGTGCCCTTTCTGGCGATGCTCTTCCTACTCCTCTTTATGACGCTCCTCTGTAAGACTCTCCTCTGTTCGAAGCCACCCTCAGTCGCACCAGCCCCAGTGATGCCATGGATCAGGTCATGCATGCCTTCTAAAAGTCCATCATCTCTATTGTCGAGTTCCAATTCCTCTCCAACCGTGAGCACTACCAAGTGGAAGTAAACTTCACCTCTATAATGTTTCCTTGTAAACGGTACGACTAAATCCCTGGTATCTTTCACTTCGACAGCCTTTTTGCTCCTGTAACCATAATATAACAAACGTGCTTCCTGGGAGGACCCCCACAACACCTTCACATGTAACGATGCCATCAGGTCAGATAACTCTACCACTTCAGGGTCGTATTTGCCAAGGATTACATCAAACTCGTCATAGAATTTTTCTGTGCCATCATCTAATTTTGCAGTATAATCCACGACACCGATACGAACGATTACTTTGCCATCATCAGGTTCTTCAAGATAGAAACCTCCGAGAGGTTCGACAGATGGAGCGGCACCATCAGACCCAGCCCCAATGCCACCGCCGCCATCACCAGCATCATCGTTAGCTGGATCAACCTCGGTGGAAGTACCAGGACCAGGAGCAAGGCGAGGGCCCTTAACAGTGGGAGCTACATTACATGGTGGACAGGCAGGGCCCCTTCTAACGGCAGCCACAATAGGATCAGCTGCTGCCATTCCACCTCGACGATCAGGCACAGTTCCCACAACAGCAGTTATTCGAGTGCTAGCAGAGTCTAGACCATGAGCTCGCTTCAGACCAGCAGCTCGCTGAACCCGATTACGGGTTCAAGGAGGAGAGAAGGCATCAGTCTTTGCAACAACAGTGGGGCAGCCTCCGGAAGCCTTAGTTTGCTCAACAACGGCAAGGATTGGGTCAACAGCGTCTAGATCAACAACAACACGAGGACGACCAGTACCAGGGAAGCCTAACATGCTGCTTCATCAACCCAATTAGCTGATTGTCACATGCTATAGGAACCTTGAAGCCTCGGTCATCAAAGAGGCTGAACCATGCAGTCTGCTCTGGCCTCATTTCAGCAAGTTCGTACACACTAGCAACCAAACTAGGGACAGTGCATAACTGCACAGGCGCTACTTCCATCTTTAGACTCTGAGCCTCTTTCCACATGCTCTTCCCATGTGCTAATTTAATGAGGTAGCCGCAGATGCTCACCAAAACCGTGTATTTGGGTTCAGCGGAGATCCTAGTTGACAGAAAATTGGAGACAAAAGATAAGAATTGTTTGTCAGCGTTGTGCTAGCAAACAATTCTATGTTCGATATATCTCTGTAATGCCAATAGCCAGCTAGCAGTTATAGGTAGTGCGAATAGCAAAGAGAAGAGTAGCTCACCCGAAATTAGCCAGAAGTACTTCTTCCTCGGCAAATGGATCTGCCATCCTCCGTGCTGCTTAGCTCGTCGGCGGTAGAGGCGGGCTAGATCGTCGCAACGGCTGGCAAGGCATTCGGCATTAGAGCTTGGTAGCAGCAAGTAGGCGCAGCAACTTGGTGCCGGAAGTCAAATGCCCGAAGAGATCATTCTGGTTGGAGAGGGGATTTTGACGCCGCTGGTGCTAGGGTTCATGCGAAAGGAGGGAGGGGTGGATTTGTGAATTTGGTCAACACACGATGCTCCTTTAGTATCTCGTTTCGCCTACGTGGTTGCCATGTTGGAGCGCGCGTCACGGAAATATTACTGACATGAGGGTCCCGACCGTCTACTTCATGGGGCAGTTTCACGGCATGTTTGGATTTGGTAGCGGTGAGACGAGTTTGCATCGAAATGGCCCCTCTCGGTAGTTGGCGGCCCAACTTTTCGAAACGCGGTAATTTTAGGCAACTTAGGTACCGCCATGCGCTGGCCTGCCAACTTTGGTACCACAACCGAACAAGCCCGGCTAGGAGGGGCGGCGAGGAGGACAATCACAACCCTGGTTTTCACAACCTTCGCTAGATTGCATCTGCGCACCCCCTGTAACTTTCGACTCCCTCCATAATTCCAAGAGCAGATAAGTAGGAGTAGGGACCTCTACGAGGCCTGAACCTGGGTAAACCTTGCGTCCATGTGTGCTTGTTTGCTAGCCGATTGATACCTCCAGCACTCCCTCCTTCTCAAAAACCAAGTCCATAACAATGGGTATTGATGAGTTAAACCCTCGTCAATTGGCGCCGTCTGTGGGAACTGGGAGTGCTGATATCATGGCTTCTTCGGCCCTGTCAACTGTGATCTACAACTCTGCAACAGTGGAGATTCACCAGCTCTTCGGTGCTTTTGACTTCACCATCCACACGCTGGCCACTCGCCTGGCCTTCGAGTCCGTGGGCGATGGGATCGGCCTTGCGATCGGGAGCTCACGCTTCCAAGTTGGTCAGCTGGGCACACTTCGCCTCCCTGACCAGCCGATGCCTCCCACGATTAATCCAGCATCGTGGTTTCCACCACCAATTGGCACCCTCAGCGAGCTCAATGCCCCGACAACAGTTGGGAGGACGGACAACGACAGCAGTCATGGATCCGATTTGGGTGACCCGTCCACCGAAGACGGAGCCTACAGCTCTAGATCTGAAAGTTGTGGGAGCAACAGCTTCCCCAATCACTTGATATGCGCCGTCATCAACGCAGGCGACACCGGTGTCACTCGTGACAACACCGGTACCGGGCCAACAATGGCGAAAACAGTGGCCCCGCCAACAGCACGTCCACCAACAATGGGACAGAAGGGAACCCAAACCTCATGACGAATGAGCGCACGAAAGAGCGTGTGCTAATAAAGCTCAATGACAACGAGTGGGCTCACTGTCGAGAGGCTCTGCAGGGCAATCCTCTACCCCCAAACTCATCACAAGACATGCTGATGGGTTACCATTGGCTGCTCAAAGAGGAGTACAAGCGCTAGCAACAAGTAATTGCACAACTCGACGCACGAAGAAAGGCGGCAAACGAGTCGAGCCTTCGACGGGCTTAACTCTCCATGGGAGGATCCTCCTCCAAGGTCAACGACTACGTGGCCGCCAAACGGTGATCTTAACTGGCCCACCTCATTGACAAGGAGCGCAAAGAAGCTGTGAAAGTCCTCGACTTCGGCTCTATGATGGTGGATACGTGGGGCAATGCGCTCCCGAAGACACCGCAAGCAGCGGTGGCAGCAGCCACCATGTACCTCCTCAACAACCAGCCACCAGCTGGAGATCCACGAGCTACCATGCACCAATCCACGACCGTGGGCTTGGGGCTAGTCGAAGCCGTCCTCGTCAAGGAGCCAGCACCAGAGCCGAAGGAAACTAAGGCTCTGGACAAGTACTACTATTCGTACTCCTCCAGCGATAACAGCCATGATCTATCACGACGACATTGCTCACGGCGACATGACCACGACTATGATGCGCATGATGACATCACGCAGCACAAGATCGACAAGATGCGCGTGAGACGTGCTCGTTCGAATAACTCGGAAGACGACGAGGTAGAGCACTACGGCGCTAGATGCTTCAGTAGAGCCATCAAGCAGAAGCGAATGCCTAATGGGTTCAAGCTCCCATCCGAGAACCCGAAATTTGACGGCCTGCAGGACCTAAAGATTTGGCTGGAAGATCACATCTCCTCCGTGAGGCTGCATCACGGAACCCAAAGTACGGCTATGCAATGCCTATAGCTACAGCTGCAAGGCGCCGCCCTCGCATGGCTCAACAATCTCCCGCGCGGATCAATTCGCAACTGGGAAGAGCTGGTCTATAGCTTCGTGCGCAACTTCAAGGGCACTTACAAAAGGCCCGCATCAATCAAAGAGCTAAGAGGTTGCCATCAAAGATCTGGCGAGTCACTACGCTCGTACATCCAGAGATGGTCCATCATTAAGAACTCTGCAGAAGATATCTCTAAGGATCCCGCAATCGACGCATTCAACGACGGTGTTCATCGCAGAGAGCTCAGGGAGGAGCTGGGCTGCTCGAAGCCCAAAACAATCAACCACCTGATGGAGATCGCGAATCAGTGGGCTGACAGAGAGGACTCGGTGAAAAATCGTGTCTACTCTGATGATGACGACCTCGGGTGCAGACGTGATCACCGAGGGAAACGTCGAATGCGCTTCTACGAGGACCGCGAAGAGGTCGACATGGTCGCAGCCAGATACACCGACAAACGCGACGACAACCGCAATAGAGGATACCATAGCAGTGGATACCGCGACAGTGGGAAAACCACGCAAGTGTGGCAGCGCCGCACTTGCGACGAAGCACCTGGACTATCCATTCAGGACAAATTGTCCAGACCGTGCAACGTACATTTCTACATCGACAAGCACGATGGCAAGAAAAAGTCCAGCCACCTTCACAAGGACTGTCGCGAGTTCTTCAAGCTCCACGAAGGCCTAGCCCAGATGAATCGCGGCATGATCAACTAGGGATATGGAGCTGCCCCGGGCGCAGTGGCTCACATAGCACCACCACCACCACCTAGGACACCACCACCTGCGGCTGCGCCAACCCAGCATCATGGAGGTGAGCCATACCCGTGAGCTATGGGCAACATGGGGATGATACAAAAAGGGCGCCCCTCGAATCAAATGAAGAAGACAATCACTCGCCAAGGCAATTTGGCGATAAACTCACCGCCCTCCACCACTGAGTACCTCAGTGGAAGCGAGTCCTGCATCACCTTCGACAAGCGCGACCATCTGCACCAAGTACCTCGCCCAGGACACTGCCCCCTCGTACTCGAGGCACAAATTGGGGGCTTCGATATGAGTCGTGTCTTCATGGACGGCGGAAGCGGCATCAACCTCATGTTCGCAAGTACCTTGCGTGCAATGAGGATCCCTCTGACATGTCTGGAAGTTTCAGACATGACGTTCCACGGCATCATCCCAGGGAAGGGCGTATACCCCTTGGGCAAGATCAACCTCGACGTCATCTTCGGACGCTGCAAAACTTTCGGCGAGAGCGCATCGACTTTGAAGTTGTCAATTGGCCCTCACAATACCACTGCATCCTCGGATGTGTCACGTTTGCAAGGTTCATGGAGGTACCACACTACGCCTATCTGCAGATGAAGATGCCAGGCCCAAACAGCATCATCACAATCAACGAAAGCTTCGAAATGTCTAACAGCTCCGGCAGGGAATTCAACAGAATCTCCCAGTCCTTCGGCATGCAAGAGGAACTCGCAAAGTTGAAGGAGACAACAGACAACAGTTTGCCTCCCCTGAGCAAGCCAAGCTCACCCGACCTATCCTTCGACTTGGTGCATACCAAGAAAGTCCAGGTCCACCCAACTGACCCGACCAAGACGACCCTCATCGCCAACAACTTGAGTCCCGCATAGGAACTCTCGCTCATCGAATTCCTCCGTGAGTGCTAGGAAATCTTCGTCTGGTGTCTAGCGGACATGCCAGGAGTTCCCAGGGAATTCGCTGAGCACTCACTCAACGTGAATCCAGACGCAAGGCTAGTCAAGCAGACAATACAACGACTGTTTGAACCAAGAGCAAAAGCGGTCAGCATGGAGATCAACAGACTCCTCGACGCAAATTTCATACACGAGATCAAGGAAAGCACATTGCTCGCAAATACAGTGCTTGTGCCTAAAAAGGACACGGATATCCTGCGGATGTGCGTGGACTTCACCTCCTTGAACAAGCAGTGCCCAAATGACCACTTCCCGTTGCCACAGATCGATCAAATAATCGACTCCACCGCGGGATGTGAACACCTCTGCTTCCTCGACGCCTACTCAGGCTACAACCAGATTCGAATGAAGGAGGAAGATCAAGAGAAAACTGCATTCACAACACCCTTTGGTGTGTTCTGCTACAACACGATGCCCTTCGGGCTAACAAACGCAGGAGCCACCTACCAGCAATGTATGCAGGCCTGCCTGAAGAACCAAGTTGGCCGCAATATCCAAGTCTACGTGAACAACATCATCGTCAAAACAAAATAGGAAACCGCGTTACTCGACAATCTCCGTGAGACCCTCGACAACCTCGATCGCTACTGGATCAAGCTCAATTCGGACAAATGTGCCTTCGGTATACCATCCGGGTAGTTGCTCGGGTACCTCATCTGCGCGAGGGGGATCGAGGCAAACCCGAAGAAGATAAAGGCCATACTAGCCATGGAGAAGCCGAAAAATGTAAAAGGCGTCCAGCAGCTGGCTGGGCGAATCGCGGCGCTCAGTCGATTCATCAGTCGAATGGGCGAAAAGGCACTGCCCTTCTATCAACTTATCTGAAAAGCGGACAAGTTCGAGTGGACAGACGGAGCACAATAAGCATTCGAGGACCTCAAGCGCCTACTATCCACCTCGCCAGTATTGGTCACACCTCGCGAAAAGGAGCCGTTGTTTCTATACATCTCTTCCACGAACCAGGTGGTCAAGACTATGCTCGTGGTGGAGCGAGCTAAAGAAAATAAGGTCCACAGGGTTCAGTGCCCAGTATACTACCTCAGCGAGGTGCTCACACCAACAAATAGCAGTACCGGCGCTACTAGAAGCTGGCGTATGGCGTCTTCATGATAGCCAGGCGACTGCACCACTACTTCCAGGAGCACCCAATCGTGGTGGTAAACGACGCCCCGCTCGGGCATATACTCAATAATCCTGACGCCACCGGACGATCAAGTCACAAGTTCTCCCGGCCTTCCTCGTGCACTGGATGGAGAACCAACTCCCCGATAAGCCAGATATGTCCTACCTTTGGACAATGCACTTTGACGGGTCCAAGAGAAAGGACGGAGCTGGTGCAGGTGTCATACTAACATCACCCCAAGGAGATAAGATGAAGTATGTTCTGCGAATGCAGTTCACAACCTCCAACAACGAAGCTGAATATGAAGCCTTGATCCATGGAATGCGGATGGCGAAAGCCTGCGGCGCCAAGAGACTCGTCATCTACGGCGACTCCAAATTGGTGGTCAACCAAACAATGCACGAGTGTGATGCCCTGAGCAACAACATGATTGCCTACCGCGACCTCTACGACACACTCGAGGGAGACTTCGATGACTACGAGCTGCGACACGTTGGCCACGAAAGCAATGAGGAGGCGGATATACTTGCCAACATCAGATCCACCTGCGCCCCAATACCACCTGGAGTATTTCTAGACCGCATATGCGAACGCTCCATCAAGCCCAAGGCTCAAGATAAGAAGGCAAGCACGTCAACGAACTCGGGGGATACGCCACCCAACGAGCCAATGGCACTCGATGATATGGAGCCTGACACGGGACTCGAAGGCCCAATGGAGGTCATGATGATCGAGACATCTTGGACACAACCATATATCACATACCTGCTAAGCACAACGCTGCCAGATGACCCGACTAATGCATGGCACATAGAGCTACGATCCAAGGCATTCGCCCTCATCAATGGTGAACTGTACAAGCGCAGCATCACAGGAGTTCTTTAGAGTTGCGTCTCCAACAGGGATGGAAGAGACATCATCCTCGACATACACGAAGGCACTTGCGGACACCATGCTGGCAGTCGCGCCCTCGTCGCCAAAGCTCTACGAGCTAGATTCTACTGGCCAACGGCCATGCGTGACGCCAAGGACATCATCCAGCGCTGCAACGCCTGCCAGCGATTCGTGGACAAACCACACGCACCTGGCGTGGAGCTCAGGCCAATACTAGTCCTTGTCCCCGTGCACAATGGGGACTCGACATGGTCGGAAAGCTCCTGAGATCCTCGCGAGGAGGTTACATTTACCTCCTAGTCGCGGTCGACAAATTCACCAAGTGGATCGAGGCCATGCTGGTGACAAATCAATCAGGAGCCAGCGTCATCAAGTTCTTCGAGTCCATCGTCTACCGTTTTGGGGTGCCACATAGAATCATCATGGACAACGGGATAAACCTCACCTCCAAGGAGTTCCAGGAATTCTGCGAAAACTTGGGAATAAACATTAGCTAGGCCTCGATGGCTCACCCTTAGACCAACGGTCAAGTCGAAAAGGCCAACGGCCTCGTCTAGGGCGGAATTAAGAAAAGGCTCCTCCGGCCACTCGAGCAAGCCACTGGGTGCTGGCCAGACGAGCTGCAATCCGTACTTTGGAGCGTACGCACAACTCCAAACAGCGCCACGGGCTACACTCCATTCTTCATGGTGCACAGTGCCGAAGCGGTACTACCCGCAGAAGTGTGCCACGAAGCCTCGTGGGTGGTTGCATATAGCGATAAGGAATCAACTCTCGCACTCGAAGACTCCATCGACCTCCTCGGCAAGGCACGCGAGATTGCAGCGGAGAGATCCACGATCTACCAGCAGAGCCTCCACAACTATCACAACAGTAGGTTACGCCCTAGATCCTTTGTCAAAGGAGACCTGGTTCTGCGACTGAAGCAGCAAGGGCACCTCAAGTTCGAGTCCCCTTGGGAAGGACCTTACATGATTACCGAAGTAATCCTAGGTTGCGCCTACCGCCTTAAAGATTTCAAGAATGGAGTCGCATACTCCAAC
Organism: Avena eriantha; assembly: GCA_910589775.1. Taxonomy (NCBI): domain Eukaryota; kingdom Viridiplantae; phylum Streptophyta; class Magnoliopsida; order Poales; family Poaceae; genus Avena; species Avena eriantha. The sequence continues at coordinate 210,899,230 of OU342742.1, forward strand.
CCCTAGAAGGTCGCGCAACTGCACTGTTTCTACCCTTAGATGTTTTTACTTTACAAATAAGGCTATTCAACCAGGCTACTTAGTGAAACATTGTACCTCGTGATATTCTATGAATAAATAAAGCTAAGTGCCCCAAACCCTGTGTTTTATGCTTTTCTCGCAATTATTTTACTCGAGGGTTGCGCCACCCTTTGCACCTTGTTCCACGAACAATACAGTATCCTGAGTAGCTGACGCACTACCAATCGAACCCTTGATAACACCAACCCAATTGCAACGCACCTGATAGGTTGGCAAGGTATTGAGATGAATAACACGTCAGGCTAACGAAAAGGACATGTACCTTATAATACACTCGCAAAATATACAAGCTAACAAGCTCTTTACATATTACTGGGTATCAAATACACCCACCATAATCATATGAATTTTACAACACTTCTACATCTATGTGCAGGAAACACTACTGCTGCAAACGGAGAACATTTGTTTGCTCCTCAAAGAAATCTACAATATCCCCAGCTGGCTGGTCAACCGCCTGATAGTGCGGCACCATATTCCAAGTCATCCCTTCAGGTGGCGGTGGTGGTCTAGCGGCAACAGACATGATGTCCACATCTGGCTGATGTAGTCGTACTAGCGACAATGCAGCCTTGGCACCTACGACCAGCTGCTATCGCACACACTCGCGGACCATGATGATATCCTGAAACTTTGCCAGGAGAGCCAACAGGCTTGAGGGTACCACGTCAAGAGGAAACAACACTTGGCAGATATTCCTAAGGCACGACTGGGCCTTCTTCAAACATTGAAGCACTCGCGAAGAATGATCCTGCAGCGTCACCAACGCGGTTGCATGTTCGTGGTCCACCCAAAAGTACCCACTAGCATGCAGCTGCTCCTGGGTTAAGTCATTCATTCGAATGGCTACCCGTTCCTTCTCATCCTGCGGATGACGAGTGCTAACAACTACAAAAGCAAGATCAAAGTATAAAGACAAGGCACCACCGCGAATGGCTAAAGAAAAGATAATACGATAGAGAGCTAACATTTAAATTGCTCGTTCAACTGCGCAACTTCATCCAAGAGATACTTCTCGTGGGCGGTGGCCTTGTCAGCCTTCGACTTCCACACATCCGTGTTACCGTGGATAATGGGCAACTCACGCTCCAGCTGCTTTATACGGTCGCGTAGTCGTGCAAGCAGTGATAGCTCCTCCACCTTTGAACATGGTTGCGATGCGGTTTCACCGGTGGAAGGAGAGTCACGAGGATCCCTCGAAGGACCACTCGAAGGACCCTATTACAACCAAGCAAGGGGCCAATGAGACCAATTATACATTGATAAAAAGGCGAAGTGCATTCAAATTCAGCAAGAGTATCAATAGGGGCACCCCCACAAAGTATGGTCCAACAAAAGGAATCTACACTATTACTGTGGCGCCCCGCTAAAACCACTACTAGAAAATCGTTGTATTTTTGTGCATTGCATCATCATGACCGCTGCTCATGTCATCATGCCACATTGCATTTGAGCATCGTCATGTCATCATGCATATTTTTCTTGCATTTTTCTAAGCACAAAAGTATTTTTATTAAACACCGTATTTTGTTTTTCTAAAATATCCGTACGGTCTAATATATATTAAGTCCGTTTTACCCTTCTTATTTTCAAACTAAAACAAAATAATATGTTTGGTACGTTATGTGACCACATAACGATATTTTATTTGACTAAAAATAAAATTAGGCTAAAGGCATGTCTAAAGTTTTAGCCCAAAACTAGCCCCATCTAGTCTACTTTGACTAGATAAATAGTCCATTCCCCTTCTTCCTTCTCAAACCCTAGCCTCCAAATCTGAGAGCTAGATCTGCCCAAAATCCCACCTCTCTTTTTTTCAAAAATCGTCCCCCTTTTGTCCATGGTTCTTCTCCGTGATTTCTAGTCAAATTCTCATCTGCGTGCTGATCTATTTCTCCAGGCCGGCTAAACTCTCTGCAGCTACTCTGTCTGCTCTCCATCGATCCAAGAGGAGGCAGAGTTATCCTTGGTCCTCGTGCTAGCTAGAAGTTTTGGTGACTATTTTTATTCCTTTGCCAAATGTTGTACTGCTCCATTGTTTCCTTGGTCATTCCGCACAGGGACATTACTTCCTTCATTTTATTTGCTTGCAGATCATCCCAGCTCCACCTCCCCATCGATGGACACAAAACACACTCCACCCCATGCTCAGATTTGATCTCGTTTAGTACAACATCAACATACCGCGCTACCAGTCATTTCCATGTACCACACATGCTACCTTGCCGTTTCTCTAATCAAAAGCAAGCCAATCTGATCAACCGCATGCATGCGCCACAGCAGCAATGGTATTTGGCTGACCCGGCCGTGTGTCGTCCGTAGCCCCAGGTTCCTTCAAATCATGCCTTGTCTTGCCCCTTCAAATCAACCAGGAATCCATGCTCCACAACGCCACCGGCGCTGGGTTCTCGTACGCCAGCTCCCGCCTGTAGCCGCGCAGCTTGACGCGCTTGCTCGCCTCTGCCGGCATGACCGAATGGGTTTGTCCCTTGCTCCCCATCATGGTGTCGGCAGCCTAGGAGCGACCGCTCCTTTTTCTATTTTTTTTGGCATACACCTAAACTGTGGTCGCGTGATACAAGCTGGTTTGCTTCAGTTTGCCTTTGATATGTAGTGACCACTTTGTTCTTCTGCGTGTAAACAACTTAGCGTTACCTCAGCTTCCAATCGTCTCGCCCACCAAGCGCTCGACAGAATGTGCACATGAGTTTTGGTGTGAAATTCTTCTACTACAATATGCTCGATTGTTTCCATCATCGACCAAGATATTCTTCTCGAGTTCTTCACTGATTCCTCGCGTCGCACCGGATTCCGCCATCCGATGCCGCCAACCCTCCGACATGGTCTTCTTCTATGCGTCTGCTACTTCCATGACACCGCCTACTTCCGCCACGTTAACTATAATCCCAAGTCCGTCTCTCCACCTCTCCGATCCAAACCGTGAGATCCTGACTCAATCTCTATTTTTGTATAAATGTCATATATCTTGTTGCACTTAAATCATTCATGCTTGCATCGCATCAAATGTGGTTTGGGGCTTTTAGCGGATTCATCTATTAATTAAATATGGAGACCATATGCAGCCTTTTCTAGTCTTATATTGGCTCCATTTAAATTTGTGTAGCGAACTGATGCCATGTTTTTCCTTGTTAAGTCAACATTTAAATTGCGGGGTTCTAAATAACTTGAACAGTTTAATTAATTGTCAGGACCCCGGTTCCGCTTAATATTGCCTAAATTGCACCGTATCTGTGCCATGCCATGCATCATGTCATGATCATGCCAGATCTTCTGCGTGGTATTACATATTGCATCCAGTGTTTCTTCTAGTGTTTGCTTCTTTGCGGATTAGGCCGATGAGTGGATGCGAGTACCGACAAGTTCTCTGGATATGATCCGTCGGCAGTGTTTTCCAGGCGAGCATCTCTCCCCCTTCTACCTATTTTGCATTTATAGTCTTTATTTCCTCCTGTTGTTCTATTGCTATCCGTGTGGCGATGCTTTAGTTTTTCGTACACCAGTTATATCCCGTGCAGCCTCTATATTGCCTTGGACACCTCCTATTACCCGTGTTTGGTAGATAGCTGGCCTTCCGAGTCATAGTTGCTTGCTCAGGTGCGATCTCGTGTTGTCAAGTACCACAGTTGTTGGAATGCTGGCAGATGTTTATGGTGGAGATGATCATGACTTTAAATACAACTAATAAATTGCTGGGACAACTAATGAAAGAGGCACCGGTGGGCAATATCTGTTATTTGGTTCTTCCACGCTCACTTGTGTCCCGTAGGACCCCGAGTACTGGATACCTGTTCCTCGACTATTCGCACTATCCACATACAGGAGAGTCTATGAATCCCCCTTAGCCAGAGCTTGATTCATTTCTTATTTCTTGGGGCCACAAAGTAGTTTGGGGCTTTATTACTATCATGTACTTATGCCATGATTTACTGCTTTATTTAAGATTGTGCGTGGAGCACCTGTACTGTTTAGGATTGCGGAGTGTTTTCGCGGTATCGACAAGCCCAGTCACACTTTTAGGTTCCCAGTCGTTTACAGCCATTGGCGCAAACCTTGGGTCCGTCTCAGAGCCGGCCAACTTCATTGCGGGTAGCTTAATGGGTGGCCCCCTGAAATATTTATGAATCCTGTGATTGCTTTGTCGTGAAAGCCTCGTTGGGTTTTGAGTTGGTTTTTCCGAGGTTGATCGAGTGTGTGTTGCTATTTGTGCACCCCTGCAGGGTAACACTTTCTGAAAGCCATGTCCGCGGTTATGGACGACTTGGAGCACAGTATCTCGATCGTAGACAAGCATAACTAAAGTAGTGCTATAAACTTGACTTAATATATGACTAGTAATCAGATTCAACTATCACGGAATGGATATTAAAATGCCAAAAACTGGTGGATCTGGGGTTGTTTTGTGACATGCTGTACCTGCCTAGTAAGTAATGCAACTCCAATGGAATGTGATAAAAGTGCCCACAATTGGTGGGTTTTGGGATTCCTCAGGACAATTATATCTGACTAGTAAATGTTTCAACTATAACGGAATGGTGATTAAAACTGCCCACTACTTATGCTCCAGGATGACTCATGCTATCCATATCTGACTAGTAAGTGCTTCAACTATAATGGAATGAAAAAAACTGCCAATTGTGAGAGTTCCTCGTTTGACTTCCTCGTTTGGTCTCGAGGGGGAATACCAAGATGGGTATGTTTGGTGTTAGTATCAGGTGGTTCCGAATAGGCCTTTCTTATCTCTCTCCAATAGCCGACAGTTTATCGAGTCTCTATAGGTTGTTTAGTGCATGCTGCGCTGCCGCTTCAGTCCACCATACCTATGTAGGCGAGAGCCGCTGAAATCTAGCCTCGCCGTGTACTAGCCTCAGTACTGACGCTCCTCTTTTTCCTTTGCCCTTGGTCGGCACCCCTTTTGTTTTAGCAGGTTTGAGATCGACGTCGTTAGCAGGGTTACCCTTCCAGCTTGGCCTGGGCAGGGCTATGGACGCCATTGGTTATTCTTCAGGGCTCTTAGCCCCATTTGCATCTTGTCCGTAGTCGGACGCTGTATCGATTTCAAGGTGATTTGGATCTGTGTATAGTATATCTGTATTCTTGACTCATGGAGTCGTTGTTGTATATATATCTGTTCTGTGGGTCCCATCGAGGACTGTTGTGTATTGGTATTACTTCATTTTCCACCCGCACGAAAGTGCCTGGTGGGCGTCCTTGAATCGTTTCTATGCGGGTTTGGCGGGAAGCGCTAAAACTTGCATAGGGTCGATTTGAGGGTGTTACAGAGTGGTATCAGAGCTCAGCAGTTACGATACCCCACAAGTCCAGCATGTAGGATAACCTAGCTAACGGCCGAAGTAGAGTGTCAAAACTATTTTGGAAAATCGGTTGGATAGATCTGATTAGGTTTGCTTTTACTCCTTACCCTCTGCTATTCTCCTCTTACCTCTACGTGTTTTGGATCTGTTCTCTTCCCTTCTTCTAGTCCAGGATTTCTCGTGGTTGGGTTTCCGTCGTACCTTCAGGGTTTCGCTTCCTTCTTTGGTAACGGTGCTTCTACATCTGGTCTTCGTGCTATCCAAGGAATCTTTCATCTGTTGGACTTCTCTCTATTCTTTCTTGTGCCTTCCGGTGTTTTCCGACGCGACGACATCATCTACGCCAGATCCGATGCAGAGTCTGCATCACTCCTTGTTTCCAAACCTCGTTTGTCGAGCTCTTTAGTCTGATTCCGAGGGTTGGTTGCATAATTCTGCTATTCATGTACGGAGTAATGATATGAGTCGCGACCATACCACTACTCTTATCATTCGCTTTTGTATATTGAATCGGTGGACCCAGCAATTTTACTCCGTCCACACAAGCTAGAGGTGGCTTTATTTATTGATACCTTTATCTTCGTCCTTTGTTCCAGAGTGTTCTCTGGACGATCATGGCCAACGACCTCTTGTTAGTGGTGTCGCGAGGATCTACATGAAGCGAGAAGATTCAGATCGCCGACCTTCTTTCCGGTACCATGAGGCGGATCTCGAGGGCGAGATCCCTTGTTAGTGGTGTCGAATTGTGGCGCCCCGCTAAAACCACTACTAGAAAATCACTGTGTTTTTGTGCATTGCATCATCATGACCGCATGCTCATGTCATCATGTCACATTGCATTTGAGCATCGTCATGTCATCATGCATATTTTTCTTGCATTTTTCTAAGCACAAAAGTATTTTTATTAAACACCGTATTTGTTTTTCTAAAATATCCGTACGGTCTAATATATATTAAGTCCGTTTTACTCTTCTTATTTTCAAACTAAAACAAAATAATATTTTTGGTACGTTATGTGACCACAAACGATTTTTTATTTGACTAAAAATAAAATTAGGCTAAAGACCCGTCTAAAGTTTTAGCCCAAAACTAGCCCCATCTATTCTACTTTAGACTAGATAAATAGTCCATTCCCCTTCTTCCTTCTCAAACCCTAGCCTCCAAATCTGAGATCTAGATCTGCCCAAAATCCCACCTCTCTTTTTTTTCTAAAATCGTCCCCCTTTTGTCCATGGTTCTTCTCCGTGATTTCTAGTCAAATTCTCGTCTGCGTGCTGATCTATTTCTCCAGGCCGGCTGAACTCTCTGCAGCTACTCTGTCTGCTCTCCATCGATCCAAGAGGAGGCAGAGTTATCACTGGTCCTCGTGCTAGCTAGAAGTTCCGGTGACTATTTTTATTCCTTTGCCAAACGTTGTACTGCTCCAGTGTTTCCTTGGTCGTTCCGCGCAGGGACATTACTTCCTTCATTTTATTTGCTTGCAGATCATCCGAGCTCCACCTCCCCATCGATGGACACAAAACACACTCCACCCCATGCTCAGATTTGATCCCGTTTAGTACAACATCAACATACCGCGCTACTAGTCATTTCCATGTACCACCCATGCTGCCTTGCCGTTTCTCTAATCAAAAGCAAGCCAATCTGATCAACCGCATGCATGCGCCACAGCAGCAATGGTATTTGGCTGACCCGGCCGTGTGTCGTCCGTAGCCCCAGGTTCCTTCAAATCATGCCTTGTCTTGCCCCTTCAAATCAACCAGGAATCCATGCTCCACAACGCCACCGGCGCTGGGTTCTCGTACGCCAGCTCCCGCCTGTAGCCGCGCAGCTTGACGCGCTTGCTCGCCTCTGCCGGCATGACCGAATGGGTTTGTCCCTTGCTCCCCATCATGGTGTCGGCAGCCTAGGAGCGACCGCTCCTTTTTCTATTTTTTTTGGCATACACCTAAACTGTGGTCGCGTGATACAAGCTGGTTTGCTTCAGTTTGCCTTTGATATGTAGTGACCACTTTGTTCTTCTGCGTGTAAACAACTTAGCGTTACCTCAGCTTCCAATCGTCTCGCCCACCAAGCGCTCGACAGAATGTGCACATGAGTTTTGGTGTGAAATTCTTCTACTACAATATGCTCGATTGTTTCCATCATCGACCAAGATATTCTTCTCGAGTTCTTCACTGATTCCTCGCGTCGCACCGGATTCCGCCATCCGATGCCGCCAACCCTCCGACATGGTCTTCTTCTATGCGTCTGCTACTTCCATGACACCGCCTACTTCCGCCACGTTAACTATAATCCCAAGTCCGTCTCTCCACCTCTCCGATCCAAACCGTGAGATCCTGACTCAATCTCTATTTTTGTATAAATGTCATATATCTTGTTGCACTTAAATCATTCATGCTTGCATCGCATCAAATGTGGTTTGGGGCTTTTAGCGGATTCATCTATTAATTAAATATGGAGACCATATGCAGCCTTTTCTAGTCTTATATTGGCTCCATTTAAATTTGTGTAGCGAACTGATGCCATGTTTTTCCTTGTTAAGTCAACATTTAAATTGCGGGGTTCTAAATAACTTGAACAGTTTAATTAATTGTCAGGACCCCGGTTCCGCTTAATATTGCCTAAATTGCACCGTATCTGTGCCATGCCATGCATCATGTCATGATCATGCCAGATCTTCTGCGTGGTATTACATATTGCATCCAGTGTTTCTTCTAGTGTTTGCTTCTTTGCGGATTAGGCCGATGAGTGGATGCGAGTACCGACAAGTTCTCTGGATATGATCCGTCGGCAGTGTTTTCCAGGCGAGCATCTCTCCCCCTTCTACCTATTTTGCATTTATAGTCTTTATTTCCTCCTGTTGTTCTATTGCTATCCGTGTGGCGATGCTTTAGTTTTTCGTACACCAGTTATATCCCGTGCAGCCTCTATATTGCCTTGGACACCTCCTATTACCCGTGTTTGGTAGATAGCTGGCCTTCCGAGTCATAGTTGCTTGCTCAGGTGCGATCTCGTGTTGTCAAGTACCACAGTTGTTGGAATGCTGGCAGATGTTTATGGTGGAGATGATCATGACTTTAAATACAACTAATAAATTGCTGGGACAACTAATGAAAGAGGCACCGGTGGGCAATATCTGTTATTTGGTTCTTCCACGCTCACTTGTGTCCCGTAGGACCCCGAGTACTGGATACCTGTTCCTCGACTATTCGCACTATCCACATACAGGAGAGTCTATGAATCCCCCTTAGCCAGAGCTTGATTCATTTCTTATTTCTTGGGGCCACAAAGTAGTTTGGGGCTTTATTACTATCATGTACTTATGCCATGATTTACTGCTTTATTTAAGATTGTGCGTGGAGCACCTGTACTGTTTAGGATTGCGGAGTGTTTTCGCGGTATCGACAAGCCCAGTCACACTTTTAGGTTCCCAGTCGTTTACAGCCATTGGCGCAAACCTTGGGTCCGTCTCAGAGCCGGCCAACTTCATTGCGGGTAGCTTAATGGGTGGCCCCCTGAAATATTTATGAATCCTGTGATTGCTTTGTCGTGAAAGCCTCGTTGGGTTTTGAGTTGGTTTTTCCGAGGTTGATCGAGTGTGTGTTGCTATTTGTGCACCCCTGCAGGGTAACACTTTCTGAAAGCCATGTCCGCGGTTATGGACGACTTGGAGCACAGTATCTCGATCGTAGACAAGCATAACTAAAGTAGTGCTATAAACTTGACTTAATATATGACTAGTAATCAGATTCAACTATCACGGAATGGATATTAAAATGCCAAAAACTGGTGGATCTGGGGTTGTTTTGTGACATGCTGTACCTGCCTAGTAAGTAATGCAACTCCAATGGAATGTGATAAAAGTGCCCACAATTGGTGGGTTTTGGGATTCCTCAGGACAATTATATCTGACTAGTAAATGTTTCAACTATAACGGAATGGTGATTAAAACTGCCCACTACTTATGCTCCAGGATGACTCATGCTATCCATATCTGACTAGTAAGTGCTTCAACTATAATGGAATGAAAAAAACTGCCAATTGTGAGAGTTCCTCGTTTGACTTCCTCGTTTGGTCTCGAGGGGGAATACCAAGATGGGTATGTTTGGTGTTAGTATCAGGTGGTTCCGAATAGGCCTTTCTTATCTCTCTCCAATAGCCGACAGTTTATCGAGTCTCTATAGGTTGTTTAGTGCATGCTGCGCTGCCGCTTCAGTCCACCATACCTATGTAGGCGAGAGCCGCTGAAATCTAGCCTCGCCGTGTACTAGCCTCAGTACTGACGCTCCTCTTTTTCCTTTGCCCTTGGTCGGCACCCCTTTTGTTTTAGCAGGTTTGAGATCGACGTCGTTAGCAGGGTTACCCTTCCAGCTTGGCCTGGGCAGGGCTATGGACGCCATTGGTTATTCTTCAGGGCTCTTAGCCCCATTTGCATCTTGTCCGTAGTCGGACGCTGTATCGATTTCAAGGTGATTTGGATCTGTGTATAGTATATCTGTATTCTTGACTCATGGAGTCGTTGTTGTATATATATCTGTTCTGTGGGTCCCATCGAGGACTGTTGTGTATTGGTATTACTTCATTTTCCACCCGCACGAAAGTGCCTGGTGGGCGTCCTTGAATCGTTTCTATGCGGGTTTGGCGGGAAGCGCTAAAACTTGCATAGGGTCGATTTGAGGGTGTTACAGAGTGGTATCAGAGCTCAGCAGTTACGATACCCCACAAGTCCAGCATGTAGGATAACCTAGCTAACGGCCGAAGTAGAGTGTCAAAACTATTTTGGAAAATCGGTTGGATAGATCTGATTAGGTTTGCTTTTACTCCTTACCCTCTGCTATTCTCCTCTTACCTCTACGTGTTTTGGATCTGTTCTCTTCCCTTCTTCTAGTCCAGGATTTCTCGTGGTTGGGTTTCCGTCGTACCTTCAGGGTTTCGCTTCCTTCTTTGGTAACGGTGCTTCTACATCTGGTCTTCGTGCTATCCAAGGAATCTTTCATCTGTTGGACTTCTCTCTATTCTTTCTTGTGCCTTCCGGTGTTTTCCGACGCGACGACATCATCTACGCCAGATCCGATGCAGAGTCTGCATCACTCCTTGTTTCCAAACCTCGTTTGTCGAGCTCTTTAGTCTGATTCCGAGGGTTGGTTGCATAATTCTGCTATTCATGTACGGAGTAATGATATGAGTCGCGACCATACCACTACTCTTATCATTCGCTTTTGTATATTGAATCGGTGGACCCAGCAATTTTACTCCGTCCACACAAGCTAGAGGTGGCTTTATTTATTGATACCTTTATCTTCGTCCTTTGTTCCAGAGTGTTCTCTGGACGATCATGGCCAACGACCTCTTGTTAGTGGTGTCGCGAGGATCTACATGAAGCGAGAAGATTCAGATCGCCGACCTTCTTTCCGGTACCATGAGGCGGATCTCGAGGGCGAGATCCCTTGTTAGTGGTGTCGAATTGTGGCGCCCCGCTAAAACCACTACTAGAAAATCACTGTGTTTTTGTGCATTGCATCATCATGACCGCATGCTCATGTCATCATGTCACATTGCATTTGAGCATCGTCATGTCATCATGCATATTTTTCTTGCATTTTTCTAAGCACAAAAGTATTTTTATTAAACACCGTATTTGTTTTTCTAAAATATCCGTACGGTCTAATATATATTAAGTCCGTTTTACTCTTCTTATTTTCAAACTAAAACAAAATAATATTTTTGGTACGTTATGTGACCACAAACGATTTTTTATTTGACTAAAAATAAAATTAGGCTAAAGACCCGTCTAAAGTTTTAGCCCAAAACTAGCCCCATCTATTCTACTTTAGACTAGATAAATAGTCCATTCCCCTTCTTCCTTCTCAAACCCTAGCCTCCAAATCTGAGATCTAGATCTGCCCAAAATCCCACCTCTCTTTTTTTTCTAAAATCGTCCCCCTTTTGTCCATGGTTCTTCTCCGTGATTTCTAGTCAAATTCTCGTCTGCGTGCTGATCTATTTCTCCAGGCCGGCTGAACTCTCTGCAGCTACTCTGTCTGCTCTCCATCGATCCAAGAGGAGGCAGAGTTATCACTGGTCCTCGTGCTAGCTAGAAGTTCCGGTGACTATTTTTATTCCTTTGCCAAACGTTGTACTGCTCCAGTGTTTCCTTGGTCGTTCCGCGCAGGGACATTACTTCCTTCATTTTATTTGCTTGCAGATCATCCGAGCTCCACCTCCCCATCGATGGACACAAAACACACTCCACCCCATGCTCAGATTTGATCCCGTTTAGTACAACATCAACATACCGCGCTACTAGTCATTTCCATGTACCACCCATGCTGCCTTGCCGTTTCTCTAATCAAAAGCAAGCCAATCTGATCAACCGCATGCATGCGCCACAGCAGCAATGGTATTTGGCTGACCCGGCCGTGTGTCGTCCGTAGCCCCAGGTTCCTTCAAATCATGCCTTGTCTTGCCCCTTCAAATCAACCAGGAATCCATGCTCCACAACGCCACCGGCGCTGGGTTCTCGTACGCCAGCTCCCGCCTGTAGCCGCGCAGCTTGACGCGCTTGCTCGCCTCTGCCGGCATGACCGAATGGGTTTGTCCCTTGCTCCCCATCATGGTGTCGGCAGCCTAGGAGCGACCGCTCCTTTTTCTATTTTTTTTGGCATACACCTAAACTGTGGTCGCGTGATACAAGCTGGTTTGCTTCAGTTTGCCTTTGATATGTAGTGACCACTTTGTTCTTCTGCGTGTAAACAACTTAGCGTTACCTCAGCTTCCAATCGTCTCGCCCACCAAGCGCTCGACAGAATGTGCACATGAGTTTTGGTGTGAAATTCTTCTACTACAATATGCTCGATTGTTTCCATCATCGACCAAGATATTCTTCTCGAGTTCTTCACTGATTCCTCGCGTCGCACCGGATTCCGCCATCCGATGCCGCCAACCCTCCGACATGGTCTTCTTCTATGCGTCTGCTACTTCCATGACACCGCCTACTTCCGCCACGTTAACTATAATCCCAAGTCCGTCTCTCCACCTCTCCGATCCAAACCGTGAGATCCTGACTCAATCTCTATTTTTTATAAATGTCATATATCTTGTTGCACTTAAATCATTCATGCTTGCATCGCATCAAATGTGGTTTGGGGCTTTTAGCGGATTCATCTATTAATTAAATATGGAGACCATATGCGGCCTTTTCTAGTCTTATATTGGCTCTATTTAAATTTGTGTAGCGAACTGATGCCATGTTTTTCCTTGTTAAGTCAACATTTAAATTGCGGGGTTCTAAATAACTTGAACCGTTTAATTAATTGTCAGGACCCCGGTTCCGCTTAATATTGCCTAAATTGCACCGTATCTGTGCCATGCCATGCATCATATCATGATCATGCCAGATCTTCAGCGTGGTATTAAATATTGCATCTGGTGTTTCTTCTAGTGTTTGCTTCTTCGCGGATCAGGCCGATGAGTGGATGCGAGTACCGACAAGTTCTCTGGATATGATCCGTCGCCAGTGTTTCCCAGGCGAGCATCTCTCCCCCTTCTACCTATTTTGCATTTATAGTCTTTATTTCCTCCTGTTGTTCTATTGCTATCCGTGTGGCGATGCTTTAGTTTTTCGTACACCAGTTATATCCCGTGCAGCCTCTATATTGCCTTGGACACCTCCTATTACCCGTGTTTGGTAGATAGCTGGCCTTCCGAGTCATAGTTGCTTGCTCAGGTGCGATCTCGTGTTGTCAAGTACCACAGTTGTTGGAATGCTGGCAGATGTTTATGGTGGAGATGATCATGACTTTAAATACAACTAATAAATTGCTGGGACAACTAATGAAAGAGGCACCGGTGGGCAATATCTGTTATTTGGTTCTTCCACGCTCACTTGTGTCCCGTAGGACCCCGAGTACTTGATACATGTTCCTTGACTATTCGCACTATCTACATACGGGAGAGTCTATGAATCCCCCTTAGCCAGAGCTTGTCATTTCTTATTTCCTGGGGCCACAATGTAGTTTGGGGCTTTATTACTATCATGTACTTATGCCATGCTTTACTTCTTTATTTAGGATTGTGTGTGGAGCACCTGTACTGTTTAGGATTGCGGAGTGTTTTCGCGGTATCGACAAGCCCAGTCACACTTTCGGGTTCCCAGTCATTTACAACCATTGGTGCAAACCTTGGGTCCGTCTCGGAGCCGGCCAACTTCGTTGCGGGTAGCTTAATGGGGTGGCCCCCTGAAATATTTATGAATCCTGTGATTGCTTTGTCGTGAAAGCCTCGTTGGGTTTTGAGTTGGTTTTTCCGAGGTTGATCGAGTGTGTGTTGCTATTTGTGCACCCCTGCAGGGTAAACCTTTCTGAAAGCCGTGGCCGCGGTTATGGACGACTTGGAGCATAGTATCTCGATCATAGACAAGCATAACTAAAGTAGTGCTATAAACTTGACTTAATATATGACTAGTAATCAGATTCAACTATCACGAAATGGATATTAAAATGCCAACAACTGGTGGATCTGGGGTTGTTTTGTGACATGTTGTACCTGCCTAGTAAGTAATGCAACTCCAATGGAATGTGATAAAAGTGCCCACAATTGGTGGGTTTTGGGATTCCTCAGGACAATTATATCTGACTAGTAAATGTTTCAACTATAACGGAATGGTGATTAAAACTTCCCACTACTTATGCTCCAGGATGACTCATGCTATCTATATCTGACTAGTAAGTGCTTCAACTATAATGGAATGAAAAAAACTGCAATCTGTGAGAGTTCCTCGGTTTGACTTCCTCGTTTGGTCTCGAGGGGGAATACCGGGATGGGTATGTTTGGTGTTAGTATCAGGTGGTTCCAAATAGGCCTTTCTTCTCTCTCCCCAATAGCTGATAGTTTATCGAGTCTCTATAGGTTGTTTAGTGCATGATGCGCTGCCGCTTCGGTCCACCATACCTATGTAGGCGAGAGCCGCCGAATTCTAGCCTCGCCGTGTACTGGCCTCAGTACTGATGCTCCTCTTTTTTACTTTGCCCTTGGTCGGCACCCCTTTTGTTTTAGCAGGTTTGAGATCGACGTTGTTAGCAGGGTTACCCTTTTGGCTTGGCCTAGGCAGGGTTATGGATGCCATTGGTTATTCTTCAGGGCTCTTAGCCCCATTTGCATCTTGTCCGTAGTCGGACGCTGTATGGATTTCAAGGTGATTTGGATCTTTGTATAGTATATCTGTATTCTTGACTCATGGAGTCGCTGTTGTATATATATCTATTCTGTGGGTCCCATCGAGGACTGTTTTGTAATGGTATTACTTCGTTTTCCACCCGCACGAAAGTGCCTGGTGGGCGTCCTTGAATCGTTTCTATGCGGGTTTGGCGGGAAGCGCTAAAACCTGCATAGGGCCAATTCGAGGGTGTTACAAGTACATATCACAGCTAGGGCGTGCTCTGCTTCTTCTACTTCGACTTCAACCTCGGGGTCTTCCTCGAATCCGTGGCAGTATCCGATGCCACAGATTTCCCAGTGGTAGCCCCAGACGCCACAGCCCTTGCCTCCTTCGCTCGCTGCAGCTCCTCAGAGTACTTGGCGACTATCTCGATGAGACGAGGCCTGTATTTACTGCATTTAGTGGTGAAGGGAGCGAATACTACCTGCTGGCCTCCCGCGTCGACAAGCATCGCCTCTGAGATCGCACTTGGGTCCAACTCTGCACTATGTGCTTGTGCCATCGTGAGTGCCATGGTAGCTCCAAGAGACCGCTGAGCATTCTTGAAGTCCGTCGGGATGCCTTCTGCGAAGGACTCCACCAAGCCATAAAGAGTCTCGATTAAGCTGGCCTTAGAAACATATCCTCGCGGAGGGAGCTCAGCATGTTTTTGGCCTTCCCGAGTGTATCTTGGAGGGAAACATTGCGGTCCTCGACTGCGACCCCGGCGCCAGCCAATGCATCTGTTGGGGGGATACCCCCGGGTAGGGTCATGCCGGGGTATAAAGGCCGAGTTAGCCGAGGTTCGGCAAGGACAAAGTAGATGCTGGCCGGGTCACCTCAAGGCAGGCCGAATCACGGGGTAACCCGGACCAGGGGCGTGCGCCTAACTAAGTCTGAACCGACTTAAGTAGTAAGTCGGATGTGCATGTTTTACTTATATGCAGGAACAGGTGTGGCCAGATCAGCTATGATCCGGGTCACGTCTGGCTTCTAGGAGAAGGAAGGAATCTCGCTGGTCAAAAGAAGCCCCGATACGCACTACCTGAGCGAAGCAAGCAAGGACAGGACCACCGGGGCGTGGCCAACAAGGGTGACGATGCCCATGTCGGCTGACGCGGACGCCGCAGAGGCTCACGTAGCCAAAGCATGTGTGACGCGGGGGAAAAGCACCCCGGTCGGCTTACTACTTTGGGGGGAAGCATATTCTTAGGAATATGCTTCCACGTATGCCCTGAGCAGAGCCCGAGCTCCCTCTATAAAAGAGGGGCTAGGGTTTCGGTAGAGGGGGTTGGTTTTTCTACTATTCTGGTCTGGCTGGCATTTTTAGGTGTGATCTGTGGGTGAGAGTAAGAGAGCTCCTTCTTCCTCCTCTCGCCAATACAACTCTAGGAGCACTTGTAATCTTGGTAACTAAGCAATACAAACAACTGTGTGGAGAATCACTTCACTATCCCTCCCTGGATTCCCCTAGCGTGTATTAGTCCCCACCTTTAGCCTATCCATGGCATCTGCCGTGACACCACCATGACAGTTGGCGCCCACCGTGGGGCTAGCGGCGCTAGCAGGGGTCAAGATCTAGACGGGAAGCATCATCGGCACCGGCGAACGTATCGTCTCCAGGCTCGTTCAGCGCTTTGGAGCGCTGGATTTCGTCAGCGACAACGTTGGCTGCTTCGGCACGCGTCCTCTTCCGCGCAATGGCCTCTTCGTTAGGCTCGGCGCGCACAAGGTCTACGTTGCTGTAGACGTGTCGTGTGTTCATCCGCGTCACGTCGTCGAGGCAGGGGAGCCACCCCTCACCGTGGTTCCCGGAACGCGTATCGCTCGCTCCCAGGACCATGCGGAGGTGATGATGACTGCGCCAGGTGCGGGCGCGAGCAAGGATCCGGCACCAGATCCGGAGGGTAACGCCTAAGGCACCGAGGAAAGGTAGAGGTCCTCCACTAGAGAGGCCGGAAAATGTGTTGAGGGAAGCAATGGATAGCTTGGCAAACCCTGTAGTAGCAGCGGTAGATCCGGCTCGAGCGCAGGCCGAGCTGGAAGAAACTAGGCAGAAAATACTAGAGGGCGCAAAAAAGATAGCCGCGGCACAGCAGTCGTTGAATATGATGCTGCGTGAGTACGCAAAGGCGAACAAGGTTGATGCTGTAAAAGTGAAGGGAAGAAATCTCATGAGCGAGATGAACAGAGAGGGTGATATTGGAATTGAGGAATCAGAAAACTGTTTGTCCGTGGGTCTGCCGAGGTATAGTACCCCAGCAAAGAACCTCAGAGCAGCGGATGCAGCTGCGTCTGAGTTAGAGGGTCTGACGGGTGAAGCCCAGCAAAGACAATAGGATAGGGTTAATGAGCTGGTTCGGATCGCGAACAGGCAAAACGAGGAACTTCTCAGAGCTAACCCAGAGAGAGCTAGAGCCTCCAAGATCATCCATTCGGCGGTGGGTAACCCGGAGAAATCCGCTGGAGCCGCATCGTCTCCTCATGGTGGTCCAAGGAGAGAAGAGGTAGTAACCTCGGCCAGACGGAACAAACAGATCGTCCCCTATGACCCAATGCGGGCGGGGAAAGGAAAAGAAGCTCAGAAAAATGATGATCGACGGAGTGTGAGCCGAGGTGAAGCTGGCCGAGGTAACCGCGACCAAGGCAATGCCGGTCAAGGGAAAGTTGTCAACGGCAATGCCGGACAACGAAACTCGGCCGGAGCAGGGCAACCCCAGCAGCAGAATATACCAAGGCAAGAGCAAAGTGCCGGCCATGGTATGCAACAGAAAGGTGCTCCACGAGAGCAAGACATGTACAATGATGGAGACTCGGAAATGGCAAACGCGGGATACCCAAGGCCGGACTATCATGTGATAGGGTCAAGATTGGGAAGCAGGGATTTGATGCCGGATGATGCCCGGTTGAAACTGGATTGACTGTATAGGTCGGAACAAATTGAATGTCAAGGTCCACCGGGTCCAGCATGTTTTGGACCCCGGATCATGAAGGAGCCACCGGTACCGAACTTCCAGCTACCCAGGGGCATGAAGACGTATGATGGCACTACAAAGCCGGAGGATTGGCTGATAAATTATGCTACAGCTGTGAAAATTGCTACTGGCAACCTGAGATGGGCTGTACGATATCTACCCCAGATGTTGGAAGGACCGACAAGGGTATGGCTGAACAATTTGCCGCCAGGAAGCATCAACTGCTAGATAGATTTCGAGGAAATGTTCATCAGCAATTTTTCGAGTACGTATCAGAGGCCAAATAGGCCGCAGACCTTAGCTATGTGCAAGCAAAGGCCAAATGAAACGGATCGGGAGTTTTTAACCCGGTGGTGCACTGTGAGAAACTCATGTGAGGGCGTGATAGAATCACAGGCCATAGCATGGTTTACACAAGGGTGCAGATATGCAAGCGAGCTGTGGCAGAAGTTGCAAAGGAAAATGCCAACTACGTTGGTAGAGATGATCCGGATTGCAGATTCGTATGCTTTGGGTGATCCGACTCAGCCTAGGCTCGTATCAAACGAGTCAAACGATGAGTACTATTAGAGAAATGGGGCCGGATCATCCCGGAGGAATGATTACAGAGGAAAAAGGAGAGATGATAGACCGGATCAAAGATACGGTTCGCACCAAGTTGTAGCTGTAAATCAAGATCAGCCCGGAGCAGGGGCAGTCAACGCCAAAAAACTAGAGGGAAGTGGACTCCGAGAAACGATGGCAAGAAGACTTGGACACCAGAGCAAAAGAAGCAGTGGCAAGAAAGGAAAGACCGTCTGAGGTATACTTATGAGTCGATGTTGGACTAGCCGTGTAAGTTTCATACACCAAATCCGAACAACCCAGAGGGTCATACGACGAGGCAATGTGAGTGGATGCGCAAGATTGATCAAGGTGGTTCGCGGAATGCTTAGGCACCCCAGAATGATCAACCTCGGCAGGAGTTACCCCGGCAGCAATTGCTCTCCGGAGCGAACACGCAACAGCTAATGTTGCCTCCCCCTCCGCCGAGGTATGATAACAATGAGAGAAGAGATGGAGTGCATCAAGTAGAAAATCAGCATCAGCCAGATCAGAGATACCCCGGAAATGAGGGGAGAAACGAGTACAGGGAGCACCATCAGAGCTATTGTGTGTTCACCACTGAGGAAACAGATAGAAAGAGCTTGCAGCGTAGGCATATGGAGGTGAATGCAGTAATGCCCGCAGTGACGAGGTACATGCCTTGTCCGATCAGGAAATCACCTGGAGCATCAGGGATCATCCCAAGCTGATGCCAAGCCCTGGTTCGTATGCGTTGGTGCTGGATCCGACACTCATTGGACCTAGCATTAATGTAAGGTTCTCAAAGGTGTTGATCGACAATGGCAGTAGCATTAACATCATGTATGCGGACACAATGCGCAAGTTGGGTATCTCGGAAAACATGCTGCAGGCCACGATGACAACTTTCCATGGAATTGTGCCCGGCATCTCTTGCGAGCCCATAGGCAAGGTCCGGGTTGACGTCCTGTTCGGCACAAGGGATAACTGCCGAACCGAAAATTTGGAGTTCGAGGTGGTGAACTTGGAAAGTGCCTACCATGCATTACTCGGAAGACCAGCCCTGAACAAGTTCATGGCAAGCTGTCACGTTAGCTACTTGAAGATGAAGTTGCCCGGACCAAACGGGGTGATTACCATTGCAGGGGATTTCCGACGTTCCATGGAGTGTGCGTCAGCTGGGTCAAACTTAGCCGAGTCACTTGTGATTGCGCAGGAAAAAAGGAAAATTCAAGAGGTGGCGGCATTGGCTCAGTCCGCGCAGCAGTATATGCCGGCGCTGAGTAACCCGCATGGAAGTGTCTCCTTCCAGGCCACGAAAGATACCAAGAAAGTTCTTGTGGATGACATGTTCCCTAAGCGCACCATAACAATTGGTGCCGGGTTAAGTGATAAATAGGAAAGCGAGCTCGTCAGCTTCCTCCGTGAGAATCGGGACATTTTTGCTTGGTCCACACAGTACTTGCAAGGTGTTCCGAGGGAGTTGGCCGAGCACTCTTTAAATGTGAGACCCGGAGCTAAGCCGGTGAAGCAACCTCTCCACCGCTTCGCCGAAGATAGGAGGAAAATCATTGGGGATGAGATAGCTCGGTTGCTAGCTGCAGGATTTATCATGGAAGTTCTTTACCCGGATTGGCTGTCTAATCCGGTGCTGGTGGAAAAGAAGAAGGATGACCCGAACGAGGCAGTGGTTTGGTGCATGTGTATTGATTACACGAACCTGAACAAGGCGTGTCCAAAAGATCCATTTCCGCTGCCAAGAATAGATCAGGTCATAGACTCAACTGCTGGATGTGAATTGTTGTCATTCATTGATGCATATTCTGATTTCCACCAGATACCTCTGAATCCGGATGATCAAATAAAGACTGCGTTTATTACCCCGTATGGGGCTTTTTGCTATCGCACTATGCCATTTGGTTTACGTAATACAGGGGCAACGTACCAAAGATGTATGCATGACCAAATAGGTCAAAATGTACAGGTGTACGTGGATGATGTGGTTATCCAGACCAAGGAAAGCAAAACGCTCCTTGACAATATTAGGCAAACGTTTGCGAATCTAAGGAGGTTCCGGATGAAACTTAACCCGGAGAAATGCACCTTCGGTGTCCCAGCTGGCAAATTGCTCGGTTTTCTTGTTTCCAGCCGAGGTATCGAGGTTAATCCAACCAAAATCAAGGCCATCGAATGAATGGAACTACCGAAGTGTCTTAACGATGTCTAGAAGTTCACAGGTTGCCTGGCCTCGTTAAGTCAGTTTGTATGTCGGTTGGGAGAGAAGGCATTGCCTCTTTACCAACTCATGAAAAAGTCGGATAAGTTCGTTTGGACGCCACAGGCCGATGAAGCCTTTACCCACCTGAAGAAGATGTTAGCCACGGCACCAGTGCTAGCCTCACCATTGTCAAAGGAGCCAATGTTGCTCTATATAGCCGCAACCTACCGAGTTGTAAGTGCAGTGATAGTGGTGGAGCGCGACGAGGAAGGTAAGTCGGTGCAAAGGCCAGTGTATTACTTGAGCGAGGTGTTGTCAGCCTCAAAGCAGAACTATCCACACTATCAAAAGGTGGCATATGGCGTGTACATGGTCGCCAAGAAACTGAAGCACTACTTTGAGGAGCACCCTATCCGGGTCATTTGTGAGGCCCCCATATCCGAGATAATGAGTAACAAGGATGCGAGCGGCAGAATTGCAAAATGAGCAATTGAGCTAGCTCCTTATGCACCGCAGTATGACAGAAGAGAGGCCATCAAATCTCAAGCTGTGGCGGACTTTTTCGTGGATTGGGCCGAGGTGCAATACGAACCGTCACTCCAGATCTGAATTATTGGCGAATGCACTTTGACGGATCAAAAACCAAAACCGGGCTAGGTGTCGGAGTCGTACTCACGTCGCCAAAGAAGGACCAGTTGAAATATGTGCTGCAGATCCATTTCGCCGCATCAAACAATGTCGCTGAGTATGAAGCACTTGTGCATGGGCTCAAGGTGGCAAAAGAGATTGGGATACGTCGGATTATATGCTTTGGCGAGTCAGATTTGGTGGTGCAGCAAGTGTCGGGGATATGGGATGCCCTTGATCCAAACATGGCACTGTACAGATTTCATGTGTAGAAGATATCTGGTTACTTTGAGGGATGCGAATTTCACCATGTACCCCGGGTGGAAAATGAGGCTGCCGACATGCTGTCGAAGCTCGGGTCAACCCGACAAGCAATTCCACTGGGTGTAGCGTTAGAGCACCTCAGGAAACCATCCATCAGGCCCTCCCCAGAAACCGATTCGATCTATGTCCCGGAGGACACGGAATCCGGAGCTGTGCCCATGGACATTGACATGGGAAGTGGTGCGCGAAACCCGGGGACTGCCTCGGCAAACCCGGGGACTGCTTCATTGAACCCGGGGACTGCATCGCAAGACCCGGGGACTGCTCAGCATGATCCGGTTGAAGTTATGCCGGTGGATCAGATGGAGATTGATGAGGATGTGTTCCCTGTGCGAGCAATACCGGCTTGGGCACTACCTATATTTCAATTCCTGAAAGATGGAACATTACCCACTGAGGAAGTGCTGTCCAGGCAAACACAGAGGAGGGCAAAGGCTTACACGATCAATTCCAAACTATACAAAAGGAGTGTGACCAACGTCCTCCAGCGATGCGTTGACCCGGAAGAAGGGCTTGACATCCTCCGAGATATACATCAGGGGGAATGCGGGCATCATGCCTCATCCCGAGCCTTGGTAGCAAAAGCTTTCCGGCACGGATTCTACTGGCCAAATGCCTTAGATCAAGCGGAAGATCTGGTGAGAAAATGTAATGGTTGTCAGAGGTACGCTACCAAGACACATATGCCAATGTCGGAACTCAAGACCATACCAATCACTTGGCCATTTGCCGAATGGTGCTTGGATATGGTTGGCCCGTTCAAACCAGCAAGGGGAAATATGACTCACATTCTGGTAATGGTGGACAAGTTTACGAAGTGGATTGAGGTAAAGCCTATAAGAAAATGTGATGGAGCTACGGCCGTAACGTTTCTCAAAGATATCATCTTGAGGTACGGTTATCCTCACAGTATCATAACTGATAATGGCACAAATTTTGCGGAAGGAGCATTTGCGCGTTTCTGCCGGGATAAGAAGATCCGGCTGGACATAGCCTCGGTAGCCCACCCCACATCGAACGGACAAGTGGAAAGATCCAACGGATTAGTATTATCCGGGATAAAACCCCGGCTCATTGAGCCGCTGCAAAGATCAGTGGGGTGCTGGATAGAAGAACTACCCGCGGTACTGTGGAGTTTAAGAACAACTCAGAATCGATCAACAGGCTATACACCATTTTTTCTAGTATATGGGGCAGAAGCTGTATTACCAGCCGACATAGAGCATGATTCGCCTAGGTTCACCCAATACACAGAAGCCGAAGTGCAAGAAGCCCGGCAAAATGATGTTGATCTGCTGGAAGAAGCGAGAGAACTAGCACTGTCTAGATCCGCCATATATCAGCAAAATCTCCGACGCTATCATAGCCGAAAAGTGTGCCCCCGAGTCTTTCGGGAAGGCGATTTGGTGCTCCAGTTGGTACAACATACTACTGGCATCCATAAATTATCCCCCCCATGGGAAGGGCCATTCATCGTAAGAAGGGCATTGCACAATGATTCTTATTACCTTATAGATGCAAAGCCACATGAAAAGAACAAGGCGGACAGGTCCGGAGAGGAATCTAGGCGACCATGGAATATAGCTCTACTTTGTCCTTTCTACACTTAACTAAGAAGTGTATGTATCCGAGTCGTCTCATATGTCGGTATGTATGTCGGCAATGAGCTTATCAATGAAATGTTGGCACCTCGAGCAGTAACTCGGGGACTGCCTTAATAATGTTTGTTGTTCTTATGCGTCAGTTGGAATAAGTTATTCGACTTAACTCGGATTAGTAATGTACGAGCACCAAGAACCCAACTCTTTGACTTGCTGCTGTCCAACAAGAATTGGCTTCATGGCAAGCAAGAGAACAAGTTTGGAATTGCGTAGCACATGAAAAACGACTAAGGAAAAGAATTTATTCGAGCCGACGTTTGTTTTTCGAACTAACCCTGCATTTACTTTCAAGTTATTATGCAGTTTTATTTTGGTGCTAAGTCTAAAAGTTTCCCAGTATTGTTAAGACAATTTTTGAAGCTCGGATTCGTAAGTCATAAAACCGAATCAAGGTAGACACGAACCGAGCCAAAAGATTGAACGAACAAGAAAAAGAAACTCGGGGACTACGCCCAAGTTAATCCGGCATAAGAACTTAGTAGCAAAATATCACATGTGTTTGGAATACAACTCCACCCGGCATACCGGGGATCTGATAAATTTTCGAGTTTTTTCGCTCAAGGAGCAGCAGGAGGAAGTTTGGCATCATCTTCGCCGCCTTGAATATCCGAAGCGTCATCTTCTTCTTCACCGTCCGAGCTATCCTCATCATTCTCAAGCTCTTCGTCCGCAACAGCTTCCAGGAAGCTCGGCCCCTCAACCCATTCATGAATGGGAGCGTATTCAATGAGGCTATGGGTGCAAGCCTGGCGTCGAGCTACCCACTCTGGGTCATTGGTCCATCTGGATCCTGTGCGCAGACGTGTCAGGAGGTTGAGATCGATCTTCTCATACCACGTGAGTATGTGGTGAAGAATGGTATCAGATGTGGCACGTCCAGCGGACTCTCTCCAGAGGTCAAGCTGAGTCTCGGTTTCCATTAACTTGTCAATGAGAAGTGCGGTGGTCTCCGGGGCTTCTTCGCCAGGCCAGAATGTGTTGAAGATGCGAGCTGCAGCGCCGAGGATGTCCTTGCTGTAATTTTTGATGAGCTCCACGCGAGACGACAAGCTGACCAACAGGTCCTCCAGGTCATAGGCAATCCCTTCACCATCAGGAGCGGTCGGAGTACCCCTTTGTCGGCGGAAGTTGGCAAATGATGTGCTCGCAATAGGAGTGCCCTCTGGAAATTTGCCTGGAAACAAGGCAAAGGAGGAGGGTCAAGAAAGGACATATGAAGTAACCCGGAAAAGTAGGTTAGAAAAGGGAAAGGAACTTACGTGATATATGACTAAGGATCCGGGTCAACTCCTTGGTGCAGTCATCACGTCTCTTCCGAAGCTGCTCAAGCTCAGCGTTCGCCGACCCAAGCTGGATGCCGGACTCCTTGAGAAGATCCTGGTCCTTGGCGATCTGGAGGTTGAGGCGCTCACGCTCTTCTGTGTAATTTTGGCCAGCCTTTTGATGCTCGGATTGGTGTTGGGCCTTCATCTTCTCCATCTCAGCCTTGAGCCTAGCAATCTCATCATCCTTGGTCCGGAGGAGGGCGAGCTCGTCATCTTTCTTCTTAAGCTCGGCTTGGTGCTGCCCTGCTTGTTCGAGAAAATGCAGCATCATATCAGGCACAGGCACACTATCTTCAAGCGATGCTGAAATAGTGTGTTGGCCCGGCAGAGCCAAGGTATGAATGTTGGCCGAGCCAAGGAGAAAAGGAAGTGGAAAGCACGGCAAGGTCGGACAGAAATGACTTACCCTTGATCTGCTCCAGATTTTTCCGCATAATAATGTTCTCAGCCTCCACCCCAGCTGCGGAAAACGAAAGATGAGATTAGTTCGGCAAAGGAAGATGAAGAAAAATGAAGAAGTGATAAGGAAGAAAGTTACCCCTTTTCTCGTATTCCGTGATAAGTGCAGCCTGCTTTGCGCGTAGCATCTTGTAGGTATCCAGCAAGCGTTGGAATTCAGCACTCCGGCGATTGGTGGTCACCTGAAAGGGATACAGAAACGCAAGTTAGCTCGATGCATATTCGAAGTGTACTAAAATCCGGGCCAAGTGGAACTTAACCCGGCTCTAGGTGTGTGCATATTCGAAGTGTACTAAAATCCGGGCCAAGTGGAACTTAACCCGACTCTAGGTGTGTGCATATTCAAAGTGTACTAAAATCCGGGCCAAGTGGAACTTAACCCGGCTCTAGGTGTGTGCATATTCGAAGTGCACTAAAATCCGGGCCAAGTGGAACTTAACCTGGCTCTAGGTGTGTGCATATTCGAAGTATACTAAAATCCGGGCCAAGTGGAATTTAACTCGGCTCTAGGTGTGTGCATATTCAAAGTGTACTAAAATCCGGGCCAAGTGGAACTTAACCCGGCTCTAGGTGTGTGCATATTCGAAGTTCTCATGGAGCTACGCTAGTTTTCTAAAGAGCATCCGGCCGAGTAACAAGTTACTCCCCCGGAGGCTCGGGGACTAATGGTTATTATCTACAGCATGTAAAGGGGAAGTGACGTACCTCCATCATCCGCCCAGCGAGGTTAATTGCCTTCGCGGCTGTGTTCATCTGAGCGGAAAACTCGTCGGGGCCGAACTTCTCCGGGAGATCAGCATCTTGAACTACCTCTGACTTATTCCAGTTCATGACAAACTCAATCAGGCTCGGAGGTACCGTTCACCGGTGGGCATATGGGGCGCCACCAAGCCCTTTGCGTGCGCTTCTTTCCTTTCAATCAAGGCAAGGGCTGGGCTAGTGTGCAAGACCATCTGATGTGCATCGGTTGGCTCGGCAGGGGCGTCCTTCGCTGCTGGAGCTTTCTTGGAAAGCATTGATACGAGGGTACGCTGCCCAGCCTCGATGAATGTCGGCTTGGCAGCGTCCGGAGCCTTCTTGTCCTTGGCTTGCTGGGAAGAGGAAGTCGTCACAGTGGATTTCCCCTTAGGAGCGGCCGGGGTAGTTCCTCGCCGAGGTTGAGAAGACTCGGATGAGGCAGAGGAACTAGGCGCTGGTGCTCTCGTTGCTGGGCTTGGTGCCGCTGCTGATGTTTTTGCAGCGGGAGTCGGTGCTGATGCCAGAGTTGGTGTTGGTGCTAATCTGGTTGTTGGTACTAGTGCTGGAGGCGAGGTAGCTTCAGTGGCTACTGGTTGCGGTGATGCCGAGGTGGTGGATGCCGTCGCCTCGGCCGAGCCGGTCTCCCCCGCTCCAAGGTTACCCTCCTCTTGCCGAGGTGGAGCTGAACCCGGAGCGGTCGCAGAACCCTCTAGAATAGGGCTCAGCGGACGTGACTCGTCATCGCGACAGGGAGAAGGGCTAGGTCGGAGAGGTGAAGAGATGCTAGATCCACTTTGAGGGACCTCCACCGGAGCCCTGCAAAATCAAACAATGTTAGAAGAGAAATTACATTGATGAAAGAAAGAGCAAGATACAGAGGGAAGAGTGACTTACACATCCGAGGTTTGGGCCTCCTTGGGTTTCCGAGCCCTTCGTGCTGGGGCCTTGCCTGCTGGCTTGGAGGCAGTCTTGTCCCCAGACTTCTTTCGCCTTTTAGCGGGCTGAGAAGGTCCGGAGGAAGAACTTGAAGCAGCCCGCGCTTCTTCTTCGATGCCACCAGGACAGGATCGCCCGTAGCAAGGGGAGGATCCTCGTGGATGTGACCACCGGGGTGAACTGATGGCGGAAAAGCAAAAGAAAGGGGGACAGACTCAACAGGTTCAATCACCTCGACATCCGAGTCATCTTCATCATCGGGCCAATCTCTAATAGAAGAGGGTTTACCCGTGGGTCGTTTCGTGGCGTCGGTCATCGGGAGGAACATCTCCTGGTCTAGCTCTTCCTCATCCGGAGTCTCCCGGTCCGGCGCCCACTTAAGGGTCGGATCGGTGCCGTCCTCAAGGGTCTGCTGAAGAAATTGCTGAGGCAAGGAATGAACAAAAGAGTCAAAAGTGCAACAATAACTGACATATAATTAGTCCGGGTTAAGTTTGCAACATGAAGCTTACCGCGGGAGGAAGCCTATCGCGGCAAAAATGCTCAATTCCCCAAGTCCACTCGGAGGAGAAATCATTGTGGGTGGTGAAGAGAGCCTTAACCTGGCGATATATCTCCGTGTTGCTCAGCTCGAAGGTTGAGGTCCGGTTGGGATCGCGGCCGAAGCTCATGTGGCACACCTTGTGGGTGCGCTTCTGGAGGGGGGAGATTCGGTTACGCACGAAAGTGATCATGGCATCCTCGTTGCGTAGCCCGAGTTTCTTAGGTCCGCGAACCTTTTGTTTACCTGGTTGGCCAAGGCCGTGGGCTTCTTGGGGACGGCGTCCCACAGATCCGGGTTAGGTGGACCCGAGGTATATGGGAGCAGCCGGATTAAATCTTCGGTGCCTGTGTTCCGGACGTAAAAGAAGGTTCGGGCCCACCCTTTGCAGGACTCTAACCCGGTGACCCGGGGGAAAACGGAAAACCTCCGGGGTGAGATGGAAGCCGCTCCGAATTGAGTGAGCTGCTTGTCCTCCGGATCAGTGTGGATGTTGGGGATGACGTTGCGACGAAGGCTGAAAAACCGGATCCATACCTCCTTCGTGGGCCACAGTCCGACGTAGCCTTCGATCGTAGAAGCAAAGGCAGAAAGAGAAGTGATGGCGTTGGCTGGAAGATGGTGCGGCTGGAGCTGGTACGTACTGAGCCAGTCCCGGAAAAAATCACTCACCGGCAAGCCGAAGCCCCGTTGAAAGTGGGACAAGAACACGACGTATTCACCCGGATTGGGTGAGGGGGCCAGTTCGGAGGAGGTCAGGCGAGATGCAACGCCGGCGGGGATGCGCCTGCTGCGGTAGAGCCAGTCCAGGTCATCTTCGCAGACCCAGGACCCGGCCCACGCACCGCGGTCCGCCGCCACGGCGTCCTCCTCCATCTCCTGCTCAGCAACGACGAGCTCTTCTTCCGTCATCTGATCTTCGTTGCCCTCGCTAGCGCTGGCGGCGGCGGGAGGCAGAGGCCAGGATTGGCGAGGACCCGTGGCGAGAGAGTTGTGTAGCGGTGGCGGCGGCGCAAAAGTGTGAAGGAAAAGTGCGGCGGCGACGCTGCTATTTGGAGCACTGGCGGCAGCGCGGTCGCAAGGAAGAGGAAGGAGAAGAGCAACGGGCAGAGGGGCGCGGAAGGGGAAAAATCCTAAGGGATGCGCCCCTCCGCTATTTAACCACTCCCTCAAGTGGTGAGTGGGATCGTGTCCTGCGGATCGGCCACACGTAGTGGCCGTGTATCACCTGCCCAGACCAATCAGTGGGGAGCCACACGGAGGGCCATAGAGCGGAGATGATCCCATGACGTGACAGTGTGATGCGATAAACGAGGAGGCAGGCATGACGTGACCCGCGCACAGTGATAACTGACAATTACTGCGGTGGTTACTGTGCAAGCCCTTAAAATAAGACAACATAATGATTACCATTCACATGGGTTAGCGTACGAGGGAAGGAAACAAGACCCGGATGGAACTGTGGTAACCCGGCCAGCAAGTGAAAACTTGGAATGTGCGGAGGGAAAGTAAAACCGGGAGGTCCGAGTTAAAGTGGTAACCCGGCCGGCAAGTGAAAACTTGGAATGTGCCAAGGGAACGTAAATCCATATAAATCCGAGGTAAAGAGGTAACTCGGCAATAACGATCGGAGCACAGAATTGAACCTGATGTGGCCTTAGCGGCCAAGGCAGCTAAGACCGCACCAGCTTCGGGGACTAATGTTGGGGGGATACCTCCGGGTAGGGTCACGCCGGGGTCTAAAGGCCGAGTTAGCCGAGGTTCGGCAAGGCCAAAGCAGATGCTGGCCGGGTCACCTCAAGGCAGGCCGAATCACGGGGTAACCCGGACCAGGGGCGTGCGCCTAACTAAGTCTCAACCGACTTAAGCAGTAAGTCAGATGTGCATGTTTTACTTATATGCAGGAACAGGTGTGGCCAGATCAACTATGATCCGGGTCACGTCTGGCTTCTAGGAGAAGGAAGGAATCTCGCTGGTCAAAAGAAGCCCTGGTACGCACTACTTGAGCGAAGCAAGCAAGGACAGGACCACCGGGGCATGGCCGACAAGGGTGACGACGCCCATGTCGACTGACGCGGACGCCGTAGAGGCTCACGTAGCCAAAGCATGTGTGACGCGGGGGAAAAGCACGCCGGTCGGCTTACTACTTTGGGAGGAAGCATATTCTTAGGAATATGCTTCCACGTATGCCCTAAGCAGAGCCCGAGCTCCCTCTATAAAAGAGGGGCTAGGGTTTCGGTAGAGGGGTTGGTTTTTCTACTATTCTGGTCTGGCGGGGTTTTTTAGGTATGATCTGGGTGAGAGTAAGAGAGCTCCTTCTTCCTCCTCTCGTCAATACAGCTCTAGGAGCACTTGTAATCTTGGTAACAAAGCAATACAAACAACTGTGTGGAGAATCACTTCACTATCCTTCCCTGGATTCCCCTAGCGTGTATTAGTCCCCACCTTTAGCCTATCCATGGCATCTGCCGTGACACCACCACGACAGCATCTGCACGATGCATGGCCTGGATGTCGAAGCTTACGCCGGCGGCATCTGCATACACAGAATATTAGCACAGCGACATGAAATCAAACAGGAAAAAATACAAGTGAAGTTGAGCAATACTTGAAAGAGCTTTCACAATCGAGAAAAGTTGTTCCTCGAATAACTTCTCCCTTTCGGCAGTAGAAGCACGCAATTCCTCCTCGCACTTTTGTGACTCTTCCAGAGCCATGACTGCCTCATCGCGCTTCTTCTCCGCTGTGGCAAGTCCCTTCTCGAGGGAAGTGACCCGACGTAGAAGCTCATTATGCTCACCTAAAAAAGGGCAGAACACGAAAAACACTCAAGTTTACAAATCTCTACACAAGTAGAGCAAGGAGACAAGTTTAGCACAAACCTTCGACTGCGCGGTGGCGGTTGTCTAGCAGCGCATGCTGTCGACCCAAGGCAAGGACCTGCTCTACAAGGCGAGTGGAATCCTTCATGATAGGCTACACCAAAAGAAACGATTTGTCAAGCATTGACAAAAGGCAAAAAACTCAAACTTTGACTGTCAGAAGCAAAAGACACTTACATGCTCCTCTAGGGACTCCGAAGATTCTTGTCGAGTGGGCGTTCGTGTAACCATCTGGGGCCCCCAGCATGAGAGGAACTCGATGAGTTGGCGCCGGAGTGGGCCGCCACCGGAGGAGAAGGCGACAGTATGGCCACCTCCTTGTTCTTAGAGTCTGCGACTCTAGATTCTTTGACAAATTGGCAGTCGTCGGAGGGCAACGACGTTGTTTGACTGCAAACATGACCAATACCACTTCAGAAGAGAAACTTCAAGGAAAAACAAGATGAACTCGCAAATATTTAAAACTTACCCGTCAAAGTTCTCGAGATCAAAGGAGTCCCCCGACAACTCCTTCGGCAACCTCAGCTTCTTTCGAGCGGGAGGAGCCATGGCGCGTACAGGCACGGCAGGGATTGGCTCCTCCACAGCAGCAGAAGGACCCTCCGGTGTCACTGGGGAGGAGGCATCCGAATCCGTGCTACAAGAGCGCTTGCGACTCCCGCGATAGCCGGACTCGGGGGCTTCCTCATCTTCCTCTATCGGAACCGTGGAGCCCAACTCGTCCTCTTGCTCCGCTGCGCGCGGGATAATTCCTTCAGGCTGAGGAGGCAAGCTGGTAGCCACCTTCCAGTCCTACAATCAGAAGAAGCATCAGTATATATCAAGCACTTGACAAGCAATCGAAAATCTAGAACAATTCATAGGAAAACTCTACCTTAGGTGGAGGATTGTTGGCGTCAAAAGGAGGCACTACTGACTCGCTTGGGAGATCCTCCTTGGCGGTGTACTTGGTCACTAGCCGCAACCTCCTATCTACCTCACCCAAAGAAATGCCCTCTGCAGATATGCGAGTGACATTGCCAGCACCAATTCAGTGATACATCGAATGGGCTCTGGCCTGCAAAGGCTGAACACGGCGGTGCAACCACGTGCGAATGAGTTCAGCACCACCTTCATCTTTGCCTATGCGGCTTTTGAGGTTGCGGACACGCTGATACAACATCTCTGTCTCCTCAGACTTGTCGGGCATCACGATGTTCTTCCAGGATCGCCTCCTCTTGCAGGCAGCCACGGGGTCAAAGGGCGTGAGTCCGTAGTGCTCTCCGTCGGCCTTCTGGTCGCGGATGTAGAACCACTTATCTCTCCACCCTTGGACACACGCAGTGAGTTTGATGTCGAAATAAATAACAGAGGAGTCGACGTGGATTCCGCAGCCTCCTATGTCATAGACTACCGAACCATACCCTGACTGTCGCTTGAGCTTAAAAAGCTTCTTGAAGAGACCGAAGTGTGGCATTATTCTGAGCCAGCACTCACAAAGGGTGATGAAACAAGTGATATGGAGAATGAATTTGGGGACAGCTGGTGCAGCTGGAGCCCATAGAAGCAGAGGGGACCCCTAACAAAAGGATGCAGGGGGAGAGAGACCACGAATGATGAACACAAGGAACATCTCCCGAAAACCCGCAGGAGTACTAGGGATTACCTCTTCGCCGGGCACGCGAGAGTCGTCTTCCGTGGGAGGAAGCGCTCCATCTTGGTGCAGCATGAACTGCTCCAAATATTTTATGATGGATGGGCACCATGACCCATTGGTGATGCGGGTGCCCGCGCCCTTCTTCTTCCCTGCCGCAGCGGCAGCACTAGTGCTCGTGGTGGCGGCGCCTCCTTTCTTCTTGGCAGCGACAATGGTGGTCGCAGATCCAGCGGCGACGCCTCCTTTCTTCTTGCCCATCTTGCACTGGAGATGTGAGCGCAGGAAGTAACTAGGGAAGACGTGGAGTTGGTCCAGTGCCATAGAGAAGATGTGCGCTAGGGAGCAGCAAAAGCAACAATGGCGGAGGAAGCACAAGCAAGAAGAGAGATGAGGGGCAAATTACCGCACCTGTGCCCCCTACTTAACCTCCTAGCGGATGTCATCCGACGGCTAGAAGATAACCTACCAGATGCATGGAGTACATCAGCACTGACGTGTGGCAAGGGTAAAACAGGAACTGTCCCCCACTACTCCCATTACGCGCGGAAATTTAGGAGACGCAGTTAAAACAGAAGATTACACACGCCCAGTCAAATCAAGGTTAGAAAGTGGGACCCACTAATCGTCACATCCCATCAATGCTACTCACGCGGGTAACTAAGGTCATCTGGTCATCAGCACTGACGTCATTAGTTCCAGCAGAAACATTTTGACTACTTTAGTCCTTACTCGAGTCTTCGACTCAACCAAGCACTCGGGGGCTACTCCTAACTGGAGCACTGGCCACGCACCCGGAAGAATTTTATGCAGATATCCAAGCATCATGAAAACCCTTCACTCGAATCAACGATTCGATTGTGGACTCTGGGTTACTACCATAGGGAGCGCTGGAAGCACATTCGATTGAAACAAGCAAAAAGACGACATTAGTCACAATGTACTTATAGTCCCCACTCGAGTCTACGACTCGAATAGGCACTCGGGGGCTACTCCCATAGGGAGCGCTGGCCGTGCACCCTATGATTATTTTTCTTATACGTTACACTATGTGTTGATAGCATCCACACTCGAATGCTACAGTGACTTCACCTCGTATTTTCCCTACAAATAGACAGCGTCTCCTGGGTCACCCGAGTCAGCTCTACGATGATAAAAATTCGGATGCCGTGCTTACAACGTGAAGATAAGACCTGAATAAGGCCTGGCAACGCATCTACTGCGCACTACCAAAAATATATCCGTGCCTACAGGTACGATGAATATGCCTTGACGGACGCGTCGAGTGCTCACACTTACACACTGGGATTTGACTCCTGTAAGACCTCCGTGGCCTGAGTCGAATTACGCCAGCATTTTTCCGAATTCGAGTCCGGGGACTCAAGTTTGAGTAGATTACGTTGTTTTTCCCTAAGGCAGTTAACTGATCCCGATACATCGGATAAATCAGGCACGTATATCAACAATCCCTATGACATAAAACAGAGCACTCGAAAATATGCTCAGCTACGCACTCGAAAGACTTCATAAAGTCTCCACTCAAATCTATGATTCCACTGGACACTCGGGGGCTATTGACGTGGGTATACCCTACAGGTACTCGAGTTTGGTATATACAGCCCAGATATGATAGGAGCCCACGGTGTTACCAGGGCCCAATATAGGATTCATGTGACTCACGGAGACTCTGATTGCTTCCAGCACAAGACGAAGCTTAAGATAGAAAGTTTAAAGGGACAAAACCTAATCTGTAACCGACTCGACCTGCTACCCGAGACCTAGCCTATCTATATAAAGGCTAGGAGGGGGCGGCGAGGAGGACAATCACAACCCTAGTTCTCACAACCTTCGCCAGATTGCATCTGCGCACCCCCTGTAACTTTTGACTCCCTCGATAATTCCAAGAGCAGACAAGCAGGAGTAGGGACCTCTACGAGGCCTGAACCTGGGTAAACCTTGCGTCCCTGTGTGCTTGTTTGCTAGCTGATTGATGCCTCCAACGCTCCCTGCTTATCCAAAACCCAAGTCCATAACAATGGGCATTGATGAGTTAAACCCTTGTCAACCAGAATCCCAGAAAAATAAGGTAATCCACTAGTAGCAGAAGCAAAGAAAGAAATGCACAATGGACAGACTTATAAGTTCTTCAAGTACACTAGAACTACATCATACTTGGAGAGCAACCTTCTGGAAAGAAATGAAGAGTAACATGCTTATGTATAACATTAAAGAAACCTAGGCAGATCACTATAAAATGCAGCACCATCCAAAAGCATACAACCAGCAAAGGAGTGACTCACTATAGCATCTTGAACTGCGATTGAGAAACCATCTTTCTTGCTCTTGTGGGTGACCTCAAACATGTCAATGGCATCAAGATATTCACCCTGATGTTCCTCCCTCTGAAATGATTTCCAACATTAATAAGGACACAAGCTTATATGGACACAAGTTAATTATGCCTAAAGAAAACTGTAAGAGTATCTTACAGCTGCATACAGATGAGCCAGATAGAACCATGAACCGGTCTTCTGCTGAAATTTGACTAGTCCTCGATTGGTCCTGTTATTTTGGCATGTGTCCTACATATGGGAGCATTTTTATAAGACACTTTCAACAATCTGCATAAAAGAATATAAACTAATTGACGATACTTGACCAGATTATGTATCCTATCACATAAAGCATCAAATAAAATGAAGTACTTCACTCGACTTGTTGACAACATGTAAATAACTGTTGCTTTGTTCATCCAATATTAGAAGTTTACTTGATAGATCTAAATAACTGCTATTCTGTTCCTTCAGCATTCGAACTTCAAAAAACAGTAGTTGACAACATATAAAGCCTACAGTACACAGGCAAGGTAATTACAGAATGCAAAGGTTAAGCAATGCAGAATACCATGTGTTTTGGGCTTGTCCACAGCTTGAGCAGAGCTTGCCATTTCTCATTAGAGATGTATGAAACTGGGGACTTGATGCTGAGTTTAGCTGCTGGTACTTGATTGAAAAATTCCTTTTTGACCAAATGTCGTCTTTGCTTTGAAACATTCTTCAATATATCAGTGAAGGCTACCTTAACTTCCTTTGCAGTAGTGTCCATCTCCAAATTTGCTTGCAAAGGCAGCAAACAAGGAAATGACAAGATAAGTAATCAAATGACAAAAAATAGTAGAAAAAACACATTCAGCTAAGGAATCATGAGCTTACGACAAGTTTTCCTATAAAGTCTTTCACCATATTCTTGTCCTGTTTGTATTCCTTGAAGTGTGGAAGGATCAGTGTATGGCTTCTAGCAATCATCCCACCTTCTGATGCATGCAGCCAGCACATGCCTCTCGGGGTGTTTCATCCCTTCAGCAATTTCAATCCTCACTTTGCTTCCTAGCCCCTTGGTCATCTTTTCTAGGCCTGGACCTTTTCTCTTGCGGCTGACTACCACAAGTGAGTTGTCTTAAATAGAAGCCAGTAATTAGATGCCAGTTAGTCTATCTATACTAGAAGCTTATCAAGCAAAGACAAAGAAGATCAGATGTAAAAGCTTATCAAGCTACAATAGTACAAGTAGAAACAACTAATTAAAATTGGCACAAGTAAAAGCTTATCAAGCAAAGCTACAGAAGATCAGATGTACAATGGGTAGTACAATATCAGCAAGCAAATAAATTACATCAAGCAGATCAGATGTGCAAATAAATTATAGCAAGCTTTCCAAATAGCATGTGTATATCAAGAAATCTATTCATGTTCATCAAGAACTTGTGGAACATGCAAAACAGTACAACATCAGTTTAGGATAGCATATTGATGGCTCGGTGTCGATGTAGAGCTTGTTGGGAACCCCAAGAGGAAGGTATGATGAGCACAGCAGCAAGTTTCCCTCAGTTATGAAACCAAGGTTTAATCGAACCAGTAGTAGCTAGGAAACACCCCAAAGGTGTTGCTAGCTGAGCCTTGGCAGGGCGCACTACCGGTGCTAGTAGCAACGTGCAGACCTGCACAACACAACCATAGAACTCTGTCCCCAACTTGCGATGAGGTTGTCAATCTCACCGTGTTTTGCTGAAAACAAAGGATTAAACGTATCGAATGGAAGGAAGTAAAATTTTGCAGTAAGTAAACATAAAGCAGTAAACAGTTTATAGATTGTATGTAAAAGACAAGGATCGGGATCCATAGTTCACTAGAGGTGGCTCTCCTTAAGATAGATAACATGCTGGGTGAACAAATTACAGCGGGGCAATTGACAAACATCGAGAAAGCAATACATGCATATACTAATCATCTTGACTCCTTTGGAACTTGATTGGGCAATTAGAACATTATACATAGACCGCCATCCAACTGCATCTATGACTACTAATCCACCTTTAGGTTATCATCCGAACCCCCTCCAGTATTAAGCTGCAAGCAACAGATTATTGCTTTACGAATTGCGTGTAAAGTAAACAATATGATTATTCTATGAACAAAGGATTGTTGTTTTCTCCCTAGTAGCAATAGCACATCTAGTACCTTAGAGATTTATGTCACTTCCCAAGATTTCTAGAGGCATGAACCCACTATCGAGCATAAAAACTAACTCTTGGAGTTGCTAGCATCTACTTGGCCAAGATAGCTACTAACAACGGAAAGCATGCAAGATCACAAATAACAAAGAAATGATAGAATAAATAATCAATCTGAAATAGCATCTCAATATCCATCGGATCCCCACAAACACAACATGTATGATTACAAATAGATGATCTTGATCATGAACGGAGCTCACAAGATCAAAACATGAAAGCACAAAGGAGGAGAACCAGCCATCTAGCTACTACATGGATCCGTAGTCCGAGGATGAACTACTCACGCATCACACAGGAGGCTTGCATGGTGATGAAGAAGGCCTCCATGGTGAATTCCCCTCTCCGGCAGGGTGCCGAGAAGAGCTTCAGATCCCTCCCGATCTAGGGATGGATATGACGGCGGCTACAGACTCTTTCGTGGATTTTTGATCGGGTACCTAGGGTTTTCGTCCCGAGGGCATCTTATAGGCGGAAAGAGAGGCCGAGGGGGTGCTGGGGTCGGCCAGACCACCCCCTGGTGCGGGCCAGGCCTGGCCGCGCGGCCAGGTGGTGTGGCCAGCCCCTAGCCCTTCTCCATCTCGTATTCTGGCATCTGATGACTTCCGGAAAAATAGGCACTTTGGCTTTTGTCCCATCCAATTCCGAGAATATTCATTTTCTGACTTTCCTGGAACCAAAAACAGCAGAAAACAGGCAGCTATCACTATGGCTCTTGTTAATAGGTTAGTCCAAGAAATCATATGAAAAGTACTGTAAAGTGTGGACAAAACACAAGAAAGTGGATAAAACCAAGCATGGAACATCACAAATTATAGATACATTTGCAATGTATCAACATCCCCAAGCTTAACTCCTGCTCGTCCTCGAGTAGGTAAGTGATAAAAAGAAAGAATAATTTTTGAGGTGACATGCACCATCAAAGACTTGATCAAAGTATTTGTAAAACATTCAAAGCTGGGATCATAGTACTTCAATCATAACATTAAAGACAAAGTTCTACCAATAAGACAAAGAAACTATGATGCAACATGAAAAGGCACAAACAAAAGATTCATGAATAACAATGCTTTGCAAGATGTTTGTTTGTTTCACATAAAGAAAAACATAGCATAATAGTATTCAGCTTGTCCCTCATAGAGTAGCAAATATAAATGCATAGGACACCTTCAAAGTTCATAAGAGTGACTAGATACAAATAGTTTAAAGCAAACAATATCAAGTTATGCATCAATCAACTAATCTTGGGACAATGCACATAGAACTAAGAATGGCCACTATGCTCTCAAAGTAGGTGCATAAAGGTAGAAGGTGGAGACTCAATGTAATGGTGGAAGAAGGGCCTTCATAAAAGGAAGTAGGGATTTAAGTCTCATAAAAGGTTCCAAAACTTATGGTACTTATAGCTTTCTGCTCTCATTTCCCCTATCATAAG
Source organism: Avena eriantha (assembly GCA_910589775.1). Classification (NCBI taxonomy): domain Eukaryota; kingdom Viridiplantae; phylum Streptophyta; class Magnoliopsida; order Poales; family Poaceae; genus Avena; species Avena eriantha. The sequence continues at coordinate 210,936,731 of OU342742.1, forward strand.
CATCTTGAAGTGATTAAGGTTAAAGTGAACAAACTATGGTGTACATGCTTGACGAAGTATAAGTTAGGAATCTCATGTCCCTTGTATACGAGGGCCGCTCCTCATGCTACTCAAGTTTAGTCACCGGTAAGTTCTTGTCATTGTAAGTACATATGTATCATAGAGAACCACCAACGAGGTACCCCTTGCCCGATGATACGGAAGAATCCCCATATCAAAATGACAAGGCAAGTAGACAACGAGCATCTCAGCAATCTTCTTATTTACCATGGGAATATGGTGCTTTTTCTCTCTTTCCTCTTTTCATAATCTCTTTTTTTCTCTTTTCTCTTTTTCTCAATATAGGATTCTTTTTTTATAAGAAGAATGCTTCATAGACAGCTCATTATGGTTACGTTGCAGGTTTCCACCATGTCAGCATGGATTAGAACAACGGCCCAGGCGTTTCTCTAACACATATACATAACTCCATGGACTTACAAGCTCCCCTTTCATTTCACACCGACGACATCCATAAACAAAAGAGCATGATATCAGCTAGGTACAAGTACCAAGTGCAATGTTGAAAGCGTTCCCCATGACAGCATGGTTCTGGTAATCCCCAACAAATAAGTGCAAGCATATACAACATAGACGACACAATGGTTCAAGTTTATTAAGGGCAAGAAAAGTAAAGTGTGCCATCAAGTTCGTGAGAGCCTTAATCACTAGTTTTCTCATAACAAGTTTAATTTGGAAGGTAAACAAAAGCATGAATATACTTGGAATAGCATAAGCTAGTAGGTAGGTATGGTGGACTCTTTGGAAAAACTTAGTAGGGAGTTGGATGCATGAGTGGAACTCATACTTGATGGTGGAGGCTAGCAAAAGACTAGGAGCGACAAACTAAGAGAGCAATAATGGCCATAATCATGCAGAGCGACAAAACATCATTGATCAAAGCATAAAGTGATACTACAAGCTGAAAACTAAAGGATCATAAAGGCTATGGTGACTTGAAATAGTCATAACATGGTGTGAGCATGCGCCAAGTCAACCCAAATAAAGCATCAAAGGAGAATACCACTATACTATGCTTTAATATGCTAAAACAACGCATGATTCGTCCAATGCACATTAAGCAATCTCAAATTCTTATAAAAATTCATGCTACAACAAAGAATACTAAGCATAAAGTCAAAACAATATCAAGCATGGCATGACAAAGCATGGCCACAGTCAAAAACGAGCTCTTTTTACCACATAAGCATGAACTTTCCTACTCTTTTCCAAACCAAACCAAACTATTTGCAAACCAAAGTGTGAAAGAGGGGGTCCAACCAACTTATTTAGAAAACTAAACAAACCAAGGAAACTAAAAACCAAAACAAAAACGAAAAAGAAGACGTTCCAAGAGAAACACAACTGTGCACGAAACAATAAAAATGAAGCGTTTGGAAGAAACCTGGAATTTTTATTGATGAAGAAGGGGATGCCTTGGGCATCCCCAAGCTTTGACGCTTGTACTTCTTGGATATTTTTTGGGGTGACACACGTGGCATCCCCAAGCTTGAGCTTTAGTCCATCCTTCATCTCATTACTCATTCCTTCCATACACCTGAAAATTTTCCTTCATACAAAACTTCACACAATCTCATTAGCAACATTAGTGCACTTTAGATAAATAAGTCTCAAGGTTCAGTTCTAACATCACATAAACTTCCATTAGAACACTAGCTACTGTAGCACTTCCCTCAAAAAGCTCAATTCCCCAAAGGAACTCAAGAAGGAACGAACAAGAAGCAAATGCAGAAAATGGTAGAAATCTGTCAAAACAGACCAGCAGGTAAAGACGAATTTTTTCGAAGACCTTATGTTACTCAAATCAAAAAGTGTTGAACTAACGAAAGTTAGATAACAACATGGGGCAGAAGAACAAAACATTATAACTCAATCCGACGTACAGAGATCTCTCAGGAATTTTTACGGTGAAGCACAGAAATCTGTTTCGGGACAGCAACTTTCCCAATCATTACTTCACTCTCATTAGAGGTTACTCTTGGCACAAAAAGCAAATAAAAAGGATAAGGAGAGGTTATTACAGAGGTAATAACTTCCAAGACTCAACTAAAACTCTTGGGTTATCTCCCAACAAGTACTTTTCTTTAACGCCTTTAAGTTAGGCATAAGAACCAAAGAAAGAATCAAGTGTTCTCAAATGAAGAAGCATTAAGACCAAATTTTGTTTTCATAGGAGAAGCAAAATAAATCTTTTCTCTCTTTTTAGGGAAGTGTTCTATACCTTTCTTGAGTGGGAGTTGATATTTAATGGTGCCTTCATTCATATCAATGATGGCACCAACAGTTCTAAGAAAAGGTCTTCCCAAAGTAATAGGACAAGAAGCATTGTATTCAACATCCAAAACATAGAAATCAACGGGGACATAGGAATCATTAACCATAATAAGATCATTAGGACTCCCCATGAGTTTCTTTTTAGCATTAGCATCAAGTGGGACATTCAAATAACAATCTTCAAGAGGAGGCTAATCAAGCATATCATAAATCCTTCTAGGCATAATAGAAACACTACTATCAAGATCACACAAAGCTTTGAAATCAAAGTCGTTCACTTTCATATTAATGATGGGTTCCCAATCATCTTCTTGTTTTATGGGAATAGAAGCTTTATGTTTCATCTTTTCTTCTTTAATCTTTATGAGAGCATCAGTAATGTGTTTTGTAAAAGCCATGTTCATAGCACTAGCATTAGGACTTTTAGCAAGATTTTGTAGGAACTTAATAACTTCAGAGATATTGCAACCATCAAGATCAAAACCATACTTATCATCTAAAGTAGTAGAACTATTACTAGCCTCAACACTAGTGGTGGTGATAGTAGAAACACTAATGTTTCTAGCAATTTCATCTTCTCTTTCCCACTTAGCATGTAATTCAGCTAATAGTCTAACATTTTCATCAATTCTTGCTTGTATAGCATTAGTAGCTGCAAAGGGATTATCATTAGTTTCAGGTTTAGTAGCCATTTTATTTAAAGAAGATTGAGCTTCAACCAAAGATGCTATATTTCTTTCTGCATTAGAGAGTTTTTCCTCAATAGTTTTATTGAAAACAGTTTGTTTACTAATAAACTCTTTAAGCATAACTTCAAGTTTAGAGGGAGCACTCCTATTATTGTTGTAAGAATTTCCATAAGCATTACCATTGTTGGGAGGATATGGCTTATAATTTTTGTTACCAAAATTACTCCTATAAGCATTATTGCCAAAATTATTATTTCTTATGAAGTTCACATCAACTTGCTCTTCTTGAGCAACCAAAGAGGCTAAAGGAACATTATTTGGATCAATATGGGCTTTCCCATTAACAAGCATAGACATAATAACATCAATCTTATCACTCAAGGAGGAAGTTTCCTCAACAGAATTTACATTGCTACCTTGTGGAGCTCTCTCAGTATGCCATTCGGAATAATTAACCATCATATTGTTTAGAAGTTTTGTTGCAGCACCCAAAGTAATGGTCATAAAGGTACCTCCAGCAGCAGAATCATATAGGTTCCTTGAAGAGTAGTTCAATCCTGCATAAAAAGTTTGGATGATCATCCAAATAGTCAGTCCATGAGTGGGACAATTCTTTACCAGATATTTCATTCTTTCCCAAGCTTGAGCAACATGTTCATTATCAGATTGTTTAAACTTCATTATTTCACTTCTCATAGATATAATCTTAGCAGGAGGATAGTATTTTCCAATGAAAGCATCTTTGCACTTAGTCCAAGAATCAATACTATTCCTAGTTAAGGAATTAAACCATTCTTTAGCTTTTCCTCTCAAAGAGAAAGGAAACAATTTCAGCTTAATAATATCACCATCTACATTCCTATGCTTTTGCATCTCACAAAGTTCAACAACGTTATCTAGATGGGCAGCAGCATCTTCATTACTAATACCAGAAAATTGTTCTCTCATAACAAGATTGAGTAAAGCAGGTTTTATCTCAAAGAAATTATCTTCAGGCATAGGTGGAGCAATAGGTTTGCTCATAAAATCATTGTTGTTGGTGCTAGTGAAGTCACACAACTTAGTGTTTTCAAGAGTAGTCATTTTTTTGTGTTTTCAAATAAGAAAGCAAACTCGTAAAACTAATTTTTGTGTGTTTTTGATAAAGAAACAAACAAACAAAGCAAAAGGAAACTAAGCAAAACAAAAATAACAAAGTAAAGAGATTGGTTATGAGGGACTCCCCTTGTGAAGATGTCCTTGACTCCCGGCAACGGCGCCAGAAAAATGCTTGATGGCTCGGTGTTGATGTAGAGCTCGTTGGGAACCCCAAGAGGAAGGTATGATGAGCACAGCAGCAAGTTTCCCTCAGTTATGAAACCAAGGTTTAATCGAACCAGTAGGAGCAAGGAAACACCCCAAACGTGTTGCTAGCTAAGCCTTGGCAGGGCGCACTACCGGTGCTAGTAGCAACGTGGAGACCTGCACAACACAACTACAAAACTCTATCCCCAACTTGCGATGAGGTTGTCAATCTCACCGTGTTTTACTGAAAACAAAGGATTAAACGTATCGAATGGAAGGAAGTAAAAGTTTGCAGTAAGTAAACACAAAGCAGTAAATAGTTTATAGATTGTATGTAAAAGACAAGGACCGGGATCCATAGTTCACTAGAGGTGGCTCTCCTTAAGATAGATAACATGATGGGTGAACAAATTATAGCGGGGCAATTGACAAACATCGAGAAAGCGGTACATGCATATACGAATCATCCTGACCCCTTTGGAACTTGATTGGGCATTACAACATTATACATAGACCGCTATCCAACTGCATCTATGACTATTAATCCACCTTCAGGTTATCATCCGACCCCCCTCCAGTATTAAGTTGCAAGCAATAGATTATTTCTTTACAAATTCCGTGTAAAGTAAACAATACGATTGTTCTATGAACAAAGGATTGCTGTTTTCTCCCTAGTAGCAACAGCACATCTAGTACCTTAGAGATTTTTGTCACTTCCCTAGATTACCAGAGGCATGAACCCACTATCGAGCATAAATACTAACTCTTGGAGTTGCTAGCATCTACTTGGCCAAGATAGCTACTAACAACGGAAAGCATGCAACATCACAAATAACAAAGACATGATAGAATCAATAATCAATCTGAAATAGCATCTCAATATCCATTGGATCCCCGCAAACACAACATGTATGATTACAAATAGATGATCTTGATCATGAACGGAGCTCACAAGATCTAAACATGAAAGAACAAAGGAGGAGAACCAGCCATCTAGCTACTACATGGATCCATAGGCCAAGGATGAACTACTCACGCATCACACCGGAGGCTTGCATGGTGATGAAGAAGGCCTCCATGGTGAATTCCCCTCTCCGGCAGGGTGCCGGGAAGAGCTTCAGATCCCTCCCGGTCTAGGGATGGAGATGACGGCGGCTACAGACTCTTTCGTGGATTTTTGATCAGGTACCTAGGGTTTTCATCCCGAGGGCATCTTATAGGCGGAAGGAGAGGCCGAGGAGGTGCTGGGGTCGGCCAGACCACCCCCTGGCGCGAGCCAGGCCTGGCCGCACCGCCAGGTGGTGTGGTCGGCCCCCAGCCCTTCTCTGTCTCGTATTCTAGCATCTGATGACTTCTGGAAAAATAGGCACTTTGGCTTTTGTCCCATCCAATTCCGAGAATATTCATTTCTGACTTTCCTGGAGCCAAAAACAGCATAAAACAGGCAGCTGGCACTATGGCTCTTGTTAATAGGTTAGTCCAAGAAATCATATGAAAAGTACTCCAAAGTGTGGACAAAACACAAGAAAGTGGATAAAACCAAGCATGGAACATCAAAAATTATAGATACATTTGCAATGTATCATATATAAGTAGTAGCACCAGATCTTGTACTCACATACATATGATCAAATCTTTTATCTAGCAAATAATTGGGAGTCTATCTATACTATAGTACATGTACAACAGAATTGCTTACATTTAGAAAATGCATGAGTAAAAGAAAAAAGTACAAGATGAACTTGCCTTCATCGCCCATAGGCTGCTCAGCTTCTTCATTGAAGTCATCATTTCTGTCCACCGTAGGCGCAACAGGGATGAGGTCCAATCGGACAGTACTTCCTTGATCCATGGACATAGACCCATCATCAATTTGCATTGAGCTTCCACCATCTTTGTGAAGTGGGCCTTCTTCATGAGCTGCAACAACCACCTTTGCTTTCTACCTTGTGACTCTAGTAGTAGAAGGTTCATCAACACACCACAACTTATCTGAACCTCTTGGTGGTAACGCAAACACTCTTCCTGGAGCCATTGATATAGTTGTATCTGAGGTACTTGTACTCTTACTCTTCCTATTAGTAGCACACTTCTTCCTCCTCCTAGGAACCTTCGGGACCTCGCATGAACAACATTAGACCATAGGTTAGAAATAAAATAGTGTAAGCATAGAATGAAGGAAAACAAGGAAAAGAAGATAGCAAACAAGTAAACCCCCCTCCAAACAAGTTAGAATTTGCATGTTTACAATCTTGTCCACTACAGTATCATCAACTTCTTCCTCAATAATATCTTCCTCTCTAGGAGTGTATTCCGAGCTCTCTCCTTGTGTTATGGCAGATGCAGAGGAGTCCTCAACTATTATTTCCCTACCTTCTTTAGCACCATTTGAGTTTCTAATGATTGAGGCTATCCTGGAGATGCCAAGAGATTGGAACACACGGTTGTTCCTCATCATTGTCCTAGCCCTAATCTTCTCCAGTTCAGTGAGGGGTGCTTCTATACATGAATAAGAAAATATGCATTAGATGGATGGTTGAAATGCATAGGGGAGGAAGACAACTCAAACAACTAATGTATCTTACCTGGTTTTAGTTTCATTAAATCTAGTAGATTAACCAGAGATTTCTATACTAAAAATATAAACTTAGTGAACAAATCCTAACCCTAGTTAATGTATAGTTACTATTAATATTAATGTCTAGTTCCTATTACTAAAGCATAAACAAAAGGCTAGTTACTATTACTATTAATGTATAGTTACTATGGACAACAGAGCAGGTAATTGCAAGACAAAAATCAAATTAATGTCTAGTTACTATTACTAAAGCATAAACAAAAGGCTCAAACATAGAGAAACATAGAAGATCAACAAGATAAAATCATATTAAACTACTAGCTTAGTCATTAATCCAAAGTGATGAGTGCTAAGCTTAGCACATACAAGAATAGAAATTATAGCAGCAAGCATAAACATGAGGAGAAATTTGCATAGCAAGAGGATGTGTCTTCTTTGTCATCCTTCCCATTGCTGATCTCGACGTGGTTGGACTGGTGCCATTAGGTTCTTGATGTCCACTTGCGAAATCCCTTGATAGATTCCTGCAATAACCATGTGGTTAGATAGTAGTACCACAATGCACTGAATAGTAAGCAAAGAACTAAGTTAATTTATACTTCATAGCCATCATGCATTTTAGTTGCATCAACAAGCAAGCTAGTAGTTAGCTGGAGTAATCCTACTGCTACCACTACTATATCAACCAAGCAAATCTTGCCATGACTACCGCTACTACTGCAGCAATCAAGCAAGCGAGGCCACCTCTACAATTTATTAGCTCTGTAGTTTATTAGAGTTGCTTCATATTTGACTAACCCAGCAATTGTCTAGTGTAACCAAGCAATTCTATAACCAACCAACTAATATAGTCAAGTAATTAGTATAAGCAACTCTTAATAAAACCCAGATGTATTACTATCCTAAGTTAGAGTGTAGATAGTTGTAGATGCTTGTCTCGCTACACAGATTTAGGGAACTTGGGGCATCTGAGAAGACAGTCTGCCCCTAGATCAAAGCATAGAACCCTAGACACGCCATGAGAGCCAAATCCTAACACTAGACGCCATGAGAGCCAGACCCTAACCCTAGACATGCCATGAGAGCTAGACCCTAACCCTAGACACGCCATGAGAGCCAGACCCTAACCCTAGACACGCCATGAGAGCCAAACCCTAACCCTAGAAAAGCCATGAGAGCCAAACCCTAACCCTAGACGGTAGGAAGTAGGAGGAGCTAGGGAGAATGCTAAGAGAACTCGCCTGACTGTGTCAAACTCAGAGGAAGATCGCTTCCCCTTATGTGGCCGTCATCTTTGCTAGCATCATCATTGGTCGTAGCTACCAGCCCATGCCCGTCGTCAGAGCGAGCGCGCGGGGCCGTCGTCGGAGCGAGAAGGCGTGGCAGTCGTGCGTGGCAGCGAGCGCGCGCGGCCGAAGTCGAAGTGAGTGGGCGGGGCTGTCGCCACTCACGTCGTGGGGGTGGATGGGGAATGGAGGTGTGAGATGGGGATAGGATGGGGACCTGGTCGGTAGGTGGGGATGGGTGGGTGGGTTTGTCCAAATTGACCCTGCCTTTTTCTCCTCCGTTGCCCAAATTCTGCCGAAATTGGTGGCAGGGAGAAGCGTGGGCGGGAGAAGCATGGGCGGGAGAAGCCTGGGTGGGAGAGTTTTTGGGTTTTGGTGGTACAATTTTTAGGTTTTGGGTTAAGGGTTCTTGAATTTATGGGGTTAAAAGGTTATTGCATTTCTTTTTGCACATAATTTTGCTAAAAAAAGTTTCTACCCACTTTTATGTACAATTGTGCAATTCATTGCATATAACTATATTCATTTCTCATGAAAAAGACAAGTTTCGACCACCACATAAAATGACGAGACGCGAAGGTTTTCCCCCGGATACTATATATGTCACATAAAATGATGCAGCACTAAACTTGCATTGGATCCTTGATAAAATAGCATATTATGATTATAAAATGATTTTTCAAAAAATCATGAGCATTAGATAGTGTACCTGTAGTTCAGACTGGACCCGCTTCCTGCCGATTGTTTGGAGCATCAACGCTAAACTATGTCACATAAAATGACGCGACACCAAGGATTCACATTGTTTGGATCATTTTTGAATTTTTTATGCCCGTTTCTAAATTTTTCTATTTCAAACTATGGTCAAAACGGCGGGCATGAAGATTGGGGATGAGCGTCTCTAAAATTGCATTGGATCTCTAAAGAAACTTCATATTGTGATTCTAAAAATGATTGTTTCAAAAAATCATGAGCATCAAATAGTGTACCTGCAGTTCAAACTGGACCAGCTTCTTACCAATTCGGCGGGCATTTTCCTTTTCACCAGGGGTGGACGGAAAGCTTTTTGAATCCCCGGTTGGAGCATTGTTCATGTAAGGTGGTCTATTATTTTTGAAAAATGAGTTGGTGGCATTTTTTTAATGTTTTGTGTTGCTTCATAGAACGCCCTGGTTTTGGCACTCGGAAAATAGAAAATGACTTTTCCATGCGACGAGAAGGAAAGCATCCTCCTACAACATTGTTCACCATCCAAATATAGGCATGCATGCACATTATCACAAACTATGTCACAATTCTAGCCATAACATTGGTCTTTTTGCTTGAAAGTCATGAAACCTCGAACATGATAGGTCATTTCTGAGAAGGTTTTCTCGAGACACAATCAATATACCAAGTCTGATGTTTGTCCTTACAACTATGTCACATAAAATGATGTGACACGAAGGATTTGCATTGTTCATATCATTTTTGAATTTTTATACATGTTTATAAAAAATTTCAATTTCAAACTATGGTCAAAACGGCGGGCATGAAGATAGGGGATGCGCCACTCTAAACTTGCATTGGATCTCTAGAGAAACTTCATATTGTGATTCTAAAAATGATTTTTTCAAAAAATCATGAGCATCTGATAGTGTACCTGCAGTTCAAACCGGACCCGCTTCCTACCAATTCGACGGACATTTTCTTTTTCACTAGGGGTGGACATAAAGCTTTCGAATCCCCGGTTGGAGCATTGTTCATGTAAGGTGGTCTATTATTTTTGAAAAATGAGCTGGTGGCATTTTTTATTTATCGTTTTGTGTTGCTTCACAGAACGCCTCGGTTTTGGCACTCGGAAAATAGAAAATGGCTTTTGCATGTGACGAGAAGGAAAACTTCCTCCTGCAACATTGTTCACCATCCAAAGATAGGCATGCGTGCACAATATAGGCACATTATCACAAACTATCTCGCAATTCTAGCTGTAACATTGGTCTTTTGGCTTGAAAGTCATGAAACCTCGAACATGATATGTCATTTCTGAGAAGGTTTTTTCGAGACACAATCAATATACCAGGTATGATATTTTTCCTTGCTACTGTGTCACATAAAATGACACAACGCAAAGGATTCGCATTGTTCGGATCATTTTTAAATTTTTTATGCCCGTTTATAAATTTTTCTATTTCAAACTATGGTCCAAACGGCGGGCATGAAGATAGGGGATGATCCTCTCTAAACTTGCATTGGATCTCTGAAGAAACTTCATATTGTGATTCTAAAAATGATTTTTCGAAAAATCATGAGCATCAGATAGTGTACCTTCAGTTCAAACCGGACCCACTTCCTACCGATTCGGCGGATATTTGTCTTTTTCACTAGGGTGGACGGAAAGCTTTTCGAATCCCCGGTTGGAGCATTGTTCATGTAAGGTGGTCTATGTCGTGGTGGTGTCATGGCATATGCCATGGATAGGCTAAAGGTGGGTCCAATATGCACTAGAGGAATCCAGGGAGGGATAGTGTGGTGATTCCACACGCAGTTGTTTTGTATTCTCCAAGTTCACTATGTTTACAGATGCTCCTTGAGCTATATTGGGGAGAGGAGGAAGAAGAAGCTCTCTTACTCTCACCACTACCTCTCTCTAAGAACCAACTACTCAAGCCCAAATCAGCTAGCCCCTACTACAGAGGCCCTATTGCTCCTTATAAAGGGGAGGCTAGGTCTCTAGTTAGGGCAACGTGGAGGCATATTCCTCGGAATATGCCTCTTCTCAAAATAGCAAACCAACCGGGTCACCTTTCGCCATCGTAAGCCATGCAGAGGCTACGTAAGCCTCTGCGGCGCCAGCGTCAGCCGACATAGGGTGCGTCACCTTTGTCGGCCACGCCTCGCTGGTCCCTCCCTCTGTCCGCTTCGCTCACGCTCATGCGCACAGAGGTCATCTTTTGACCAGTGATACATTGCAAATGTATCTATAATTTTTGATGTTCCATGCTTGGTTTTATCCACTTTCTTGTGTTTTTTCCACACTTTGGAGTACTTTTCATATGATTTCTTGGACTAACCTATTAACAAGATGCCACAGGGCCAGTTGCCTGTTTTCTGCTGTTTTTGGTTCCAAGAAGTTAGAAAATGAATATTCTCGGAATTGGATGGGACAAAAGCCAAAGTTATTATTTTCACGGAAGACTCACGGAGCCAGAAGGAGAGTTGAAGAGGGGCCACAGGGTGGCCACACCACCCCTAGGCGCGGGTCCCCCTTGGCCGCACCAGGGCATGGTGTGGGCCCCCTGGCCGGCCACCGACCTTGCCTCTTTCGCCTATAAGAGCCTCCCGATACGAAAACCCTAAATTATCAAGCCTCCAGCCACGAAAATTTCGCAGCGCCTCCGCCACCGAAGGGGAGATTCAGGGGACAGAAAGTCTGTTCCGGCACCCTGCCGGGACAGGGAAGTGCCCCCGGAGCCATCTTCATCGATCTCCACCACCATCTCCATCACCACTTCTGATTCCTATAATGAGGGAGTAGTTCTCTCTCGAGGCTAAGGGTTCTACTGGTAGCTATGTGTTCATCTCTCTCTCTATGCATGATCTTATTGAGATCATGAGCTTGTAATCTATAGATCTACCTTGCTACTCAAGTTCTTTAATAGATCTCTGCTCTCCCCATGTGTGTGAAAGTGACAGCGTGTACACCATGGTGGCACTTAGGCTAGAGATTACAAATACTTGTTATAAGTTATATTTGGAGTTGGATGTCTTTATGAAATTGTGGTGTTTGTTGGACTCATCTAGTGCTCAAGGTGACAGTGTGGGGTTTTCTAGATGGGAAAGATGAACTTTGAGGTGTGCTGTTATAGCCCTACCATTGATTAGAGTGTTCAACCAGAGAGTAGTTAAGAGTAGTATCATAAAGACAAGATATTTATATGAGAGTGTTCACTAGTGAAAGTATGATCCCTAGGCCTTGTTTCTAAGCATTGATACACTGTTTACAAATTAGATTTGTTACATGTTTGCTTGCTTCCATCTTTATTTCAGTTTTCCTTTAGTCTCTTCCACGCCATCAAGCTATTTTCTGGCGCCGTTGCCGGGGAGGTAAGGTAAAAGGTATTCACACCAGAGGATTAAAGAAGAAGAACCTCCCACCGCAAACGCCTATTTTCTGGTGCCGTTGCCGGGGAGGTAAGGTAAAAGGTACTCACATCATCCGGTGTGAGTGCTCGAAGTTATTTCCTTTAGATTCTGCAATTTTGTCTTTTTGTTTCTTGTTTCACTAGTTAGGCTTAATGGAAAACAACAACAAAATTAGAGAGGTTTATAGTATTTATCTTGAGTTAGGACATGAAGTGTTTGAAGAGAAAATTAAAAAACCTATGGAACTTTATTTGCATGCTAATAGCAATGTTGTTAGTATGAATTCTTTGGACACCATTATTGCTAATGCTATGGAAAAGTCTAAGCTTGGGGAAGCTAGTTTTTTATGAAAATGATCTTTTTAGTTCTCCAGCTTTGGAAGATAGCTATTCTATTGCTTATGATGATACCAAACCTCCAATATATGATGATTACAATGATGAGTATGATATTTTCAGTCCACCTACTATTGAGGAGAAAATTAATTATGATTACAATATGCCTCCTATATTTGATGACTATGGTGATGAGAATAATAATGATAGCTATTTTGTTGAATTTGCTCCCACTATGATTAATAAGAATGATTATGTTTATGTGGAGAGTATTAATTCTGTAATGCATGTGGATCATGATAAGAATGATTTATGTGATAGTTATATTGTTAATTTTATTCATGATGCTACTGAAAGTTATTATGAGAGAGGGAAACATGGTCTTATTGATGGCTCAATGCATGGCGCCCAGAAAAATGCTTGATGGCGGTGTTGATGTAGAGCTCGTTGGGAACCCCAAGAGGAAGGTATGATGAGCACAGCAGCAAGTTTCCCTCAGTTATGAAACCAAGGTTTAATCGAACCAGTAGGAGCAAGGAAACACCTCAAAGGTGTAACTAGCTGAGCTTTGGCAGGGCGCACTACCGGTGCTAGTAGCAACGTGGAGACCTGCACAACACAACCACATAACTTTGTCCCCAACTTGCGATGAGGTTGTCAATCTCACCATGTTTTGCGGAAAACAAAGGATTAAACATATCGAATGGAAAGAAGTAAAAGTTTGCAGAAAGTAAACACAAAGCAGTAAAATATTGTAGATTGTATGTAAAGTAAAAGGACCGGGATCCATAGTTCACTAGAGGTGGCTCTCCTTAAGATAGATAACATGCTGGGTGAACAAATTACAGCGGGGCAATTGACAAACACCGAGAAAGCAATACATGCATATACTAATCATCATGACTCCTCTGAGACTTGATTGGGCATTACAACATAATACATAGACCGCCATCCAACTGCATCTATGACTAATAATCCACCTTCAGTTTATCATCTGAACCCCTCCAGTCTTAAGTTGCAAGCAACAGATTATTGCTTTACGAACTGTGTGTAAAGTAAATAATACGATTGTTCTATGAACAAAGGATTGTTGTTTTCTCCCTAGTAGCAACATCACATCTAGTACCTTAGAGATTTCTGTCACTTCCCCAGATTGCCAGAGGCATGAACCCACTATCGAGCATAAATACTAACTCTTGGAGTTGCTAGCATCTACTTGGCCAAGATAGCTACTAACAACGGAAAGCATGCAAGATCTCAAATTATAAAGACATGATAGAATCAATAATCAATCTGAAATAGCATCTCAATATCCATCGGATCCCCGCAAACACAACATGTATGAATTACAAATAGATGATCTTGATCATGAACGGAGCTAACAAGATCTAAACATCAAAGCACAAAGGAGGAGAAACTAGCCATCTAGCTACTACATGGATCCGTAGTCCAAGGATGAACTACTCACGCATCACACCGGAGGCTTGCATGGTGATGAAGAAGGCCTCCAGGGTGAATTCCCCTCTCCGGCAGGGTGCCGGGAAGAGCTTCAGATCCCTCCCGATCTAGGGATGGAGATGACGGCGGCTACAGACTCTTTCGTGGATTTTTGATCGGTTAGTTAGGGTTTTCGTCCCGAGGGCAACTTATAGGCGGAAGGAGAGGCCGAGGGGTGCCGGGAGCGGCCACACCACCCCCTGGCGCGGGCCAGGCCTGGCCACACGGCTAGGTGGTATGGTGGCTCCCTGGCCATTCTCCGTCTCGTATTCTGGCACTTGATCACTTCCGGAAAAATAGGCACTTTGGCTTTTGTCCCGTCCAATTCCGAGAATATTAATTTTCTGACTTTCCTGGAACCAAAAACAGCAGAAAATAGGCAGCTGGCACTATGGCTCTTGTTAATAGGTTAGTCCAAGAAAGCATATGAAAAGTACTCCAAAGTTGGAACAAAACACAAGAAAGTGGATAAAACCAAGCATGGAACATCAAAAATTATAGATACATTTGCAATGTATCAGCATCCCCAAGCTTAATTCCTGCTCGTCCTCGAGTAGGTAAGTGATAAAAAGAAATATTTTTTGAGGTGACATGCACCATCAAAGACTTGATCAAAGTATTTGCAGAACATTCAAAGCTGGGATCATAGTACTTCAATCATAACATGAAAGACAAAGTTCTAGCAATAAGCAAAGAAACTATGATGCAACATGAGAAGGCACAAACAAAAGATTCATGAATAACAATGCTTTGGAAGACGTTTGTTTGTTTCACATAAAGAAAACATAGCATAATAGTATTCAGCTTGTCCCTCAATCGAGTAGCAAATATAAATGCATAGGACACCTTCAAAGTTCATAAGAGTGACTAGATACATGATACATTGCAAATGTATCTATAATTTTTGATGTTCCATGCTTGGTTTTATCCACTTTCTTGTGTTTTGTTCCAACTTTGGAGTACTTTTCATATGATTTCTTGGACTAACCTATTAACAAGAGCCAAAGTGCCAGCTGCCTGTTTTCTGCTGTTTTTGGTTCTAGGAAAGTCAGAAAATGAATATTCTCGGAATTGGAAGGGACAAAAGCCAAAGTGCCTATTTTTCTGGAAGTGATCAAGTGCCAGAATACGAGATGGAAAGGGACCAGGGGGCCACCACACCACCTGGCCGCGCAGCCTAGCCTGGCCCACGCCAGGGAGTGGTGAGGCCAGCCCTGGCACCCCCTCGGCCTCTCCTTCCGCCTACAAATTGCCCTTGGGACGAAAACCCTAAGGACCTAATCAAAAATCCACGAAAGAGTCTGTAGCCGCCGTCATCTCCATCCCTAGATTTGGGGGGTTCTGAAGCTCTTCCCGGCACCCTGCCGGAGAGGGGAATTCACCCTGGAGGCCTTCTTCATCACCATGCAAGCCTCCGGTGTGATGCGTGAGTAGTTCATCCTTGGACTACGGATCGATGTAGTAGCTAGATGGCTGGTTTCTCCTCCTTTGTGCTTTCATGTTTAGATCTTGTGACCTCCGTTCATGATCAAGATCATCTATTTGTAATTCATACATGTTGTGTTTGCGGGGATCCGATGGATATTGAGATGCTATATCGGATTGATTCTTGATTCTATCATGTCTTTGTTATTTGAGATCTTGCATGCTTTCTGTTGTTAGTAGCTATCTTGGCCAAGTAGATGCTAGCAACTCCAAGAGTTAGTATTTATGCTCGATAGTGGGTGCATGCCTCTGGTAATCTGGGGAAGTGACAGAAATCTCTAAGGTACTAGATGTGTTGTTGCTACTAGGGAGAAAACAACAATCCTTTGTTCATAGGACAATCGTATTGTTTACTTTACACGCAGTTCGTAAAGAAATAATTTGTTGCTTGCAACTTAATACTGGAGGGGGTTCGGATGATAACCTGAAGGTGGATTATTAGTCACAGATGCAGTTGGATGGCGGTCTATGTATTATGTTGTAATGCCCAATCAAGTCTCAGAGGAGTCATGATGATTAGTATATGCATGTATTGCTTTCTTGGTGTTTGTCAATTGCCCCGCTGTAATTTGTTCACCCAGCATGTTATCTATCTTAAGGAGAGCCACCTCTAGTGAACTATGGATCCCGGTCCTTTTACTTTACATACAATCTACAATATTTTACTGCTTTGTGTTTACTTTCTGCAAACTTTTACTTCTTTCCATTCGATATGTTTAATCCTTTGTTTTCCGCAAAACATGGTGAGATTGACAACCTCATCGCAAGTTGGGGACAAAGTTATGTGGTTGTGTTGTGCAGGTCTCCACGTTGCTACTAGCACTGGTAGTGCGCCCTGCCAAAGCTCAACTAGTAACACCTTTGGGGTGTTTCCTTGCTCCTACTGGTTCGATTAAACCTTTGTCTCCTAACTGAGGGAAAACTTGCTGCTGTGCTCATCATACCTTCCTCCTGGGGTTCCCAACGAGCTCTACATCAACCACGAGCCAGCAAAGATTTTTCTGGCACCGTTGCCGGGGAACGAAGAAGAAGAAACTCCCATGTCAACTACACGCCATTAAAGATTTTTCCGGCGCTGTTGCCGGGGAGTCAAGGACATCTTCACAAGGGGAGTCCCTCATAACCAATCTCTTTATTTTGTTGTTTTTGTTTTGCTTAGTTTTCTTTTTGCTTTGTTTGCTCGTTTTGTTCTTCAAAAATCCAAAAAAATAGTTTTACTTGCTTGCTTTCTTATTTCAAAAATACAAAAAAAATTAGTTCCTATCTCTTTATGTCTAGCCTTGCTCCAATCACTATGCCACCCGAGGAAATGATTTTCACTTTCAAACAAGGAATTGAGGAAAGTTTTAAAGAAGCTTGGTCTAGAATCTCTGATCTACATGAAAAATTTGAGCCTAAAATGACTCAAAGCTTGTTCCTTAGTAGTTTTTACGTTGGGATTGCTCTTTGCTATAGATATGCTCTAGATGCTGTTGTGGGAGGAGATTTCCTCCAATGTAATGAGGATGATGCTATTAATGCTATAAAGAAATTGATCCTCACTTACAACATGCCTAGCCAAACTAATACTTCTTTCGCGAAAATATTTGCTAGGTTGGATAATCTTGAGGCTAGCACTACTAGATTAGAAGGGCGCTATAATATGCTTAGGGAGCATCACTATTATGTTCCAGTAAACTCTGAACCATCAAAGTGGTTCCCTACAGTAAAGATTGAGATAAACGCTGAAACTTTTCAAGCTCGCTGTGATATCATGTCTGAATCCTGCCTTAAGCCCAAAGATATTTATAAATCTCTGAATACTTGGGGGTTCACTGAGGGAGGAAAAGAAATACCTCTTACTAATAATACTACCATATTACCTCTTGGAATAGATGAAGGAGTGTTTACAAAGATCCTTGGGAAAACGATTTCTATTGATTATCTTGTTATTGAATGTGCAGGAAAATGACAAATTACACTTGGAAGGTCCCTATTGGAACTTCTTGGAGCAATAATAGATGTGGAAAAGGGGACCATGCACCTTTCTTCTCCACCAAACAATCATATTTTCCCAAAGGTTAAGAATAAAAATAAGAGAGGTAAGGGCAATGAAGTTGGTTTTAATGCTTCTTCATTTGAGAACACTTGATTCTTTCTTTGCTTCTTATGCCTAACTTAAAGGTGTTAAAGAAAAGTACTTGTTGGGTGATAACCCAAGAGTTTTAGATGAGTCTTGGAAGTTATTACCTCTGTAATAACCTCTCCTTATCCTCTTTATGTGCTTTTTATGTCAAGAGTAACCTCTAATGAGAGTGAAGTAATGATTGGGAAAGTTGCTGTCCCGAAACAGATTTCTGTGCTTCACCACAAAAATTCCTGAGAGAGCTCTGTATGTCGGATTGAGCTGTAATGTTTTGTTCTTCTGCCCCAGGTTGTTATCTAACTTTCGTTAGTTCAACACTTTTTTATTGGAGCAACAGAAGGTCTTCGAAAAAATTAGTCTTTACCAGCTGGTCTGTTTTGACAGATTTTTGCCATTTTCTGCATTTGCTTCTTGTTAGTTCCTTCTTGAGTTCCTTTGGGGAATTGAGATTTTTGAGGGAAGTGCTACAGTAGCTAGTGTTCTAATGGAAGTTTATTTGGTGTTAGAACTGAACCTTGAGACTTATTTATCTTGAGTGCACTAATGTTGCTAATGAGATTGTGTGAAGTTTTGTATGAAGGAAAAAATTTCAGGTGTATGGAAGGAGTGAGTAATGAGATGAAGGATGGACTAAAGCTCAAGCTTGGGGATGCCACGCGTGTCACCCCAAGAAATATCCAAGAAGTACAAGTGTCAAAGCTTGGGGATGCCCAAGGATCCCCCTCTTCATCAATAAAAATCCCAGGTTTCTTCCAAACGCTTCATTTTTATTGTTTCATGCACCGTTGTGTTGTTCTCGGAGCGTCTTCTTTTTCGTTGTTGTTTTGGTTTTTAGTTTGCTTGGTTTGCTTAGCTTTCTGAATAAATTGGTTGGACCCCCCTCTTTCATACATTGGTTTGCAAATAGTTTGGTTTGGTTTGGAAAAGAGTAGGAAAGTTCATACTTATGTGGTAAAAAGAGCTTGTTTTTGACTGTGGCCTATGCTTTGTCATGCCATGCTTGATATTGTTTTGGCTTTATGCTTAGTATTCTTTGCTGTAGCATGACTTGTTATAAAAAATTGAGATTGCTTAATGTGCCTTGGATGAATCATGAGTTGTTTTAGCATATTAAAGCATAGTATGGTGGTATTCTCCTTTGATGCTTTATTTGGGTTGACTTGGCACATGCTCACACCATGTTATGACTATCTCAAGTCACCATAGCCTTTATGATCCTTTAGTTTTCAACTTGTAGTATCACTTTATGCTTTGGTCAATGATGTTTTGTCGGTCTGCATGATTATGGCCATTATTGCTCTCTTAGTTTGTCGCTCCCAGTCTTTTGCTAGCCTCCACAACAAAGTATGAGTTCCACTCATGCATCCAACTCCCTAAACCAAGTTTTTCCAAAGAGTCCACCATACCTACCTACTAGCTTATGCTATTCCAAGTACATTCATTCTTTTGTTTACCTTTCACTTGTTATGAGAAAACTAGTGATTAAAGCTCTCACGAACTTGATGGCACACTTTACTTTATTGCCTCTAATAAACTTGAACCATTGGGTTCTTCTTTGTTGCGTATATGCTTGCGCTTTATAAGTTGAAATTAGCAGAACCATGTTTCATGGGGAACGCTTTCAACATTGCACTTGTACTTTGTACCTCGTTGATATCATGTTCTTTTGCTTACGGATCCCGGCGGTGTGAAATAAAAGTGGAACTTGTAGGATCATGGAGTTTGTATGTGTGTTAGAGAAACGCCAGGGCCGCTAGCCTAAGTCATGCCTAATCATGGTGGAAACTTGCAGCATCACCATAATGAGCACTCTATGAAGCATCCTCAATAAAAACCTATCCAAATAGCAAATAAAAAGATCGCTGAGATGCTCATTGTCTGCTTCCCTTGTCATTTTGATTATGGGAAAGCTCTCGTAGCATGTGCAAGGGGTACCCCGTTGGCGGTTCTTCATGATACACATATACTTACTATCAACACCCGGATTTTTAATCCCAGATGCCCGTTATGCCATACCTCGCAATCCCAGGATTACCATTTTTGCGAGACATAACGGATTGGATATCATAGTACATCCTCCAGTACAAACCATAAGGTCTTACACAAATAAGGATCTCATGATTCCAGTCTTAATACAACAAGCAGCGGAAATAAAAGATAGCGTAGCGGTGGGGTCCATCTTCTGGGGCATAGGCAATGCTGACGAAGGCACATAGTCCTAGTTATCATAGCCGTCCTGTTGGCCATCATATTGATAGTCTCCTTCATAGTCTGGCCATGATAATAGCCAGGGACAAAAGCCATGAGTACTCTTTAAGTACTCGCAAACTACCACTAACAAGTATTATGAATCTAAGTTAAAGTGCTAACTCTAAGTTTAACTCTAAAGTGAAGTTTGAAACCTAAGTTGAGTTTTGAAGCAAAGAAAGATAAAGTAAAACTCTAGAATCACTTAAGTTGGGGAAACTATTGTCATAAACACAACCCTGTTGTGGTCAAGTCAAGATTCATCATTCATTTCAAAGTATTTAGAAAACATCTGACAACGAAACAGTATGGCCATTCCAACTGTCCATAACCGCGGACGCGGCTATTCGAATAGTTTGACACTCTGCAGAGGTGGTACACTTTCACCACAAGATTCGATACATCGGTCAGGGATAACCCTGAATCATCATACTTAGTATGCAGATAATCAAACATAACCTTCCCTTTACACACCCTAGTATAAGAACCTCTCCTATGAGCATGGCCTCCCAACCATGACCATCAGTCATCTTGGGCACTGCATAGGTGGACAACATGAGAGGTAGCCTCAGCTCAGACCTCTCCCGTGAGGAAACTAATACTAATGCATATAAATTTCCAGCTAAGCCTTAACCAATTCAGGTAATGTGGTTGTACGGTAAATTTGGATTGGTATCGCATCCGAATGCAACCATCAGTTTTATAAAAGGGTTAAGGCTCATGCCTCAACATTTTCATCATCATCAACCATTTGTGTTTCTCAACACATGTCAAAACATCTCAATGGAGTGACTCATCATTCCAAGGTTTTCATAATTCATTTTCACCAAGTATTCCCATCTAAAATGACTCAAGTTTTTGGATCTACTCTAAACTACTAAGTTAAGAGTGTTCACTAAGGTGGTAAAGATGGGTTCAATCTCATGCCATAGAATGACATCTAAAGGGTTCTAAATAGGTCAAGTTTTATACTTTTTATGCTACCTTCTAAACAAGTAAAGAACTTTGTATACACCAAGAGGGTAAAACTTGTAACTAAGGCTTGGGGCACCTTAATATTATTACATATTTTGATAGATATGATGAAATGTGATTTTTGAGAGTTGGAATCAACTCAAAAGCTAACTTGGTTGATTTTATACAAATGTTGCAAGTTGCAAATGCTTCTGTCTTCTTATTTTTATTAGGAGAGATCTATAGCTCTAATTGAATTAAATCCACCAGGCTTGGATAGATCAGCTTAATACCTTTCAGGCAAAATTATTTTCATGCAATTTGGATTGGTAAAACTCCCAGAATTGAATTTTAAAATAGTGGACAGAAACTAGATTTAACTACAAAGAAAAATCTAGATTTGAATGTGTGGGCTAGCGCGGGAAACGACTTGGGCCGGGCCAGTGGCGCTCCGCGGCGCGGGGCTCAGCTGACAGGGGGTCCCGCTTGTCAGCGTCACTTAACACGCGAAACAGTACGCGCGCTGTGGGCCGTAGGATTAGAAGGCAGATCTACGGCATAGGGTCGTCGTCGACGACAAACAGGTCGCCGGCGAGCTCGAACCCTAGCGGCTCAGTGGGGGTCTGCTGGGGACGTACCAGGGCTCCAGGAGGGTCGGCGAGGCAGGCAAACAAAGTGGAAGACGACGGCGAGGCGAGGCGCGGTTGCGGCGGAGCTTGGGGTGGTCGCAATCAGCGGCGCCCTTCTCCTCCTGTCGCGGCTGCTCCGGCTCCAATTCCGGTGAGGCAGAGCTCGCCTTGCTCCAGCGAGAGGTGGGTGAGGTTCAGATATGTGAGGGGAGTGGAATGGTGTGGAGAGAAGAGGCTGGGGAGGGCTCCTTTTATAGGCCCGACGGTGAGACCGAGCGGGATGGGCAGTCGACGGTGGCGACATGGCTACGGCGGGGTAGAGGCATGGCTCGGCATGGATGGCCTGGGGGCTAGGGACAAGGGAGAGGGGTGTTAAGGGACTGGTTAGACTAGGAGGGGATATAGGAGTTAAATGTAGATCATTTGGGGGCAAAACCCTGTTCAAAACAGTGAGCTAGGATTAGAGTAGAAATTATGCATGCCAAGTGTTTGATTAAATGGCCGCATGAAAGAAAGTTTTGAATTTTGGTTTCAAAATTTTTGGGTGATCTCCACTAGTGCTAGGTAGTCTCTGGTTGCAAGGGTTTTGAAAGTGGAGCTCAAAAAGATGGGTTTTGAAATAGGGGTGATCTATGCATATGCATTAGATTCAATTTTAAACTATCATTTAAAATAGTTAACAGAATGTTTTTAGCAGATCAAAAGGTGGGCATTGGTACCTCATTATGTGTACTAGCAAGGGGTGCAAAGATCAAGAATTGCTTCTGTTAAGAAATGAGTGCTAGGAATAGCCAAAGTAGGCATGAGAGTGAAATTTGCCAAAATGACCATTCCTCCTTTTTAATTCCTTTTGATTTGATTTTCTTTAGGAAAAGTTTGGGAATGATGTAGATGATGTTTAAATCACCTAAGAAACATTTTAGAAACAAAGGATCACACAATCATGGCAATTCAAAACAACTCCTATTTTAAATGCACACATATATGAATGCTTTCATTTTAAATTTGGAAAAGTTTTTGTTAACCCCATTTTTGATTGATTTGATCTTGATAAGCTTGGATTGAAGTTTTGGGATGTTACAAACCTTCCCCCCTTAAAAAAATCTTGCCCCAAGATTTACAAAGAAAACTAGGAACTAAAGAGATTTGGGAACTCTGTCCTAATGTACTCTTCTCGCTCCCAAGTAGCTTCCTCCTCGGTATGGTTGCTCCACTGAATCTTGAGAAACTTGATACTCATGGTCCTGGTGGTTCTGTAGGCTTCTCCTAAGATACGGATGGGTACTTCTCGATAGGTCAGGTCCTTGTTGATTTCCACAGCTCTGTGATCGATGTTCTTGAAAACTTCAGTCTTCTCGGGCACTTCCAGACATTTGCGAAGTAACGAGATATGGAACACATTGTGGATGGCTGACATCTCTTCAGGCAGTTCCAGCTGATATGATACTTCTCCTCGACGGTTCAGAATCTTGAAAGGTCCAATATATCTGGGGGCTAACTTTCCCTTCAAACTAAAGCGTTGAGTTCCCTTCAAGGGTGAAACCTTGAGATATACAAAATCTCCGACATTGAAAGTCAGGTCTCTTCTTCTCTTGTCGGCATAGCTCTTCTGTCTGGACTAGGCGGTCTTGAGGTGCTCACGGACTTTTTGAACTTTCTCTTCTGCTTCGCGGAGAATATCGGGTCCGAAGATCTGACTCTCTCCTACTTGTGACCAATTCAAAGGGGTACGACATTTTCTTCCATATAGGAATTCAAATGGTGCCATTTGCAAACTAGCTTGATAACTGTTGTTATATGAGAATTCTGTGAAAGGCAGGCAGTCTTCCCATTTCGATCCGTATTCCAACACACAAGCTCTAAGCATATCCTCTAGGATCTGGTTGACTCTCTCAGTCTGTCCATCTGTTTGCGGGTGATATGTTGTACTTAAGTTCAACTTGGTTCCTAATCCCTCTTGGACTTTTTTCCAAAATCTTGAGGTAAACTGGGTTCCTCGATCTGATACTATGGTCTTGGGGGTTCCATGCAAACTAACAATCCTGGCAATGTATAGCTCTGCTAACTTTGCACTCTGGTAAGTTGTCTTAACAGGTATAAAGTGGGCTACCTTGGACAGTCTATCAACTATGACCCAGATTGAGTTATTTCCCTTACTAGAAGTAGGTAAACCGGTGATAAAGTCCATTCCGACAGAATCCCACTTCCATTCTGGAATCTGCAATGGTTGCAACAGTCCTGCAGGTCTCTGATGTTCTGCTTTGACTCTTTGACAGATGTCACATTTGGCGATGTAGCTTCCGATCTCTCTCTTCATCCTGTGCCACCAAAATTGCTCTTTCAAATCCTGATACATCTTTGTTCCTCCGGGGTGGATAGAATAAAGAGTATCATGAGCTTCCTTCATGACAACCGCCTTCAGTTCTGAATCTGCTGGAACACAGATACGTCCTTTGTACCACAGTACTCCATCTTCATCTTCAGTGAATCCAGGTACCTTTCCTGTACCGATACGACGTTTGATTCTGTCGATACTCTCATTTCCCTTCTAGGCCTCCTTGATTTGGCTAATCAAAGTGGGTTGAAGTTCAATGCTATCTAGGAATCCTTTGCTAACTAATTTAGTCCTGAACTGCTCCAACTCTTCATACAAACTTGGTTGCTTCTCCTTGATCATGGTGTTAAGCCTACACGGCAATCTGCTAAGAGCATCCGCTACCACATTGGCTTTGCCAGGGTGATAGTGAATGTCAAGGTCATAATCCTTGATTAACTCTATCCATCTTCTTTGCCTCATATTCAGCTCCTTCTGAGTGAAGATATACTTCAAGCTCTTATGATCTGAGTAAATCGCACAGCGATTACCCATCAAATAATGACGCCATGTCTTCAGTGCTAGAACCACAGCTGCTAGCTCAAGATCATGGATCGGATAGTTCTGCTCATGCTGCTTCAGTTGTCGAGACAAATACGCGATGACTTTCCCTTCTTGCATCAATACACACCCTAGACCAATCTTGGATGCGTCACAATATACATCAAAAGGCTTCTTGATGTCTGGCATGACCAATATTGGGGCTGATATCAATCTCTTCTTCAGCTCCTAGAAACTGGCTTCACAGTTGTCTGTCCATTCAAACTTCTTGTCCTTCTTCAACAATTGGGTCATTGGTTGGGCTATGCTCGAGAATCCTTCTATGAACTTGCGGTAATATCCCGCTAATCCAATAAATGCATGGACTTGGGTTTGAGTGGTTGGGGCTTCCCATTCTTCGACATCTTTGATCTTGGCGGGGTCAACAGAGACTCCTCCAGCAGACACAATATGTCCTAGGAATCCTACTTCCTTCAGCAAAAACTCACACTTGCTGAACTTGGCATATAACTGATGCTCTCTCAGGGTTTCTAGGATAACTCTCAGATGTTGCTCATGCTCTTCTTCTGACTTGGAGTAGATAAGGATGTCGTCGATAAACACAACTACAAACTTATCTAGGAAATTCATAAAGATCTTATTCATGAGATTCATGAAATAAGCAGGGGCATTGGTTAATCCAAAAGACATAACCGTATACTCGTATAAACCATAGTAAGTAGTAAAGGCGGTCTTTGGAATATCCGTTGCACGAATCTTAAGTTGGTGATAACCAGTCCTAAGATCAATCTTTGAGAATACCTGGGCTCCAGTCAACTGATCAAATAAATCCTCTATCTTTGGCAAGGGGTACTTGTTCTTGATGGTGACATCATTCAACTTTCTGTAATCTGTACACAGACGGTTGCCTCCATCTTTCTTGTCGACGAATAACACTGGTGATCTCCATGGCGATGCAATTGGTTGAATCAAACCTTTGGCTAGCATAGCATCCAACTGCTTCTTCAGTTCCACTAACTCGGAGGGGTTCATGCTATAGGGCCTCTGGGCTATAGGTCCGGTTCCGGGGATTAGTTCGATAATGAACTCAATATCCCTATCCGGGGGCATACCTGGCAATTCATCTAGGAATACGTCGGGGTATTCACAGACTACTCTGACTTGGTCTATGGTGGGCAAGGCTGCACTCTGGTTGCACTTGAATTGACGGGGTAAGGTTTCAAAGATATGCTCTACTGTGACTCTAGAACTACTGGTCATGGTGATGGATTTCTTAGCACAGTCTATCAATCCTTTATGCCTTGACATCCAGTCCATACCTAGTACTACTTCCAAACCTTTGGTTCCGAGTACAATTAGGTTGGCATAAAAATCTATCCCATGTATTCTGATACGTACCGCTTTGCAAATTTTTCTAGCTTTGGTTGTTGAACCGGGGATTTGAACTATCATGACATGCTTCAGGTTGGTTGGATGAATCTTACTAGTGCATGCAAATTCTTCGGTGATAAATGAATGCGATGCTCCCGAATCAAACAATACTCTTGCTAAAACTGAGTTGACAGAAAACATACCCAGCACTACATCTGGCGCTTCCTGGGCTTCTTCTGCATTCATGTGGAAGAGACGACCGTTGCGGTTGTGAGGGTTCCCTGGGGAAAATCTCCTTCCGGGTTGAACACGACGCTGCTACTGAGCTGGGGCATTTACATTGGCATTGGTTGCAGTCTTCTTGGGACACTCATTGACTCCACACTCGAAACAAGTGATCTGGGACTTGTCCTTGACTGCAATAGGTACAGCATTGCTGCCAGTTCTGGGTGCAGTGTTGTTGTTGTTGTGGTTCTTGGGGGTGCATGGTTGAAATTGTTGGCATTACCGGAGTTGTGATTGTTTCCTCCGAACTTCACATTGCCTCCACTACGGTTGGGGTAGCTTGGGCGAGAATTTGGTGGTCGGTTGTTCCTTGGTGCATATCCTGGTGAAGGGTTGGGACGGTACTTCTGGTGACTGTTGGATCCAGACTGTTGCATCATACGACGCTTGCGGTTGTTGTTTGCCTGGTTAATCTTCCCTTCCATCTGGATGGCAGAGTCGACTAGCTCTTCGAGATCCTGGAAGCGGATGTTGACGAGGACAGTCTGCATCTCATCATGCAGTCCGTTCAAGAATCTCTCCTTCTTCTTGGTCTCCGTGTTGATCTCATCAGGTGCATATCTAGCAAGTGACATGAATCTGTCACGGTACTCTACCACAATCATTCTTCCTTGCTTCAATTCGCGGAACTCATCTCTCATTCTGTTGACTAGACCTTGCGGCACATGGGTGCGGCTGAACTTGACTTTGAATGCTTCCCATGTCATCACTTGACCATGGTTCATACTGCGGATGCTATTCCACCAAGCTCTTGCATCTCCTGCCAGATAGTGGGTGGCGAAGAGAACTTTCTCATTTTCATCAACTCTGGCAACATCTAAGTTGTTCTCCATGGTCTGTAACCAGTCATCAGCATCTAATGGCTTCTCAGATTGATTGAAGATTGGGGGATTAGTGTTCTGAAAGTTTTTGAGTTTGGATCCCTGGTGATCCTGATTTCCATGCCCTTGGTTGTTGAGAGCCATCTGGGCGATCTGTTGAAGTGTTGCTAAGTTGGCTTGGCGTTCTGCCCTGCTTGCTTCACGGTCTGCTATGAGATTCTGCAAGATCTGCAGCATTGGGTCTTGCAACGAGCTGCTCCCTCCTTGGTTTCCACGAGTCATCTGAAGATTGAGATATAGTGGTAAGAGGGAAATTCTAAGGTTCAGGGTTTTGGGTTTTCAAAGCTAAAACTTTGAGTTAGACTTAGGTTTTTCACTAACTTCATTTTCATTCATGCAAGCAAGCACACGATACAACACACACCACAAAATCAAAGGGAAAATAGATGGTTTGAAGAACCATTCTGCAAGCTAAGATACAGTGAGATCGATACATCTCATGCTATGACAGTGTTGTAGTGCATCTACTCATCGTCAATGAAGTCGGAGTCCTCATCATTAGTGTAGAAGTCTACGGCATCCTCTGCTAGAAAATCATCATCGTTGCTGAGGTAAGAGTCCATGTTTCCCTAGATGTCTTCACCCTCACCTTCTTCTTCCTTTGCTGCAAGCTAAGCTTCCTGCTCCTTGACGGTCTTCTCGAGGTCGGCCACCTTCTTGCGAAGACGGGCGATGGTGCTATCCTTCTTGGCATGCTGGCGGCGAAGATACTGACGGTCTTCGACAAGCAGTGCGGAAGTCTGGGCCTTCTAGTCGGCAATGGCACGGTTATGGTTGGCTAACTCTCTGGCATTGTCCAGTTCCTGCTGTCTGTCGTGAAGCAAGAAGTCAAGGTTCTCCACTTGACGCCTCAACTCGGGGTGGCCCGGCATCTCCATTGGCATTCCCATGAAATCCCGTCTTGCATAGTGGGCAAAACGGGTTCCTTGGGTCTTGTTGACGCGGAGGGCACATAGACGTGCGAGAGCTTCATGCATTGCCCTGGCTAATCCATCTAGCCAGTTGTTCTCTCTCACGGAGAACTGAATTCTCCCAGAAGTTGGTGCTTCAATGCTTCCTCTAGGATCTGCGGTGACTAGCCACTGTAAGTCTTCTCCTGGGGATCCTGGAAGTTGAGCTCCAAGAAACTCCAGGTGCGGGCGTCCCAATAACTTTGACAGTGAATCCAGATCCCTCTCGAAGATCAGCTGACCTCCGTTTCCCAACTGGTAAAACTTGTTGAACGGAGTCTCCATCTACAAGAATTAAGGATGAGGAAGTTAGTGAAGTGATCAAGTGTGTCAAATTTTAAGTAGTAGTGAAAGAATTTTGAGGAACATGAATTTTTGAGAAAGAATCCACAAGGGTAAGAGAGGAGATAGTTTTTCATAAATACTCACTTTGGTTTTGAAACTAAGTTTTTGTTTGACGTTCATTCTAACTAGGGTCTCCTAGGGTCAGGATGGCTCTGATACCAACTTGTCAACACCCGGATTTTTAATCCCAGATGCCCGTTATGCCATACCTCACAATCCCAGGATTACCATTTTTGCGAGACATAACGGATTGGATATCACAGTACATCATCCATTACAAACCATACATAAGGTCTTACACAAATAAGGATCTCATGATTCCAGTCTTAATACACAAGCAGCGGAAATAAAAGATAGTGTAGCGGTGGGGTCCATCTTCAGGGGCACATGCAATGCTGACGAAGGCAGATAGTCCTAGTTATCATAGTCGTGCTGTTGGCCATCATCTTGATAGTCTCCTTCATAGTCTGGCCATGATAATAGCCAGGGACAAAAGCCATGAGTACTCTTTAAGTACTCGCAAACTACCACTAACAAGTATTATGAATCTAAGTTAAAGTGCTAACTCTAAGTTTAACTCTAAAGTGAAGTTTGAAACCTAAGATGAGTTCTGAAGCAAAGAAAGATAAAGTAGAACTCTAGAATCACTTAAGTTGGGGAAACTATTGTCATAAACACAACCCTGTTGTGGTCAAGTCAAGATTCATCATTCATTTCAAAGTATTTAGAAAACATCTGACAACGAAACAGTATGGCCATTCCAACTGTCCATAACCGCGGACGCGGCTATTCGAATAGTTTGACACTCTACAGAGGTGGTACACTTTCACCACAAGATTCGATGCATCTGTCAGGGATAACCCTGAACCATCATACTTAGTATGCAGATAATCAAACATAACCTTCCCTTTACACACCCTAGTATAAGCACCTCTCCTATGAGCATGGCCTCCCAACCATGACCATCAATCATCTTGGTCACTGCATAGGTGGACAACATGAGAGGTAGCCTCAGCACAGACCTCTCCCGTGAGGGAACTAATACTAATGCATATAAATTTCCAGCTAAGCCTTACCCAATTCAGGTAATGTGGTTGTACGGTAAATTTGGAATGGTATCGCATCCAAATCCAACCATCAGTTTTATAAAAGGGTTAAGGCTCATGCCTCAACATTTTCATCATCATCAACTATTTGTGTTTCTCAACACATGTCAAAACATCTCAATGGAGTGACTCATCATTCCAAGGTTTTCATAATTCATTTTCACCAAGTATTCCCATCTAAAATGACTCAAGTTTTGTATCTACTCTAAACTACTAAGTTAAGAGTGTTCACTAAGGTGGTAAAGATGGGTTCAATCTCATGCCATAGAATGACATCTAAAGGGTTCTAAATAGGTCAAGTTTTATACTTTTTATGCTACCTTCTAAACAAGTAAAGAACTTTGTATACACCAACAGGGTAAAACTTGTAACTAAGGCTTGGGGTACCAATAGGTAAAGGGGGTGTGATCAAGACATGCCTAAGGCATCTTAGCTAAACCATCTAGTTGGTCCTAGCCTATTAAACACTAAACTTGCAAGTGTTATCTTTCATTGTTAATGGTGGCTTGCACTTAAATAGTGCTAGCTTGCTAATAGTAGCTTGCCTTGGTTGGTGTAGTGGTTGAAGTTTTCTTCTTCTTCTTGGTAGAACTCCTCCTCCTCGAAAGCTTGGTCGGTACTATCGTCTATAAATACATAGGGAGTGCACAATCACCAAACAATACTTAACTAAACTAAGTAGCATTCTAAGACACACCTTGGATGATCTTTTATCATCACAAGCATCACAAGTTTAATTCTATAGTTTCATCCTTTTTATTTTAGAAAAGTAATTTCTACTCATTGAAAAATTAACTAAAATTTAATATTCACCACTAAAATATGGGGTCATGTGGACACATGTCCTCACCACATATTCTAACATGTGGGAATGAGATTTAAAGGTTGGATCAACATTACTTTGGTTTGAGTTCATTATTTAATGATTTAAAGTGACTAGAAATGCCTATATAGCATTATTTTGGTACTAGTCCAAAGTCACTACATGTAAACCTTAATATTATTACATATTTGGATAGATATGATGAAATGTGATTTTTGAGAGCTGGAATCAACTCAAAAGCTAACTTGGTTGATTTTATACAAATGTTGCAAGTTGCAAATGCTTCTGTCTTATTATTTTTATTAGGAGAGATCTATAACTCTAATTGAATTAAATCCACCGGGCTTGGATAGATCATCTTAATACCTTTCAGGAAAAATTACTTTCATGCAATTTGGATTGGTAAAACTCCCAGAATTGAATTTTAAAATAGTGGACAGAAACTAAGATTTAACTAAAAAGAAAAATCCAGATTTGAATGTGTGGGCTACCGCGGGAAACGACTTGGGCCGGGCCAGTGGTGCTCTGCGGCGTGGGGCTCAGCTGACAGGGGGTCCCGCTTGTCAGCGTCACTTAACACGCGAAACAGTACGCGCGCTGTGGGCCGTAGGATTAGAAGGCAGATCTACGGCTGAGGGTCGTCGTCGACGACGAACAGGTCGCCGGCGAGCTCGAACCCCAGCGGCTCGGTGGGGGTCTACTGGGGACGTACTAGGGCTCCAGCGGGGTCGGCGAGGTGGGCAAACAAAGTGGAAGACGACCGCAAGGCAAGGCGCGGTTGCGGCAGAGCTTGGGGTGGT
Source organism: Avena eriantha (assembly GCA_910589775.1). NCBI lineage: Eukaryota > Viridiplantae > Streptophyta > Magnoliopsida > Poales > Poaceae > Avena > Avena eriantha. Next base: position 210,967,735 of record OU342742.1, read on the forward strand.
CGCAATTAGCGGCGCCCTTCTCCTCCTGTCGCGGCTGCTCCGGCTCCAATTCCGGCGAGGCAGAGCTCGCCTTGCTCCAGCGAGAGGTGGGTGAGGTTCAGATATGTGAGGGGAGTGGAATGGTGTGGAGAGAAGAGGCTGGGGAGGGCTCCTTTTATAGGCCCGACGGTGAGACCGAGCAGGATGGACAGTTGACGGTGGCGACATGGCTACGGCGGGGTAGAGGCATGGCTCGGCATGGCATGGCCTGGGGGCTAGGGACAAGGGAGAGGGGTGTTAAGGGCCTGGTTAGACTAGGAGGGGACGGAGGAGTTAAATGTAGATCATTTGGGGGCAAAACCCTGTTCAAAACAGTGAGCTAGGATTAGAGTAGAAATTATGCATGCGAAGTGTTTGATTAAATGGCCGCATGAAAGAAAGTTTTGAATTTTGGTTTCAAAATTTTTGGGTGAACTTCACTAGTGCTAGGTAGTCTCTGGTTGCAAGTGTTTTGAAAGTGGAGCTCAAAAAGATGGGTTTTGAAATAGGGGTGATCTATGCATATGCATTAGATTCAATTTTAAACTGTCATTTAAAATAGTTAACAGAATGTTTTTAGCAGATCAAAAGGTGGGCATTGGTACCTCATTATGTGTACTAGCAAGGGGTGCAAATATCAAGAATTGCTTCTGTTAAGAAATGAGTGCTAGGAATAGCCAAAGTAGGCATGAGAGTGAAATTTGCCAAAATGACCATTCCTCCTTTTTAATTCTTTTTGATTTGATTTTCTTTAGGAAAAGTTTGGGAATGATGTAGATGATGTTTAAATCACCTAAGAAACATTTTAGAAGCAAAGGATCACACAATCATGGCAATTCAAAACAACTCCTATTTTAAATGCACACATATATGAATGCTTTCATTTTAAATTTGGAAAAGTTTTTGTTAACCCCATTTTTGATTGATTTGATCTTGATAAGCTTGGATTAAAGTTTTGGGATGTTACACTTACAATGACAAGAGCTTACTCGTGACTTAAGTTGAGTAGCATGAGGATCGGTCTTCGTAAGTAAGGGGCATGAGATTTCGGTTTATAACTTGTCAAGCATATCCTCTTAGTTGTGTCACTTTAACCTTAATCACCTTCAAGATGCTTATGATAGGGGCAATGAGAGCTGAAAACTACAAGTACCATAATTTTTGGAAGCTCTTTATGAGACTTGAATCCCTACTTCCTTTTACAAAAGGCCTTTCTTCCACCATTATATTGAGTCTCCACCTTCTATCTTTATGCACCTACTTTGAGAGCATAGTGGCCATTCTTAGTTTTATGTGCATTGTCCCAAGACTAGTTGATTGATGCATAACTTGTTATTGCTTGTTTGAAACTATTGTATCTAGTCACTCTTATGAACTTTGAAGGTGTCCTATGCATTTATATTTGCTACTCTATTGAGGGACAAGTTGAATACTATTATGCTATGTTTTCTTTATGTGAAACAAACAAACGTCTTGCAAAGCATTGTTATTCATGAATCTTTTGTTTGTGCATTTTCATGTTGCATCATAGTTTCTTTGCTTATTGCTAGAACTTTGTCTTTCATGTTATGATTGAAGTACTATGATCCCTGCTTTGAATGTTTTGCAAATACTTTGATCAAGTCTTTGATGGTGCATGTCACCTCAAAAATTATTTCTTTTTATCACTTACCTACTCGAGGACGAGCAGGAGTTAAGCTTGGGGATGTTGATACATTGCAAATGTATCTATAATTTTTGATGTTCCATGCTTGGTTTTATCCACTTTCTTGTGTTTTGTTCCAACTTTGGAGTACTTTTCATGTGATTTCTTGGACTAACCTATTAACAAGAGCCACAGTGCCAGCTGCCTGTTTTCTGCTGTTTTTGGTTCCAGGAAAGTCAGAAAATGAATATTCTCGGCATTGGACAGGACAAAAGCCAATGTGCCTATTTTTTCGGAAGTGATCAAGTGCCAGAATACGAGACGGAGAGGGACAAGGGGGCCACCACACCACCTGGCCGCGTGGCCCAGCCTGGCCCGTGCCAGGGGTTGGTGAGGCCAGCCCTAGCACCCCCTCGGCCTCTCCTTCCGCCTATAAATTGCCCTCAGGACAAAAACCCTAAGTACCCGATCAAAAATCCACGAAAGAGTCTGTAGCCGCTATCATCTCCATCCCTAGATCGGGAGGGATCTGAAGCTCTTCTCGGCACCCTGCCGGGGAGGGGAATTCACCCTGGAGGCCTTGTTCATCACCATGCAAGCCTCTGGTGTGATGCGTGAGTAGTTCATCCTTGGACTACGGATCCATGTAGTAGCTAGATGGCTGGTTTCTCCTCCTTTGTGCTTTCATGTTTAGATCTTGTGAGCTCCGTTCATGATCAAGATCATCTATTTGTAATTCATACATGTTGTGTTTGCAGGGATCCGATGGATATTGAGATGCTATTTCAGATTGATTATTGATTTTATCATGTCTTTGTTATTTGAGATCTTGCATGCTTTTTGTTGTTAGTAGCTATCTTGGCCAAGTAGATGCTAGCAACTCCAAGAGTTAGTATTTATGCTCGATAGTGGGTTCATGCCTCTGGTAATCTGGGAAGTGACAGAAATCTCTAAGGTACTAGATGTGCTGTTGCTACTAGGGAGAAAACAACAATCCTTTGTTCATAGAACAATCGTATTGTTTACTTTACACGCAGTTCATAAAGCAATAATATGTTGCTTGCAACTTAATACTGGAGGGGGTTCGGATGATAACCTGAAGGTGGATTATTAGTCATAGATGAAGTTGGATGGCGGTTTATGTATTATGTTGTAATGCCCAATCAAGTCTTAGAGGAGTCAAGATGATTAGTATATGCATGTATTGCTTTCTCGGTGTTTGTCAATTGCCCTGCTGTAATTTGTTCACCTAGCATGTTATCTATCTTAAGGAGAGCCACCTCTAGTGAACTATGGATCCCGGTCCTTTTACTTTACATACAATCTACAATCTTTTACTGCTTTGTGTTTACTTTCTGCAAACTTTTACTTCTTTCCATTCGATACGTTTAATCCTTTGTTTTCCACAAAATACGGTGAGATTGACAACCTTATCGCAAGTTGGGGACAAAGTTTTGTGGTTGTGTTGTGCAGGTCTCCACGTTGCTACTAGCATCGGTAGTGCGCCCTGCCAAAGCTCAACTAGTAACACCTTTGGGGTGTTTCCTTGCTCCTACTGGTTCGATTAAACCTTGGTCTCATAACTGAGGGAAAACTTGCTGTTGTGCTCATCATACCTTCCTCTTGGGGTTCCCAACGAGCTCTACATCAACCACGAGCTAGCAATACAATAGTTTCAAACAAGCAATAACAAGTTATGCATCAATCAACTAGTCTTGGGACAATGCATATAGAACTAAGAATGGCCACTATGCTCTCAAAGTAGGTGCATAAAGATAGAAGGTGGAGACTCAATATAATGGTGGAAGAAAGGCCTTTTGTAAAAGGAAGTAGGGATTCAAGTCTCATAAAGAGGTTCCAAAAATTATGGTACTTGTAGTTTTCAGCTCTCATTGCCCCTATCATAAGCATCTTGAAGGTGATTAAGGTTAAAGTGACACAACTAAGAGGGTATGCTTGACAAGTTATAAACCAAAATCTCATGCCCTTTACTTACGAAGACGGATCCTCATGCTACTCAACTTTAGTCACGAGTAAGCTCTTATCATTGTAAGTATATGTGTACCATTAAGAACCGCCAACGGGGTACCCCTTACACATGATACGGGAGCTTTCCCATAACCAAAATGACAAGGCAAGCATACAATGAGCATCTCAGCGATCTTTTTATTTTCTATTTGCATAGGTTTTTATTGAGGATGCTTCATAGAGTGCTCATTATGGTGATGCTGCAAGTTTCCACCATGATTAGGCATGGCTTAGGCTAGCGGCCTAGGCGTTTCTCTAACACACATACAAACTCCATGATCTTACAAGTTGCCCATGAAACATGGTTCTGCTAATTTCAACTTATAAATCGCAAGCATATACGCAACAAAGAAGGACCCAATGGTTCAAGTTTATTAGAGGCAATAAAGTAAAGTGTGCCGTCAAGTTCGTGAGAGCTTTAATCACTAGTTTTCTCATAACAAGTGGAAGGTAAACAAAAGCATGAATGTACTTGGAATATCATAAGCTAATAGGTATGTATGGTGGACTCTTTGGAAAAACTTGGTTTAGGGAGTTGGATGCATGAGTGGAACTCATACTTTATTGTGGAGGCTAGCAAAAGACTGGGAGCGACAAACTAAGAGAGCAATAATGGCCATAATCATGCAGAGCGACAATAACATCATTGATCAAAGCATAAAGTGATACTACAAGTTGAAAACTAAAGGATCATAAAGGCTATGGTGACTTGAGATAGTCATAACATGGTGTGAGCATGTTCCAAGTCAACCCAAATAAAGCATCAAAGGAGAATACCACTATACTATGCTTTAATATGCTAAAACAACGCATGATTCATCCAAGGCACATTAAGCAATCTCAATTGTTTATAAAAAGTCATGCTAAAGCAAATAATACTAAGTATAAAGCGAAAACAATATCAAGCATGGAATGACAAAGCATAGGCCACAGTCAAAAACGAGCTCTTTTTACCACAAAAGTATGAACTTTCCTACTCTTTTCCAAACCAAACCAAACTATTTGCAAACCAAAGTATGAAAGAGGGGGCCCAACCAATTTATTCAGAAAACTAAGCAAACCAAAGAAAACGAAAACCAAAACGAAAACGAAAAAAGAAGACGCTCCAAGAAGAACACAACTATGCATGAAACAATAAAAATGAAACGTTTGGAAGAAACCTGGGATTTTTATTGATGAAGAAGGGGATGCCTTGGGCATCCCCCAGCTTTGACGCTTGTACTTCTTGGATATTTCTTGGGGTGACACGCGTGGCATCCCCAAGTTTAAGCTTTAGTCCATCTTTCATCTCATTACTCATTCCTTCCATACAACTGAAATTTTTCCTTCATACAAAACTTCACACAATCTTTATTAGCAACATTAGTGCATTCAAGATAAATAAGTCTCAAGGTTCAGTTCTAACACCAAATAAACTTCCATTATAGCACTAGATACTGTAGCACTTCCCTCAAAATCTCAATTCCCCAATGGAACTCAAGAAGGAACTAACAAGAAGCAAATGCAGAAAAATGGCAGAAATCTGTCAAAACAGACCAGCAGGTAAAGACGAATTTTTTCGAAGACCTTCTGTTGCTCAAATCAAAAAGCGTTGAACTAACGAAAGTTAGATAACAACCTGGGGCAGAAGCACAAACAATTACAGCTCAATACAATGTACTTATCTCTCTCAGGAATTTTTACGGTGAAGCACAAAAATCTGTTTCAGGACAGCAACTTTCCCAATCATTACTTCACTCTCATTAGAGGTTACTCTTGGCACAAAAAGCAAATAAAAAGGATAAGGAGAGGTTATTACAGAGGTAATAACTTCCAAGACTCATCTAAAACTCTTGGGCTATCTCTCAACAAGTACTTTTCTTTAACGCCTTTAAGTTAGGCATAAGAAGCAAAGAAAGAATCAAGTGTTCTCAAATGAAGAAGCATTAAGACCAACTTTCTTGCCCTTACCTCTCTTACTTTTATTCTTCACCTTGGGGAAAATATGATTTTTTGGTGGAGAATAAAGGTGCATGGTCCCCTTTCCCACATCTATTATTTCTCCAAGGAGTTCTAATAGGGACCTTCCAAGTGTAATTTGTCCTTTTCCTGCACATTCAATAACAAGATAGTCAATAGAAATCGTTTTCCCAAGGATCTTTGTAAACACTCCTTCAGCTATTCCAAGAGGTAATATGGTAGTATTATTAGTAAGAGATATTTCTTTTCCTCCTTCAATGAGCCCCCAAGTATTCAGAGATTTATAAATATCTTTGGGCATAAGGCAAAATTCAGGCATGATATCACAGCGAGCTTGAAAAGTTTCATTGTTCATATCAATCTTTACTGTAGGGAACCACTTTGATGGTTCAGAGTTTTTTGGAACATAATCATGATGCTCCCTAAGCGTATTATAGTAACTCTCTAATCTAGTAATACTAGCCTCAAGAGTGTCCACCCTAGCAAATATTTTTGCGAAAGAAGTATCAGTTTGGCTAGGCAAGTTGTAAGTGAGGATCAATTTCTTTATAGCATTAATAGCATCATCCTTATTACAATGGAGGAAATCTCCTCCCACAACAGCATCCAAAGCATATCTATAGAAAAGAGCAATTCCAAGGTAAAAACTGCTAAGGAACAAGCTTTGAGTCATTTTAGGCTCAGTTTTTTCATATAGATCAGAGATTCTAGACCAAGCTTCCTTAAAAATTTCCTCAATTCCTTGTTTAAAAGTGAAAATCATATTCTCGGGTGACATAGTGACTGGAGCAAGGCTAGACATAGTGACAACTTAGGATAGGAACTAAGTTTTTTGTGTTTCTCAAATAAGAAAGCAAACAAGTAAAACTAATTTTTTTGTGTTTTTTGAAGAACAAAACAAGCAAACAAAGCAAAAAGAAACTAAGCAAAACAAAAACAACAAAGTAAAAAGATTGGTTATGAGGGACTCCCCTTGTGAAGATGTCCTTGACTCCTCGGCAACGGCGCCAGAAAAATGCTTGATGGCTCAATGCACGGCACCCAGAAAAATGCTTGATGGCGGTGTTGATGTAGAGCTCGTTGGGAACCCCAAGAGGAAGGTATGATGAGCACAGCAGCAAGTTTCCCTCAGTTATGAAACCAAGGTTTAATCGAACCAGTAGGAGCAAGGAAACACCTCAAAGGTGTTACTAGATGAGCTTTGGCAGGGCGCACTACCGGTGCTAGTAGCAATGTGGAGACCTGCACAACACAACCACAGAACTTTGACCCCAACTTGCGATGAGGTTGTCAATCTCACCGTGTTTTGCGGAAAACAAAGGATTAAACGTATCGAAAGGAAAGAAGTGAAAGTTTGCAGAAAGTAAACACAAAGCAGTAAAAGATTGTAGATTGTATGTAAAAGACAAGGACCGGGATCCATAGTTCACTAGAGGTGGCTCTCCTTAAGATAGATAACATGATGGGTGAACAAATTACAGCGGGGCAATTGACAAACACCGAGAAATCAATACATGCATATACTAATCATCTTGACTCCTCTGAGACTTGATTGGGCATTACAACATAATACATAGACCGCCATCCAACTGCATCTGTGACTAATAATCCACCTTCAGGTTATCATCCGAACCCCCTCCAGTATTAAGTTGCAAGCAACAAATTATTTCTTTACGAACTGCGTGTAAAGTAAACAATACGATTGTTCTATGAACAAAGGATTGTTGTTTTCTCCCTAGTAGCAACAATACATACCTTAGAGATTTCTGTCACTTCCCCAGATTACTAGAGGCATGAACCCACTATCGAGCATAAATACTAACTCTTGGAGTTGCTAGCATCTACTTGGCCAAGATAGCTACTAACAACGGAAAGCATGCAAGATTTCAAATAACAAAGACATGATAGAATCAATAATCAATCTGAAACAGCATCTCAATATCCATCGGATCCCCGTAAACACAACATGTATGAATTACAAATAGATGATCTTGATCATGAACGGAGCTCACAAGATCTAAACATGAAAGCACAAAGGAGGAGAAACCAGCCATCTAGCTACTACATGGATCCGTAGTCCAAGGATGAACTACTCACGCATCACACCGGAGGCTTGCATGGTGATGAAGAAGACCTCCAGGGTGAATTCCCCTCTCCGGCAGGGTGCCGGGAAGAGCTTCAGATCCCTCCCGGTCTAGGGATGGAGATGACGGCGGCTACAGACTCTTTCGTGGATTTTTGATCGGGTACTTAGAGTTTTCGTCCCGAGGGCAACTTATAGGCGGAAGGAGAGGCCGAGGGGGTGCCGAGGGTGGCCACACCACCCCCTCGCGTGGGCCAGGCCTGGTCGCGCGGTCAGGTGGTTTGGTGGCTATCCGGCCCTTCTCTGTCTCATATTCTGGCACTTGATCACTTCCGGAAAAATAGGCACTTTGGCTTTTGTCCTGTCCAATTCCGAGAATATTAATTTTCTTACTTTCCTAGAACCAAAAACAGCAGAAAACAGGCAGCTGGCACTGTGGCTCTTGTTAATAGGTTAGTCCAAGAAATCATATGAAAAGTACTCCAAAGTTGGAACAAAACACAAGAAAGTGGATAAAACCAAGCATGGAACATCAAAAATTATAGATACATTTGCAATGTATCACTTATGTATCTCAACAATATTAAGTTTCCCCTCTTTATGTTGAAAATTTTGAAGTTGCACTTGTTTTGCTTTCGTATGCTTGTTGCTTTGTGCTTTCATGACTTGTTTCTTTACAAGACTCCTATGCATAGGAAGTGGGTTAGACTTAAATGTGCTTTGAATTTGCTTTTTGATGCTCTCTTTTACTTCAATTCATATTTGTTATGTGAGCATCTTCTCAAACTATCATGCCTAACTTAAAGGCGTTAAAGAAAAGTACTTATTGGGAGATAACCCAAAAGTTTTAGATGAGTCTTGGAAGTTATTACCTCAGTAATAACCGCTCCTTATCCTTTTTATTTTCTTTTTGTGCCAAGAATAACCTCTAATGAGAGAGAAGTAATGCTTGGGAAAGTGGCTGTCCCGAAACAGATTTCTGTGCTTCACCATAAAAATTCTTGTAAAATCTCTGTACGTCATCTTAAGGTGTGATTTTTTGTGCTTCTTCCCCAGGTTGTTATCTAACTTTCTTTAGTTCAACACGTTTTGATTTGAGCAACATAAAGTCTTCGTAAAAATTCATCTTTACCTGCTGGTCTGTTTTGACAGATTTCTGCCATTATTTGCATTTGCTTCTTGTTGGTTCCTTTTTGAGTTCTTTTGGGGAATTGAGCTTTTTGAGAGAAGTGCAACAGTACCTTGTGTTTTAATGGAAGTTTTATTGGTGTTTAAACTGAACCTAAAGACTTATTATCTCGAGTGCACTAATATTGCTAATAAAGATTGTGTGAAGTTTGTATGAAGGAAAAAAATTCAGGTGTATGGAAGGAATGAGTAATGAGATGAAGGATGGACTAAATCTCAAGCTTGGGGATTCCCCACGCGTCACCCCAAGAAATATCCAAGAAGTACAAGCGTCAAAGCTTGGCGATGCCCAAGGCATCCCCCTCTTCATCAATAAAAATCCCAGGTTTCTTCCAAACGCTTCATTTTTATTGTTTCATGCACAGTTGTGTTGTTCTTGGAGCGTCTTCTTTTTCGTTTTCGTTTTGGTTTTTAGTTTGCTTTGGTTTGCTTAGTTTGCTGAATAAATTGGTTGGAACCCCTCTTTCATACATTGGTTTGCAAATAGTTTGGTTTGGTTTGGAAAAGAGTAGGAAAAGTTTATGCTTAAGTGGTAAAAGGAGCTTGTTTTTTACTGTGGCCTATGCTTTGTCATGCCATGCTTGATATTGTTTTGGCTTTATGCTTAGTATTCTTTGCTGTAGCATGACTTGTTATAAACAATTGAGATTGCTTAATGTGCCTTGGATGAATCATGCGTTGTTTTAGCATATTAAAGCATAGAGTGGTATTCTCCTTTGATGCTTTATTTGAGTTGACTTGGCGCATGCTCACACCATGTTATGACTATCTCAAGTCACCATAGCCTTTATGATCCTTTAGTTTTCAACTTGTAGTATCACTTTATGCTTTGATCAATGATGTTTTGTCGCTCTGCATGATTATGGCCATTATTGCTCTCTTAGTTTGTCGCTCCCAGTCTTTTGCTAGCCTCCACAACCAAGTATGAGTTGCACTCATGCATCAAACTCCCTAAACCAAGTTATTCCAAAGAGTTCACCATACCTACCTACTAGCTTATGTTATTCCAAGTATATTCATGTTTTTGTTTACCTTCCAAATTAAACTTGTTATGAGAAAACTATTGAGTAAAGCTCTCACGAACTTGATGGCACACTTTAATTTTCTTTCCCTTAATAAACTTGAACTATTGTGTCGTCTATGTTGTATATGCTTGCACTTATTTGTTGGGAATTAGCAGAACCATGCTTTCATGGGGAACGCTTTCAACATTGCACCGGTACTTTGTACCTAGTTGATATCATGCTCTTTTGTCTATGGATGTCATCGGTGTGAAATGAAAGGGGAGCTTGTAAGTCCATGGAGTTATGTATATGTGTTAGAGAAACGCCTGGGCCGCTGGTCTAATCCATGCTGACATGGTGGAAACCTGCAACGTAACCATAATGAGTTGTCTATGAAGCATTCTTCTTATATAAAAAAGAGTCCTATATTGAGACAAAGACAAAAAGAGAAAAAAATGAGATTATGAAAAGAGGAAAGAGAGAAAAACCATATTCCCATGGTAATTAAGAAGATTGCTGAGATGCTCGTTGTCTGCTTGCCTTGTCATTTTGATATGGGGATTCTTCCGTATCATCGGGCAAGGGCTACCCCGTTGGCGGTTCTCTATGATACACATGTACTTACGATGACAAGAACTTACCGGTGACTAAACTTGAGTAGCATGAGGAGCGGCCCTCGTATTCAAGGGACATGAGATTTCTAACTTATACTTCATCAAGCATGTACACCATAGTTTGTTCACTTTAACCTTAATCACTTCAAGATGCTTATGATAGGGGCAATGAGAGCTGAAAGCTATAAGTACCATAATTTTGGGAAGCTCTTTATGAGACTTGAATCCCTACTTCCTTTTATAAAAAAGGCCTTTCTTACACCATTATATTGAGTCTCCACCTTTTATCTTTATGCACCTACTTTGAGAGCATAGTGGCCATTCTTAGTTCTATGTGCATTGTCCCAAGACTAGTTGATTGATGCATAACTTGATATTGCTTGTTTTAAACTATTTGTATCTAGTCACTCTTATGAACTTTGAAGGTGTCATATGCATTTATATTTGCTACTCTATGAGGGACGAGATGAATACTACTATGCTATGTTTTCTTTATGTGAAACAAACAAACATCTTGCAAAGCATTGTTATTCATGAATCTTTTGTTTGTACCTTTTCATATTGCATCATAGTTTCTTTGTCTTATTGCTAGAACTTTGTCTTTCATGTTACGATTGAAGTACTATGATCTCAGCTTTGAATGTTTTACAAATACTTTGATCAAGTTTATGATGGTGCATGTCACCTAAAAAATTATTCTTTCTTTTTATCACTTACCTACTCGAGGACGAGCAAGAGTTAAGCTTGGGGATGTTGATACATTGCAAATGTATCTATAATTTTTGATGTTCCATGCTTGGTTTTATCCACTTTCTTGTGTTTTGTCCACACTTTGGAGTACTTTTCATATGATTTCTTGGACTAACCTATTAACAAGATGCCACAGGGCCAGTTGCCTGTTTTCCGTTGTTTTTGGTTTCAGGAAGTCAGAAAATGAATATTCTCGGAATTGGACGGGACAAAAGCCAAAGTTACCGGAAGACTCACGGAGCCAGAAGGAGAGTCAGAGAGGGGCCACAAGGTGGCCACACCACCCCTAGGCGTGGGTCCCCCTTGGCCGCGCCAGGGCATGGTGTGGGCCCCCTAGCCGGCCACCGACCTTGCCTCTTTCGCCTATAAGAGCCTCCTAATACCAAAACCCTAAATCATCAAGCCTCCAGCCACAAAAAGTTCCGCAGCACCGCCGCCACCGAAGGGGAGATTCAGGGGACAGAAAGTCTCTGTTCCGGCACCCTACCGGGACGGGGAAGTTCCCCCGGAGCCATCTCCATCGATCTCCACCACCATCTCCATCACCATTGCTGATTCCCATGATGAGGAGGGAGTAGTTCTTTCTCGAGGCTAAGGGTTGTACCAGTAGCTATGTGTTCATATCTCTCTATGCATGATCTTATTGAGATCATGAGCTTGTAATCTATAGATCTACCTTGCTACTCAAGTGCTTTAATAGATCTCTGCTCTCCCCATGTGTGTGAAAGTGACAGCATGCACACCATGGTGGCACTTAGGCTAGAGATTACAAATACTTGTTATGAGTTATATTTGGAGTGGGATGTCTTTATGAAATTGTGGTGTTTGTTGGACTCATCTAGTACTCAAGGTGACAGTGTGGGGTTTTCTAGGTGGGAAAGATGAACTTTGAGGTGTGTTGTTATAGCCCTACCATTGATTATAGTGTTCAACCGGAGAGTAGTTAAGAGTAGTATCATAAAGAGAAGATATTTATATGAGAGTATTCACTAGTGAAAGTATGATCCCTAGGCCTTGTTTCTAAGCATTGATACACTGTTTGCAAATTAGATCTGTTACATGTTTGCTTGCTTCCATCTTTATTTCAGTTTGCCTTTAGTCTCTTCCACGCCATCACCAGCGAGATACCTTCCTTCTCTTGCAAGCTTGGTATAACCCGGATCAGGTCTGGTTAACCTGGCTCCGTGGATACCTGCATACAAATAACAAATAGCCCTCCGCCATACGACATACGTCGGCCGGGACACAGTCATGGGGACATCCTCCGGTCCGGGTTACTCCGTAAGTCGGCCTGCCTTGAGGTGACCCGGCCAGCTTATGCTTTGACCTTGCCGTACCTCGGCTAACTCGGCCTTTATACCCCGGTGTTACCCTACCCGGGGTATCCCCCCAACATTAGTCCCTGAAGCTGGTGCGGTCTTAGTAACTTCAGTTGCTAAGGCCACGGCAAGTTCAACCTTTTTACTTCCTTTTCCGAGTTACTCCGTAGCTCGAATCCCGTGGCATAGCATTCCCTTGGCACATTTCGAGTCATTACTCGCTGCCGGGCTACCCTTCAGTTTTCCGGGTTATCCTTCTTTCTCTCATATGCTTCCCCACATCCCACGTGGAGGGTAATCATTACCTTGCCTCATTTTAAGGGCCTGCGCCAGTTACTGCACTTATTGTCAGGGGTTACTGTTGCACACGTCGCGTCGCAGCTGCCTCCTCGTTAACTGTATCACCACGTCGCGTCGCAGTTGCCTCCTCGTTAACCGTATCACCACGTCGCGTCATGGGATCCCCTGTTCCCTGTGGCCCTTCTTGTGGCTTGCCTCTGATTGGTTGATCCGGCTGATACACGGCCACACCATGTGGCCTCGACGCACAACACGATCCCACTACCCACCACTGGGCATGGTTAAATAGGGAGGGGGTGCGTCCCTTGGGAGTTTTCCCCTTCTCCCGCCCCTTAGTCTCTCTGCCTCTTCTTCTTCCTTGTGACAACGCCGCCACTGCCGCATCTGCTCTACAGCGCCGCCGCTGCACCGTGCCTTTTCGCACCAGCCCTGCTGCCACTCCTGCGCTGCTCCACCATCACGGGTCCGCGCCAATCCAAGCCTCTGCTCCCCACCTCCGAACTGGCCGGTGAGGACAGTGATTTGGAAATGACTGAGGAGGAGCTTGCCATTGTCGGGGGAGAAGAGATGGAGGAGGAGGGCGAAACGATGGGGCGTGGTGGCTGGGACGGTTCCTGGGTGTGCCAGTATGACCTGGACTGGCTCTACCGCACCCGTCGCATCCCAGAAGGAGTAATTTCGCGCCTCCCCCTGTGAAGAAATTGCTCCCTCACCCAATCCGGGTGAGTTCGTCGTCTTCCTCTCTTACTTCCAGCGTGGCTTCGGCTTGTCAGTGAGTGATTTCTTCCATGACTTCATCAACATCTATGAACTCCAACCTCACCATCTTCCGGCGAATGCCATCACATCCTTCTCTTCCTTCGCATCCACCATAGAGGGATACGTCGGCATGTCGCCCACCAAAGAGCTCTGGATCCGGTTCTTCGGTCTGCGAAGGAACGTTATTCCGGATAAGCTGCTTGCCCCGGAGGACAAGCACTTGACCCAATGCGGTGCGGCCTCCATCTCACCCCAGAAGCAATCTGTCTTCCCCCGGGCCACGGGGTTAGAATCTTGTAAGGGCTGGGCCCGGACGTTCTTCTATGTGAGGAATGGCATGGACGTGGATCTGATCCGGCTGCACCCCTTTGTGATGGGTCCTCCTAATCCGGATCTATGGGACCATGTTTCCAAGAAACCAATTGTTTTGGCGAATCAAGTCAATAAGCGGTTCCAGGAGCTGAAGGATCTGGGGCTGCGCAACGAGGATGTGATGATCACATTCGTCCGCAGCCGGATCTCCCCCCTACAGAAGTGCACGCACAAACTTTGCCATATGAGCTGGCGACTTGACCCCAACCGGACTTCCTCCTTCGAGTTGAACAACACCGAGATATTCCGCTGGGTCAAGGCCCACTTCACGACTGACAAGGACTTCTCTGCTGATTGGGAGTGAGGGTTGGAGAACTACTGCCGGGATAAGCCTCCTCCTGGGGTAAATCCCGTTTCTCAATCCTTTTCCGAGTTAAATTCTATGTCGGAGTGTGTTGCTTATTTGATCCCTTTTGCATTTTCCTTTTAGTTGTTTCTTTAGCAGACCCTCGAAGATGGCACCGAGCCTTCCCTCAAATGGGGGGAGGATCAACTTGTCTTAGACGAGGAGGAGCCGGATCAGGAAATGTTCCTGCCTACCCCGGACGCAACCAAGCGACCCACTGGTAACTTCTCTTCCTTAAGGAATTGGCCTAACGATGGAGATGATTCCGACATTGAGGTGATGGAGGCATTTGATGAGGTACCCATTTCTTACACATTTCCGGCTTTAGCTAACCCGGCTGGGCAGATCAATGAAGATCCCCCTCTCGCTACGGGTGAGCCGGTTCCTGCCATATCTAAGAAACGGGCCGCTACCTCGGCTGCTTCTTCCAAACAACCCCAAGCAACCAAGAGGCGGAAGAAGTCCGCCGACAAGGCCGCCACCAAGCCTCCAACTAAAGGCATAGTTCGGAGAGCTCGGAAGCCCAAGGAGCCTTTGACTTCTGACGAGTAAGTCACTTTTTGCTTTTGGCCAATTCTCTACTTGATGCTTCTCTGTCTATATGCCTTTCTTTTTGTTATAACCTGTTATTCGTTGTTTGATTTGATAGGGCTGCCATGGAGGTTCCCCAGAGCGGTTCCAGCATTGCTTCGTCCCTCCGGCATACCCCTTCTCCCCCTCGTGGTGACAACACACGCCCACTGAGCCCAATTCATGAGGGTTCCGTGGCTGCTCCGGGTCACAGCCCACCTCATCTAGAGGAGGGCAACCTCGGAGCAGGGGGAAGTGGCACGGCCAAGGTAGCTGATTCTCCTAGCTCCTCATCGACTCAGCCGCAACCCATCATCTCCGAGGTATCATCAGTAGCAACACCACCGCCAACACCAGCACCAGCACAAGCGCCAACGCCAACACCAACAGCAACACCAACAGCTACACAAGCACCAGCACCAGCACCAACTCCTTCTACCTCGTCCGAGTCATCCAAAACCCTGCGAGAGGATCCCGCTAGCACCAAGGCAGCACCCAAGTCCAAATCAGCAGCTCAAGCTCCAGCCTCCCAACAACAACCCAAGGCAAAGAAAGGTTCTGGAGCAACCAGAGCAGCATCCATCGAAGCTGGACAGTGCACGCTCGCGTCCATGTTGCCAAAGAAAGATGCCCCCTCCGGGTCAACTAGCAGCAATCAACTCGCATTACATACCAGCCCTGCTGCTGCCCTAGTTGCAAGGAAGGAGGCCCATGCCAAAGGCTTGGTTGCGCCTCACATGTTTAGTGGAGAGAGTTCTCCTCTGGCTCTTATCAAATATGTCAATAATTGGAACAGAGCGGAGTTCGTCAATCCCAACGACAATCTTCCGGAGAAGTTTGGGCCCACAGAATTTAGCGCACAAATGAACACAGCATCTAAGGCTATCAACCTTGCTGGCCGGATGATGGAGGTACGCTACTTTGTCTTATCTTTAACATGTACAAGTGCTTAGAGATATACCCATTAGTCCCCGAGCCTCTAGGGGAGTAACTTGTTACTCGGCCGGATGCTCCTTAGAGAACTAGCGTAACTCCTTAGTAGCTTTGAACATGCACACACCTAGAGTTGGGTTAAGTTCCACTTGGCCTGGATTTTGCACACTTCGAATATGCACACACCTAGAGCCGGGTTAAGTTCCACTTGGCCCAGATATTGTACACTTCGAATATGCACACACCTAGAGCCGGGTTAAGTTCCACTTGGCCCGGATCTTGTACACTTCGAATATGCACACACCTAGAGCCGGGTTAAGTTCCACTTGGCCCGGATTTTGTACACTTCGAATATGCACACACCTAGAGCCGGGTTAAGTTCCACTTGGCCCGGATTTTGTACACTTCGAATATGCACACACCTAGAGCCGAGTTAAGTTCCACTTGGCCCGGATCTTGTACACTTCGAATATGCACACACCTAGAGCCGGGTTAAGTTCCACTTGGCCCGGATTTTGTACACTTCGAATATGCACATAATTAAATCAAAGTAGCTTTTTTTTAGGTTACCACCAATCGTTGGAGTGCTGAGTTTCAGCGCCTCTTGGACACACACAAGGCGCTGTGCTCGAAACATACTACGCTTCTTGCTGAGTTCGAGAAAAGGGGTAAGTTTTCTTGTTGACTTTTTTCCCATCTTTCTGTGCCTTTTCCCGCTGAACTAATCTGTCATTCGATTTGCGCAGCCGAAGTGGAGGCCGAAAACACCATTATGAGAAAAAACTTGGCCGCGATAAAAGGTAATTTGCTTTGATTATTCAATTTGCGTGCTCTCTCTCCTTTCTCCTGAGCTCGGCAGATATTCATACCTCGGCTCTGCCGGGTCAACAAACCATTTCAGCATCCCTTGAACATAGTGTGCCCATGCCTGATATGATGCTGCATCTTCTCGAACAAGCAGGGCAACATCAGGCCGAGCTCAAGAAGAAAGATGATGAACTTGCCAAACTCCGGTCCAAGGATGATGAAATTGCCAAGCTCAAGGTTGAGATGAAAAAACTCAAGGAGCTCCACAAGACTGAGATGGACAAGGTTGGCCAAGACTTCACCGAGGAGCGAGAACGTCTCAACCTTCAACTTGCAAAAGATCAAGAGCTGCTGAAGGAGGCTGACGTCAAGCTTGAATCGGCAAATGTTGAACTTGAGAAGCTCTGGAAGAGGCGTGCTGATTGCACCACAGAGCTGACTCAGATCCATAGTCATATTTCCCGTAAGTTCCTTTCCTTCAGCCGACATGTATTTCTCTGGGTTAAACTCTTTTACTTATTTCACTTGTTTTGTTTTTAGGTAAGTTCCCACAGGTAATGCCATCGTGGCTACTGCCGTTGCCAAGTTCCGCCAGCAGAGGGGTACCCCAACTGGTCCTGGATCTGAAACCATTCCCTTTGACATGGAGGACTTGCCGGTCAGCCTATCCTCTCGCATTGAGATTGTGAAAAATTATGGTTCGGATATCCTGGACACAGCCGTCCGGATCTTTTGTGCCCTTTGGCCTCAAGAGGATGTTCCGGAGGGATCCATTGCTTTGATCAACAGGGTGATGGATTGCGAGAATCAGCTTGACCTCTGGAGGGAATCCGCCGCTCGTGCTGGAGCTGATACTGT
This sequence comes from Avena eriantha, assembly GCA_910589775.1. Lineage (NCBI taxonomy): Eukaryota > Viridiplantae > Streptophyta > Magnoliopsida > Poales > Poaceae > Avena > Avena eriantha. Next base: position 210,985,288 of record OU342742.1, read on the forward strand.
CCTCCACTTTGTGCTCACTTGGTATGAAAAGCTAGATCTGAAGGTTCCCGAGCGCTTGCGCACCGGGTCAAAGTGGTCGAATGATCCGGATTGGGTAGCTCGGCGCAAGGCTCGTGCCCACAACCTCATCCAGTTTGCCCCTATCCATCAATGGAATGAGGGACCAAGCTTCCTCGGCATCGTTGATGACGAATACGTCAAAGATGGTTCGGATGACGAGGAAGAGGACGAAGCCTCGGATCTTGAAGAAAATCAAGATGATGATGAGGCCGAAGCCGGAGTTCCACTTGCTGGCGCCAAGTTACCTCCTCCTGCTGCTGCTCCTTGAGCATGAAAAAACACTTTGAATTTTATGAGATCCCCGGTATGCCCGGGTGCAGATGTATTAAGCACACAGATTATGTTTTGCTACTAAGTTGTTCATGCCGTATTAATTTGGGCGTAGTCCCCGAGTTTCATTTTCTTGTTCCTTCAATTTCATGGCTCGGCTCATGTCTACCTTGATTCGGTTTTGTGACTTACGAGTCCGAGTTTCAAAAATTGACTTAACAATACTTGGAAACTTTAGGATTAGCTCAAAATATTCCAGCGTAGAAAAAGTAAAGTAAACATAAAGTTAGTCTGAATAACCAATGTCGGCTCGATTACATTCTTTTCCTTAGTCGTTTTTCATGTGCTACGCAATTCCAAACTTGTTCTCTTGCTTGCCATGAAGCCAATTCTTGTTAGACAGCAGCAAGTCAAAGAGTTGAGTTTTTGGTGCCCACACATTACTAATCTGGCTTAGGCAGAAGCAACTTAAGCCAGTCGACATAAAAATAAATAACAAACACATAAGACAACAAATATTACTAAGGCAATCCCCGAGTTACTGCTCGAGGTGCCAAGATTTCATTGATAAACTCATTGCCGGCATACATACCAACATATGAGAAACTCGGATAAATACACTTCTTTGCTAAGTGTAGAATGGACGAAGTAGGGCTCCATTCCATGGACGTTTAGATTCCTCGCCAGACCTGCCCGCCTTGTTCTTCTCCTATGGTTGTGCATCAATGAGATAATAAGAGTCATTGTGCATTGCTTTGCTCACAATGAATGGCCCTTCCCATGGGGGAGATAACTTATGCATGCCAGCAGTACGTTGTAATAGCCAGAGTACCAGGTCACCTTCCCGGAAGTCTCGGGGGTTTACTTTCCGGCTATGATAGCGTCGGAGATTTTGCTGATATATGGCGGATCTGGACAATGCCAATTCTCTCGCTTCTTCCAGCAGATCGACATCGCTTTGCCGGGCTTCTCGCACTTCGGCTTCTGTATATTGGGTGACCCTAGGCGAGTCATGCTCTATGTCGGCTGGTAATACAGCTTCTGCCCCATATACCAGAAAAAATGGCGTATAGCCTGTTGATCGATTCAGAGTTGTTCTTAAACTCCACAGTACCGCTGGTAGTTCTTCTATCCAGCACCCCGCTGATCTTTGCAGCGGCTCGATGAGCTGGGGTTTTATCCCGGATAATACTAATCCGTTGGATCTTTCCACTTGTCCGTTCGATGCGGGGTGGGCTGATACGTCCAAAACGTATCTACTTTCCCGAACACTTTTGCTATTGTTTCTCCTCTATACTTGTGTGATTTGGATGCAACTAATGCGAACTGACGCTGTTTTCAGCATAATTGCCTTGGTGTCTACTTTTTGTGCAGAAAATCAACTATCAGGAAAAATCTCGGAAAATATGCCAAAACTCCTATTTCACCCGAAGACTCCAGGAGCCAGAATATGAGACAGAGAAGAGCCCTGGGGTGGCCACACCACCTGGTGGCGCGGGCCAGGCCAGGCCGCACCAGGGGGTGGTGTGGGCCCCCCAGGCACCCCCTCGGCCTATCTCTTTGCCTATAAGGAGCCTTCTGACCTAAAAACTTCGGAGGGGTCGATGTTTTTCCAGAAGGAGTTCCGCTCCGCCGCCACCACCAGATTCCACGAAACAACACCAGAAACTTCGTTCTGGCACCCTGCCGGGACGGGGAATTGGAGGAGATCATCGCCATCGCTTCTCCATCGACCATTCATGTTTTCCCCATCTATGAGTGAGTAATCCCCCTGTAGGCTATGGGATGGTAGGGATTGGATGAGATCGTTCATGTAATGGCATCAGATTGTTAGGGCATAGTGCCTAGTATCTTTTATTAGTGCTTTATGACTTTGTTGCGACTTGTTGTGCTTAATGCTTGTCACTAGGGCCCGAGTGCCATGATTTCAGATCTGAACTTATTATTGATTCATTATGATAGTATTGTTTCTGGTCTTATCTACAAGTTGTATACACACGTCGTTGTCCGGAACCTATGGCCCTGAAGTGACAGAAATCGGGATAACCGGAAGGGAAAGGCTTTGGTGTGAGGATCACATGTGTTCACGGAGTGTTAATGCTTTGCTTCGGTGCTCTATTAAAAGGAGCACCTTAATTGCCAGTAGTTCCCTAGAGGCCCCGCTGCAAACGGGCTGGCAGGACAAAAGATGTTGTGCAAGTTCTCATTGCGAGCACGTATGACTATATATGGAACGCATGCCTAGGATTGTCTAGTACTTGGGTGCTTTATCTTATTTATCTGCAATTGCCCTATGTTCTGATTGCTATGTGAATTGTCTTGTCCATGCAACACCCGTTCATCCATCCCTATGCCTACCGCACTCGAATCGCACTGTTTACTGCTTTTGTTACTACTGTCTTTGTTTTACTACTGCTGTTACTTTGCTATTCCTACTACAAAACTATTGCTACTGATAAACTGTTGTGAGCAAGATTATTTCTAGGTGCAACTGAATTGACAACTCAGTTGTTAAGACTGATAAGTATTCTTTGGCTCCCCTTGTGTCGAATCAATAAATTGGGTTTCACTTCCCTCGAAAATACTGCGATACACCCCCTATACTTGTGGGTCATCAAGACTATTTTCTGGCGCTATTGCCGGGGAGCATAGCTTTATTTATCAAGTTCACTTGGATTCTCTATTGTTCACTGCTTTCCATCCATCATGGGTAAGTCTCATGATGGCAAGGTTCCTATTTTACCATCCACTACAAGAAGAGGTACGGTTCTAAACACCTCTGCTACTCTTGATTCACCATCTGTTATAAGTAAGCTCGTTACACCACCACATACGCATGCTACACACATTGCCACTACTGCTGAATCTGAAACTTCTGATGCTTATGATGCTGCTTCTACTGTGCTTGATAAGAGTGGTTCATTAGGTCCTTTCCTAGATGCTACGATTGCTAGAACTATAGCTGGAAATACCGAAACTCCTAATGAAGACACTGTCACACCTGTTAGCTCGCCTGAGTCTAGTAAGAGTTATGATGCTGAAGAAGATTATGTTGAGATGACTGATGAGTTTATAAAAGAATGTAGGAACACCCGTGATAGGAGCGCTGCTAAGAGTCTCCTTGAGAGGTGTACTATTAGACCCAAATTATCTCTTGATCCTAAGTTTGTTGCTTCTCCCATAAACATTACAGATGAAGATTACGATTTCTCTCTCGATCTATCTTACATAGCTATTGTCGAGAAAGAACCTTTTTGTGGGACTAAGAATGAAAGTGCGGTAGCACATATGAATGAACTTTCTACCATGAGTGGCTTGTTTTCCGATGAAATTAAGATGCGTACTTATTTTGTTGCTAAGATTTTCCCTTTTTCACTGAAAGGAGAAGCTAAAACTTGGTTTGGTAATTTACCTCCGGGATCTTTTGATAGCCCTGAGTGCTTGATTAGTACTTTCCTGTAGAAATATTTTCCTCCTAGTGCTAGACATGCTGTTTTGCAAGAACTTTTTGATTTTAAACAAGGAGAAAAAGAGGTATTGCCTGAATCTTGGGCAAGGTTTTGTGCCTTGTGATGGGTTCGTAGCAGGGAAAACAAAAAAAATTCTACCGCAAGAACGAACAAAACCCAGATCTAATCTATTAGACATGTGCAACGAGATAGATCTGTACTAACCCTTGTAGATCCGAAAGCGTTACGAGATTGGATCTCGTGGTTGATGTAGTCGATCACTTGCCGATCTCAACATCGAGTGGACGATCCTTCCGGCGCCGCGTTCCGGCAGCGCTTCCGCAGTCGGTCACACGTGCGGAGTCGAAGCAGACCTTCCTCTCCTCGTTCCAGCGAGCAGCGGAGGTAGTACATCTTCTCCACGGAATCCCAGCAGCACGACGGCGTGGTGGTGGTGGTGGAGTAGAGAATTCTGCAGGGCTTCGCCTAAGCCTGTGCAGAAGAAAGGAGGAGGAGAGAGGCGGCTAGGGCAAGAGTGGAGGGGGCCAGGGGGTGGCGCCTCCACTCCTCTATTTAAAGGAGGGAGGCGCCATGGGGAGGTGGAGTCCTTGTAGGACTCCCCTCTCCCTTGGCCGGCGGCTCAAGGAGGGGGGGAGGAGTCCTCCTCCCCCACGACTCCTTGTCTTGCCCCACAAGGACTCCTTGATCCTTTCTTGGTTTTCAAGCAAACTCCAAGAAATCTTCCAGAACCTTCCGGAACATTCCGAAACCTTCTAGAACCCTCATACAAATACTCCGGAACATTTCCTATCTGCTTAAAAAAACTTCGAACCTTAAGTGTGTCACCCTACGGTTCGTGAATATGCAGACATGATGAAGACACCTATCCGATAAATAACCATCAGCGGGATCTGGAGATCCATAATGGCTCCCACATACTCAACGATGACTTCGTGATCGATAGAACCATTAACATACGAAACCAATTCCCTTTGTCACGCGATACTCTACTTATCCGAGGTTTGATCGTTGGTATCTCCATACCTAGTTCTACATCGTTACTGATAAGTACTCTTTACTCGTCCCATGTTATGTCATCCCTTGTGACCCAGTCACATGCTTGCAAGATAATTAGATGACATTCCACCGAGAGGGCCCAGAGCATATCTATCCGTCATATGGATGGACAAATCCCAATCTTGGTCCATGCGCTTCAACACATACTTTCAGAATACCCAATGACACCTTTATGACCACCTAGTTACGAAGCGGTGTTTGATGTCATCAAAGTACCCATCCGGTGATGGTGATTAACATAACCTCATGGTCGAAGGATTAGGTTACTATGTATTTTAAAGCTTATAGCAAACGAACTTAATGACTTGATCTTATGCTATGCTTACTACGGGTGTGTGTCCATCACATCATTCTCCTAATGATATGATCTTGTTATTAACGACATCCAATGTCCATGATCAGGAAACCATGATCATCCATTAATCAACAAGCTAGTTTAACAAGAGGCTTACTAGGGACTCTTTTATGTTTACAAAACACACAAGTATTAATGTTTCCGGTTAATACAATTATAGCATGGGATGTAAACATTTATCATAAACATAAAGATATAATAATAACCACTTTATTATTGCTTCTTGGGCATATCTCCAACAGTCTCCCACTTGCACTAGAGTCAATAATCTAGTTAAAAAACTTGTGCATTCAACACCTATGGCTTTCTGGCGTTGTATAGACACTATTGCTAGTGGTAAACATAATCTTCGGATCTGACACTTCTAGGTCCGTGTGTATTTGCATGTCCTTGCGTCTCTACGCATTACTCATTCTCCAATGAGATGGCATTGTATAAATTTGGTCCTTTGGTGAGACCTTTAGTTCCTTGGGATTAAATCATGTTGATACAATTGCCGTACAATGTATCTTCATAGTATTATCCCGCTATGAACCACGCCTAGTTTGATAACAAACTACTTAACACAAATGCCCTCCTTTGCTGCTACTATAGCAGTTATATACTTAGCCTTTTGTTGTAGTATCCGTCACAATATCTCAACTTTGGAACTCATCCAAATCCATCATGGAACATCCTTTCCATTATATTGTGCCACCCATAGTCTAAATTGAGATAAATTTAATTTGTATCTTGTGACAAAACTAGTATCAATGTAACACTTTACAATGAACTACCTTTAACTATTTGTCACTTATACATGATATATTCTTAGTTCTTCCAAAGCTCATAAGAATATCTTTACTATTGTCCAATGATCATCTTATGAATCATTCTGGTATATGCTCATAACATTTAGAGCATAGGACATATCTGGATGTGTGCATCTCAAAGAATGATTGATCAAAATATTCTTGTGATTTCACCAAGTGTCAAAACACTTGAATCTCATGTCAACACACTTGAATCTAGATTCAGTCCTTTCCATGCGTCAAGAACCTTTCTTGTTGTTTCCATATTGAACTCATTCAACATCTTATCTATGTACATTTGGCAAAACCATATTAGCGCCTCAATCTATCCATATAGACATTGATGCCTAATTCTTGAGTTATGCCTAAGTCTTTCATCGAAATGAAATTCTTAACCTGTGTCAATAAGAGATACATTATTTCTAATCAACAATATGTCTTTCACATAATGTATTAGAAATATGTCTTAGCACTCCCACTTAATTTCTTGCAAAATGCAAACATCTTCATCGTCTCTGAAGATTCCAACTCCGCGATGCTCACTTCAACCATTGAAGTTTTGCATACTCTTTTAGCATCCTTTGAATTAACAAAACCCTTTGGATCGTGTCATGTACACGTCCTAGGTAACCATTCTATTAGAAGAACTTGTTTTTTTTGTTCAACTACCATATACCAAAATATATGTAGTGGTTGCTACATTAATCCGTCCAGACTAAATATCGCTATGAAAGATCAAATCTTATCATAGTCAATTCCTTGAACATTATCGTAAACTCTTTCCGACATGTCGACTATTTCATAGATTTGAAACATCCATGTCTATTTCTTTATAGATCCAAACACGACCGATAGGCTTCACGCCTTTCCGGAGGGTCTTCTAAGTTCAGAAACTTGATTTCTCGTGTATGGATACTATCACGGATTGCATGACTTCTAGTCATTTTATGGAGTCAGGGCCATCATCGCTTCTTTGCATGTAGTCAGTTCATCATTTTCAAAACAATAACGACTTGCTTATCAAATCTTACTATTTGATTCTTATCGACCCACACGGTTCTATAGGAACTCTAATCTCCGAGATCACACCTTTTGTAATCACGAGAGCCATGAGCATTGTGGCCGCCACCGGGACACTTTCCGGCGCTGCGCTACTTAGCACATATAGCTAAGGTTCAACAACCTTATCAAAGTACTATTGTACTCCCACTTAACTTTTCACGAAAAATTCCTTCTCAAGAAACTTGACGTTCCAAGCGACAAACTATTTTGTCCTTGGCGTTATGGAGAAATTCCAAACAAATTCTTCGGAATAACCTACAAAGATGTGCTTATCCGACTTTGGTTGTAAACATTTTACTTATGCATAGCATACCAAAATTTAAGAAAAGACAATTCGGATTTTATCCCAAACCATAACTCATATGGTGTCATTTCAACGGATCACGATGGAGCTCTTTTCAGTGTAAAAGAGGTAGTCACTAAAGCTTTTAATCTTTAAAATATAATGGCAGTTTTATAAATGACACCTTTGATCTTACCATGTAAAACAAGGTTCCATTACATATCTCGAACACTCCATACTCCTATGGTGTTTTGGGAAATGCAAATCCATGGAACGATTCCTCAAATCTTAGGTGTTTTGCTAAACTTGTAACTCAAACCTCTTTCTTTATGATCCAATCATAAACTCTTTTATTTTCTTGTTACAATGATTTTCCACTTCATCTTGAAAGTCTTTGAACATTTTTCAAATGTTTCATACTTCTTCCTTATTGAGTAAGTATATACATATACTCACTCAAATCTTCGGAGAAAGCATATGAAGTTGAAATCCATCGCCCACGACTACACATAATGGACTATATACATCAATATGTACAAATTCCAATTAATTAGTCGTCCGTTCCTCTTTTGGCCTACGAACGGAGTTCTAATTATCTCCAGGAAAGTATCACAAGCGTCATTTGATCCAAATCAAAGACTCCAAAAATCCATCAACATGGATTTTTCTTCATATATCCTTTCAATATAATTTAAACGGCGATGTCACTTCGCAAGTGATCTTTCAATCATTTGTCTTGCGACATTTTAGCATTAGTTTTATGGTCGTTATTTCTCCTACCAGACTTGTATAATATCCATCTATTATGGAATACGGTAATTATTTGAACAACCTTTTGTTGTCATAATACCTGATCAAAATAACAATTATTGAAACAAATCTTGAAGGCAAGCTTTGATGTTAACGAGCAACACAACTACCCTTTGTTTGTTTTCGATGAACATCATCACATTTTCTCCTGCTAGTTACTTAGGCCATTGCAGTTCATGAATTGTGTTGTCCTGTATGACACTTCATACCAACCAATTCGGTATCCAATACCTAAGAACCACATTGTTTAACAAGCAAGGAATACAACCATAACATGTATATCTTCTATATGCCTAAGTTGGACATCTCCAACCTTTTATTTTCTACCAAATATTTTATAGATTCTCTTTCAGCAATTCCTTTTCTTTTAAAAGAATCTATCAACATCAATAGTGGTGTCATCAACATGACACATGGTACAAAGCGTATATAGTCAACTACTAATACCTTTGGACTTGCACTTTGAGGTGGATCACCATCATCAAATGTTTGGTGTTCTTTCAAAAATCCATTCTTTAGTAATCTTTTAGTGTGGTAAACATTTTACTTGCATCTTCTATTCATCCTTATCATGACAACTTTCATGATCAAGCTACTATAGCCTATAAGGAAGAATCGCGAATATAATATCAGTTCCCAAAACCTTTTCGGTAGATTCGGATGCCTAGCATCTCCATCCTTCACAAATTCTCATACAATATGAGAACATGTATTTTGCTAAATTATACTCTATCATAATGCAACCAAAAACATTGTTTCAGATATCACAATATCTTTCACACATGATGGTTTCTGAAACAATTTTCAGCTCCAATATAATCTTGATATTAAAACAACCTTTTGAATATCAATAATCATGGAGGCAAACATGATACTTTAGATACTAACATTGGAATTCTTACTCTTGATTTAATACTACTTATTAAACTTCATGGAGTAAATAGAGTTTGCTGAAAGTTTGCAATATGACTTATAAACTTGAAATTGACATTCAAAACAATAAGATACCAGTTCGTAAAGTAAATATCCAGAATTTCTATAGTTCTACTATCTCAACTATAACTAAGCGTAAGGTGGTGAACGGATGCCAATGACTACAACAAACTATGCAAATTCACTTTGATTGTGTTTATGATAAATTGAGTTCGACTAATCCAAATTACAAATGAACTCCCACTCAAAACAACATCCCTCGAGTTGTTTTAGTGATTACACGAACCAAATCCACTACACCAAGTCCGATCATCACGTGGGATGATGTAGCTTTAAAGGTGAACAATCAACATGTTCATCATATCATCCATATGGCTCATGCTTTACCTTTTGGTATTCCGTGTTCCGAGACCATGTCTGTACATGCTAGGCTCGTCAAGGTTAACCTTAGTTTCCGCATGTGCAAACCTGGCTTGCACCCGTTGTATGCACACGTAGAGTCTATCACACCCGATCATCACGAGATGCTTCGAAACGATGAGTCTTAGCAATGGTGCCAACTAAGGACGAACACTTTATTACTTGATATTTAGTGAGAGGGATCATCTTATAATGCTACCGTCGCGATCTAAGCAATACAAGATGCATAAAGGATTAACATCACAGGCAATTCATAATTAGTGTGATATGATATGGCCCTTTCTTCTTGTGCCTTTGATCTCCATCTCCAAAGCACGGACATGATCTCCATCATCACCAGCATGGCGACAAGGTCAGTGGCGCCGCTTCATGGTTGTCCATCATCACGAGCAACTATTACAACTACTTGGAACAAAGCTATTACAAGATGAATAGACACACAGATCTTAACAGAATTGAAGACAACCATTAGGCTCCTGCCGGTTGCCATATTACAGCAAGGATCATTGCATACATCAAATATAATCACAATCACATGATGGCCATATCACATCACAAAACCCCTGCAAAAACAAGTTAGACGCCTCTAATTTTCTTTGCATGTTTTACGTGGTTTGGGGCTTTCGAATAAGAACGGATCTTACCTACGAAACTGAACCACAACGTTGATACAAGTGATATCAAGAGCAAAGTGTAAATTGGATCTATACTATGGTGGGAGAGACAGACACCCGCAAAGACACTTGTGCAAAGCAAGTTACACGTCAAGCGTGGAGCAAGTCTCATGTGCGATGACATGTAAGGTTAGCCCGAGCCGCTTCATCCCACCATACCGCAAGATGCAAAGTACGCAAAGCAAAAGACGGCACGAGCACCAACGCCCACAAAACCATTGTGTTCTACTCGTGCAACAGATCTACGCATAGACACGGCTCTAATACCACTGATGGGTTCGTAGCAGGGAAAACAAAAAATTTCTACCGCAAGAATGAAAAAAATCCAGATCTAATCTAGATAAAAGCCAAGATGTAATCTATTAGACATGTGCAACGAGATAGATCTGTACTAACCCTTGTAGATCCAAAAGCGTTACGAGATTGGATCTCGTGGTTGATGTAGTCGAGCACTTGCCGATCTCAAGATCGAGTGGACGATCCTTCCAGCGCCGCGTTCCGGCAGCGCTTCCACAGTCGGTCACACGTGCGGAGTCGAAGCAAACCTTCCTCTCCTCGTTCCAGCGAGCAGCGGAGGTAGTAGATCTTCTCCACGGAATCCCAGCAGCACGACGGCGTGGTGGTGGTGGTGGAGTAGAGAATTCTGTAGGGCTTCGCCTAAGCCTGAGCAGAAGAAAGGAGGAGGAGAGAGGCGGCTAGGGCAAGAGTGGAGGGGGCCGGGGGGTGGCGCCTCCACCCCTCTATTTAAAGGAGGGAGGCGCCATGGGGAGGTGGAGTCCTTGTAGGACTCCCCTCTCCCTTGGCCGGCGGATCAAGGAGGGGGGCAGGAGTCCTCCCCCGCGACTCCTTGTCTTGCCCCACAAGGACTCCTTGATCCTTTCTTGGTTTTCAAGCAAACTCCAAGAAATCTTCCAGAACCTTCCGGAACATTCCGAAACCTTCTAGAACCCTCATACAAATACTCCGGAACATTTCCTATCTACTTAAAACAACTTCGAACCTTAAGTGTGTCACCCTACGGTTCGTGAATATGCAGACATGATGAAGACACCTCTCCGATCAATAACCATCAGCGGGATCTGGAGATCCATAATGGCTCCCACATAGTCAACAATGACTTCGTGATCGATAGAACCATTAACATACGAAACCAATTCCCTTTGTCACGCGATACTCTAATCCGAGGTTTGATCGTCGATATCTCCATACCTAGTTCTACCTCGTTACTAATAAGTACTCTTTACTCGTCCCATGTTATGTCATCCCTTGTGACCCAGTCACATGCTTGCAAGCTAATTAAATGACATTCCACCGAGAGGGCCCAGAGCATATCTATCCATCATATGGATGGACAAATCCCAATCTTGGTCCATGCGCTTCAACACATACTTTCAGAATACCCAATGACACCTTTATGACCACCTAGTTATGAAGCGGTGTTTGATGTCATCAAAGTACCCATCCGGTGATGGTGATTAACATAACCTCATGGTCGAAGGATTAGGTTACTATGTATTTTAAAGCTTATAGCAAACGAACTTAATGACTTGATCTTATGCTATGCTTACTACGGGTGTGTGTCCATCACATCATTCTCCTAATGATATGATCTTGTTATTAACGACATCCAATGTCCATGATCAGGAAACCATGATCATCCATTAATCAACAAGCTAGTTTAACAAGAGGCTTACTAGGGACTCTTTTATGTTTACAAAACACACAAGTATTAATGTTTCCGGTTAATACAATTATAGCATGGGATGTAAACATTTATCATAAACATAAAGATATAATAATAACCACTTTATTATTGCCTCTTGGGCATATCTCCAACACTTTGATGCATGCACAGGCTGGAAGTCCATTACCTAAGAATGAGCTACTTGATATATTTTATAATGGACTAACCGAAGAATCTAGGACATACCTAGATAGTTGTGCTGATTGTGTTTTCAGGAATAGGACTCCCAAGGAAGCTGAGGAATTAATGGCTAAAATAAGCAAGAATTATGAAGATTGGACTCCTCCTAAACAAGTTACACCTGAAGTAATTGTATCTGAACCATCTATTCCTGTGCCTATTCCAACATCAAAGAAGAGAGGAGTTATTGAATTAAATGATGAAGTGATGAAGGAAGCTAAGAAATGTCTTAAGGAGAAGGGAATTAAAGCTGCAGATGTCAAGAATTTACCTCCTATAGAAGAATTATGTAAGCCTATTACCTACTCACCCACTATTGAGGTACACTCTCTCCAACACTTTGATGAAGGTGATATCCCTTACTTGAAACCTCCTGATCAATGCTTAGAAGAATTTGATATCTTTATTGTTAAGCAAGATAACTTTAATAAAAGGGTGCAAAATCATCTAATGGAAACCACTAGAGCTATTGTTGAGTTGAAAGATATTGTGGAAAGAACCTCTAATGATGTTAAAATGATTGTTAAACACTTTCAAATGGTTCAAACTCAAATAGATCAACTCGTTAAAGTACAAAACGACTTGCTAGTTAATGCTGCTAAAGAAAAACATGCTTATGAAATTAGAACTAGAAGTGGAGCTGCGACCCAGGATCCTCTATATCCTGAGGGGCATCCCAAAAGGATTGAGCAGGATTCTCAACAAGCTGAAAATTGTGGTTCTACTCGTAAGAAAAGGAAAAAGAAACATAAAACTTTGTAGAACCCTCTAAACTTGCTTTAGATCCTAATAGTATATCCATCTCTGATGCTGAAAATGAAAGTGGTAATGAAGAAAATGTTGTTCCTAATGAAGAAAAAGTTGAAGAAGAACCCGAAAACCACACTAAGACTACTAAATACACCAAAGAAGATTTTATTGCTAAGAAACATGGTAGTGAAAGAGAACCTTGGGTCCAAAAACCTATGTCTTTCCGTGATAAGAAACACAAGTCAAAGGAAGATGAACACTATAATAAGTTTTGTGAGTGGATGAAGCCTTTTATTCTTGCAAATTCCTTTGACTGATGCTATTAAATTGCCTCCTTACTCAAAGTATACGAAGGGCATTGTCTCTAATAAAAGGAAAATCCCTAATGAAGAAATTTCTACTTTGCTTGCTAATTATTCCTTCAATGGTAAGGTTCCTAAGAAACTTGGAGACCCAGGGATTCCAACTATCCCTTGCTCTATTAAGAAGAGTTATGTTAGAACTGCTTTGTGTGATCTGGGAGCTGGAGTTAGTGTTATGCCTTTTTCTCTCTATAAGAGGCTTCAGCTTGAAAAATTGATACCAACTGATATATCTTTGCAAATGGCCGATAAGTCCACCACTATTCCTGTGGGTATATGTGAGAATGTACCTGTTCAGGTGGCTCACAATTGCTTGATATTAACTGATTTTGTTGTGCTTGAAATGCATGAAGATGATAATATGTCTATTATTCTTGGGAGACCTTTTCTTAATACTGCAGGAGCTGTTATTAATTGTAATCAAGGAGAATGTTAATGAAAAGGAACATACTGTCTATTTCCCCAAGAAGATTGAAAGGACTTATGGTTTAAATTCAATTGAACATGTTGAAGGCATTCAAGTTGGAGAAATATATTGTCCCATACCAAAAGAAAAATTTGAAACTATTATGATTGGGACAATTGCTATCAAGGTTGAGGTAACATAATCATTAATGGAATACAAAGTTTTGTCTCATATGCAATTGTTTTGGTAGCAAGACTTGATCAACCTTGCTAACAAAGGATTCCATTGAACAAAACAATGTTTTTATTATGATTATCCCCGTCTATTTCTATCCTTTGCATTTTAGTTTTTGCTTTCGTTTAGTTTCCTTTGTGTTGTTAGTTTGCTTGCATGCTAGAACTTCTGTAGTTCTAGCCTTGTTTTTGTATTTGCATCATGTTTCCAAAACGAAAAAAAATATGTCTGTCAGAAAAATCATTTTTCTATTTCTGAAAAGTGCCCAAAAAGAAAGTGTCTCGAAAAATTTCAGAAAATTCATATTAAATTTTTACGTGAAAAAAGGGGCAGAGGAGTACCTGGTAGGTACCAGGGGGGCCCACCAGGCAGGCACACCGTGTGGTGGCGCGGCCAGCCCTGGGTGGTGCCATTCCCTGGTGTGGGCCACCCCTGGCCCCCCACCACCTCTCTCTCCTGCCACTTTCTTCTCTCTCCCGAGTAAGCTCTAGTTCATAGCTCAAAATCGCGTTCTCTCTATGCTTGCTCTCGATTTCTTCGATCTCTTTGCTCAGCCCATCTTTCTTGCTGAAATTTGGAGCAATTGTTCCTTGGTATGTGACTCCTCCCCTTGTCCAAGTAGATTTGTGTTTGGTAGATTGTATGTTGAGTATTTTGCTGCTATAGGTGACTGGTTATGAGAGCTTGTAAGCTTGTTTAATGCTTAGATATATAGTTTTGATGCATGTTTAGGCCTCTTGCAAGTCCCTATGAGTAGAATCCTTCATTATATTTACTTTGCAATCACTTGTTTAATAGGTGTTTAAATTTCAGAATACCAAGCATGAACAACCACACTTTCGGAGAGATATTTGAGAGTGATGCACCTAGGAGGTCGAGGCCCTCAAGAACAGCCTCTCAAGCTAGGCCATCATACAATGAAGACCTCATTGCAACACACATTGGCAGTGAAAGGGATGATGGGGATGCTCACCCATCTTCTTTTCCTTGTTTTACTTTCTTGCAAGCTGCAGGTATTCTTGATGATTTCTTGCTACTGATTGAGAGGGTTGGCTTGACCTCTTATATGCAAGATGAGAGTGCACAATACGCTATGCTCACCAAAACTTTTGTTGAGAGCTTCTCATTTACTAACACATCCTATCATTCCACTGTCTCTTTCAAAATCTATGATATGCCCTTCACCATGCCTTTGGGGAGATTTTGCAGTATTGTAGATGTGCGTATGATAGGGACCGTGAAGAAAATTCAAGGGAGGCCCGCTGATTTGTTGGAGCTTTACCGAGGGGTGACCAATGATGATGACCGCGTGGCGCAGCGCGGAAAGATAAGAAATATCCAACTCCCTGCTCTTAGATACTTTGCATACTACCTTGCCACTAGTGTTTTGGGTAGGGAGAACACTAGTAATATCTCCAACTATCACTTAGCTTTCCTTGCTGCTGCGCTCAACAATGATACTCGGTACAATCTTGGCTCGCTTATTGCTCGCCGCCTAGCTGCTAGGGGGCCTATCTATGGGGGCATCATTGCCTCGCGTGTAGTCCATGCATTAGATCTTTCGGTGGCTCCTGATGATGTTATGCTAGCACCACAGAGGCTCGGCCTTGTTGCCATGAAAACTCATCACTTTGTCACTTCTACCTCTGATTTGAACAATCTAGTTTATAGGATGCTTTTCACTGACGGGGATGAAAGGGAGATCCTTTTGCCACAGCCCGCTTTGTTCAGTGTTGACAGGAGACCGTGGTCGTGCTCCAAGGAGGAGGTGGACGAGCAGCTTCGCTTGTTGGGTTTCCACGAGCAACAGGAGGATGTGCCCTCCTATGATTACTCCGCACATTACGGAGGGACGTACTCGGGCTCGCACCAGGACGAGGGTACCTCCTCGTCGTACCCCGGTGACACTTCATCTTGGCCAACCTAGGATTGATACCCACTTAGGCCAAAAGCCTAAGCTTGGGGGAAGGTACGCCGACACCGCACTCATCTCCATATCATGTTGCGTCGGTACTTTGTATATTCATGTTTTCGTTCTCTTTTTAGTTTTCGTTCTTCTTTGCTTTTGCTTTCTAAAAACACAAAAAGACCAAAAATATTTCTGTTGTTTCTCTTTGGTTTGCTTCTTCTTTTTGCCTTGGTTTGCTTTTCCCTTTTTGCCTTGTTTGAACTATTCGAAAACCCCAAAAATATTTTGCTTTGCTTGTTTTTCTCTTTTGGTTCTCGTTTAAAAATCGAAAACACCAAAAATATTTGTCGTTCTTCTTTGGTTTTTGCGAGTTTGCTACAGGTTTCGGCAGTTCTCAGTGGAATATTGGTTTCATATTATTATTCAAGCCACACAAGTGAAGAGCAATAATGAGGATTAATGACAACTTGAGGCATGGTAAGAGGCTGGTAACGAACTCTATTTGTCATCATTTTTGTACATATACTCATCATTGTGAGCATGCTTAGTCCGTTCATGTAGAGTGTATGTTTTCTTTGGATGCTTAGTAGTTCTTGCTTTCTTATGATTAGCTCCAGCTCGCTAATAGTTTGTAGCATGTTTCATGAATGTTTGCTTGCATTACTCTATTCATAAATTGGTATGACACCATGGTATCCTCCTCTGAATGTTTCATTTGATTGACTTGGCACATGCTCATGCATGCACATGACTGTGATAATCAGTTGAGCCTTGATGAATTATTTTGCCTTGAGGATCTTGAATCATTTTCATGCCATGAGTAGTCTTGTTTTGTTGCAAGCATGATAATGACAGCTATTCCTCTCTCGTTTGTCGCTCCCTTACTATTGCTAGCCTTCATTTCCACTGAGTGTTTTACTCATGTTTCCAACTCCCTAAACCAAATATTTCCAAAGTGTCCACCATACCTACCCATTAGCATCATTTGCTACTTTCATGCATATTCAATATGCCTTGTTTTCTTCCGAATAAAATGTTTGCTTGTTATGAGAAAGTTAGTTAGTAAAGCTCTCACGAACTTGATGGCACACTTTATTTTCTTGCTCTTAATAAACATGAACCATTGTGTCCTTCTTTGTTGCGGATATGCTTACGCTTTATGAGTTGAAGTTAGCAGAACCATGTATCATGGGGACCACTTTCAATGCTTCATAGGTACTTTGTACTTAGTTGATATCATGTTCTTTTGCTTATGGATCCTGGCGGTGTGAAATAAAAGTGGAACTTGTAAGATCATGGAGTTTGTATGTATGTTAGAGAAACGCCTGGGCCGCTAGCCTAAGCCATGCCTAATCATGGTGGAAACTTGCAGCATAACCATAATGATCATTCTATGAAGCATCCTCAATAAAAATCTATGCACATAGTAAATAAAAAGATCGCTGAGATGCTTATTGTCTGCTTGCCTTGTCATTTTGATCATGGGATAGCTCCCGTGTCATGTGCAAGGGGTACCCCGTTGGCGGTTCTCTATGATACGTATATACTTACAATGACAAGAGCTTACTTGTGACTGAAGTTGAGTAGCATGAGGATCGGTCTTCGTAAGTAAGGGGCATGAGACTTGAATTTATAACTTGTCAAGCATATCCTCTTAGTTGTGTCACTTTCACCTTAACCACATTAAAGATGCTTATGATAGGGGCAATGAGAGCTCAAAACTAACGAGTACCATACTTTCAGCATTTGGAAGCCTTTCAAATTATTCAAAACCTTTTCCTCTACCTGTTGAGTCTCCACTTATTCTTTGAGCACCTTCTTGAGAGCATAGTTGTCATCATTTGTGTATGTTTCATTACTTGATTATTTGTGTTATGACTTTGATGCTTGTATCTTTGATATCTTTACTGCTAGTCATCACTTGAACTTCAGAGGTGCCTTGACATTCATAATCAAAGGCAAGCGAGATACCACTCTATCATACCTTTCTATGAGCATTGTAATGTTGCTTATGTTTGTGCTTCGTGCTACTTATTATTCTTGAATTGGAATCTCTTCATAGCTTGCAATGACTATTAAGTAGATTCAGCTGCATACTCTTTATTATGAATTGTCTGAGTAGTTGATCACATTGCTGAGAATATTTACATCATATGAAGCAAATGTGTTCGTGAAAGTTCTTTTATCGCACTCAGTTTTCAACTGAATTGCTTGAGGACAAGCAATAAGCTAAGCTTGGGGGGAGTTGATACGTCCAAAACGTATCTACTTTCCCGAACACTTTTGCTATTGTTTCTCCTCTATACTTGTGTGATTTGGATGCAACTAATGCGAACTGACGTTGTTTTCAGCAGAATTGCCTTGGTGTCTACTTTTTGTGCAGAAAATCAACTATCAGGAAAAATCCCAGAAAATATGCCAAAACTCCTATTTCACCCGAAGACTCCAGGAGCCAGAATACGAGACGGAGAAGATCCCTGGGGTGGCCACACCACCTGGTGGCACGGGCCAGGCCAGGCCGCGCCAGGGGGTGGTGTGGGCCCCCCAGGCACCCCCTCGGCCTCTCTCTTCGCCTATAAGGAGCCTTCTGACCTAAAAACTTCGGGGGGTTCGACGTTTTTCCAAAAGGAGTTCCGCTCCGCCGCCACCACTAGATTCCACGAAACAGCACCAGAAACTCCGTTCTGGCACCCTGCCGGGATGGGGAATTGGAGGAGATCATCGCCATCATCATCACCGTCGCTTCTCCATCAACCATTCATGTTTCCCCCATCTATGAGTGAGTAATCCCCCGTTGTAGGATATGGGGATGGTAGGGATTGGATGAGATCGTTCATGTAATGGCATCAGATTGTTAGGGCATAGTGCCTAGTATCTTTTATTAGTGCTTTATGACTTTGTTGCGACTTGTTGTGCTTAATGCTTGTCACTAGGGCCCGAGTGCCATGATTTCAGATCTAAACTTATTATTGATTCATTATAATAGTATTGTTTCTGGTCTTATCTACAAGTTGTATACACACGTCGTTGTCCGAAACCTATGGCCCCGAAGTGACAGAAATCGGGATAACCAGAAGGGAAAGGCTTTGGTGTGAGGATCACATGTGTTCACGGAGTGTTAATGCTTTGCTTGGGTGCTCTATTAAAAGGAGCACCTTAATTGCCAGTAGTTCCCTAGAGGCCCCACTGCAAACGAGCTGGCAAGACAAAAGATGTTGTGCAAGTTCTCATTGCGAGCACGTATGACTATATATGGAACGCATGCCTAGGATTGTCTAGTACTTGGGTGCTTTATCTTATTTATCTGCAATTGCCCTATGTTCTGATTGCTATGTGAATTGTCTTGTCCATGCAACGCCCGTCCATCCATCCCTATTCCTACCGCACTCGAATCCCACTGTTTACTGCTTTTGTTACTACTATCTTTGTTTTACTACTGCTGTTACTTTGCTATTCCTACTACAAAACTGTTGCTACTGATAAACTGCTGTGAGCAAGATTGTTTCCAGGTGCAGCTGAATTGACAACTCAGTTGTTAAGACTGATAAGTATTCTTTGGCTCCCCTTGTGTCGAATCAATAAATTTGGTTTCACTTCCCTCGAAAATACTGCGATACACCCCCTATACTTGTGGGTCATCATGGGCTACTTAAGCAACATCCAGCCGGATCTTCTTATCCCGGCAGAATCGCGCAAATGCTCCTTCGGCAAATTTAGTGCCATTATCTGTTATGATACTGTGAGGGTAACCATATCTCAAGATGATATCTTTGAGGAATGTCACGGCTATAGCTCCATCACATTTTCTTATTAGCTTTACTTCAATCCATTTTGTAAACTTGTCAACCATAACCAAGATATGGGTCATGTTTCCTCTCGCCGGCTTAAATGGGCCAACCATATCCAAACACCATACGGCAAACGGCCAATTAATTGGTATGGTCTTGAGCTCCGACATTGGCATGTGTGTCTTGGTAGCATACCTCTGACAACCATTACATTTTCTTACTAGATCTTCTGCTTGTTCCAAGGCACTTGGCCAGTAGAACCCATGCCGGAAAGCTTTTGCTACTAAAGCTCTGGATGAGGCGTGATGCCCACATTCCCCTTGATGTATATCTCGGAGGATGTCAAGCCCTTCTTCCGGGTCAACACACCGTTGCAGGACATTGGTGACACTTCTCTTGTATAGCTCGGCATTGATAATCGTGTATGCCTTTGCTCTCCTCTGAATTTTCCTTGAAAGCACTTCTTCATTGGGCATCGTTCCATCCTTCAGGAATTGGAATATTGGCAGTGCCCAAGCTGGTATAGCCCGTACTGGAAACATATCCTTGTAAATTTCCATTTGATCCACCGACATAACCTCAGTCGGATCACGCTGTGCAGTCGCCGGGTTTCCTGAACCACTTCCCACATCAATGTCCATGGGCGCAGCTTCCGACTCCTGATTTGCCGGGATATAGATTGACTCGGATTCTAGGGATGGCCTGATAGATTGTTTTCTGAGGTGCTCTAGTGCTACACCCGGTGGAATTGCTTGTCGGGTTGATCTGAGCTTCGACAATACGCCACAGCCTCGTTTTCCAGCTGGGGTACATGGTGAAACTTGCATCCCTCAAAGTATTCAGATATCTTTTGCACATGAAATCTGTATAATGCCATGTTTGCATCCAAAGCATCCCATTGCCCTGAGACTTGCTGAACTACCAGATCCGAGTCACCAAAGCACTGGATCCGACGTATCCCAATTTCCTTTGCCACTTTGAGCTCATGCACAAGTGCTTCATACTCTGCAACATTGTTCGATGCTGCGAAGTGGATCTACAGCACATACTTCAGCTGGTCTTTCTTGGGTGAGGTAAGCACAACTCCGGCGCCTAACCCAGTTTTAGTTTTTGATCCGTCAAAATGCATTCTCTAGTAGTTTGGATCTAGCAATGGTGGTTCATATTGCATTTCGGCCCAATCTACGAAAAAGTCGGCCACAGCCTGAGACTTGATCGCATCTCTCATGTCATATTGTGGAGCATAAGGGGCTAGTTCAATTGCCCATTTTGTGATCCGGCCGCTTGCATCCTTGTTGCTCATTATCTCGGAAAATGGGGCTTCACATATCACTTTGATGGTGTGCTCTTCAAAATAGTGCTTCAGCCTCTTTGCTGCCATATACACACAATATGCCATTTTCTGATAGTGAGGATAGTTTTGTTTTGATGCTGATAATACCTCACTCAGATAGTAGACTAGCCTTTGCACCGACTTACCCTCTTTGTCACGCTCTACCACTACTACTACACTTACAACTCGATTGGTTGCGGCTATATAGAGCAACATTGGCTCTTTTGATAGTGGAGAGGCTAATACTGGTGCAGTGGCTAACATTTTCTTTAACTGGATGAAGGCTTCATTGTCCTATGGCGTCCATATGAATTTGTCCGACTTTTTCATTAGTTGATAGAGAGGCAATGCCTTTTCTCCCAACCGACATACAAACCGACTTAAAGATGCCAGGCAACCAGTGAACTTCTGGACATCGTTAAGAAACTTTGGCAATTCCATTCGCTCTATGTCTCGGATTTTAGCTGGGTTAGCTTCGATACCTCGGCTAGAGACAAGGAATCCGAGTAATTTTCCAGCCGGGACACCGAAGGTACACTTCTCCGGGTTAAGCTTCATTCAGAACCTCCTTAGGTTCATGAACGTTTGCCTGATATCATCAAGGAGTGTTTTCCTTTCCTTGGTTTTTATTACCACATCATCCACATAAACTTGCACATTTCGACCAATTTGATCGTATAGGCGTTTTTGCATACATCTTTGATACGTTGCCCCTGTATTACGTAAACCAAAAGGCATGGTGCGATAGCAATAAGCCCCGTACGGGGTAATAAACATAGTCTTTATTTGATCATTCGGATTCAGAGGTATCTGGTGGAAACCAGAATATGCGTCTATGAATGACAACAGTTCACACCCAGCAGTAGAATCTATGAATTGATCTATCCTTGGCAGTAGGAATGGATCTTTTGGGCACGCCTTATTCAGGTTCGTGTAATCGATGCACATACGCCATACCACAGCCACATTTGGATCATCTTTCTTTTTCTCCACGAGCACCGGATTAGATAACCAATCCGGATAAAGCACTTCCATGATGAACCCGGCTGCGAGGAGCCGAGCTATCTCACCCCCAGTGACCTTTCTCCTATCTTCGGCGAAGCGGCGGAGAGGTTGCTTCACCGGCTTTGCTCCGGGTCTCACATTCAAAGAGTGCTCGGCCAACTCCCTCAGAACACCTTGCAAGTCCTGTGTGGACCAAGCAAAGATATCTCGTTTCTCACGGAGGAAGTTGACAAGCTCACTTTCCTATTTCTCATTTAAACCGTCACCAATTGTTACGGTGTGCTCTGGGAACAGATCATCAATAGGTACTTTCTTTGTATCCTTTGTCGCTTGAAATGATACACTTCCATCCGGGTTACTCAATGCTGGCATATACTGCTGCGCGGACTGAGCCAATGCCGCTACTTCCTGGATCTTTCTCTTTTCTAGTGCAATAACGAGTGACTCGGCCAGGTTAGATCCAGCTGATGCACACTCAATGGAACGTCGGAAATCCCTAGCTATAGTAATTACTCCATTTGGCCCAGGCAACTTCATCTTCAGGTAACTGATGTGAGTACTTGCCATGAATTTGTTTAGGGCTGGCCTGCCGAGTAACACGTGATATGCGCTTTCTAAGTTCACAACCTCAAACTCCAAATTCTCAGTTCGGCAGTTATCTCTAGTGACGAATAACACATCAACCCGGACTTTGCCAATGGGTTCACAGGAGATACCAGGCACAATGCCATGGAAAGTTGTCCTTGTAGCTTGGAGCATGCTCTCCGAGATACCCAGCTTGTGCATCATGTCCATGTACATGATATTAATGTTGCTGCCATTGTCAATCAGTACCTTAGAAAACCTCACATTTATATTTGGCCCGATGAACGTTGGGTCTAGCACCAATGCATATGAACCAGGGCTCGGCATGAGTTTGGGATGGTCCTTGATACTCCAGGTAATTTCTTGATCCGACCAAGGCATATACCTCGTTACTGCCGGCATAACCGCATTCACTTCCATATGTCGGCGCTGCAAGCTTTTTCTATCTGTTTCCTCCGTGGTAAACACACAGTAACTCTGGTGATGCTCCCTGTATTCATTTCTCCCCTCATTGTTGGGATACCTTTGATCTTGTTGATGCTGATTTTCCACTTGATGCACTACATCCCTTCTTTCCTGATTCTCATACCTCGGTGGAGGTGGCGGTAACATTAGCTGTTGCGTATTTTCTCCGAAGAGCAACTATTGCCGAGGTAACTCCTGTCGAGGTTGATCGTTCCGAGGTTCCTGAGCATTCCCCGAGCCACTTTGCTCTATCTTCCTCATCCACTCACATTGCCAGGTTGTATGACCTGCCGGGTTACTTGGATTTGGCGTGTGAAATTTGCACGGTTGATCCAACATTGCCTCGTATGTATACCTCAGCCGGTCTTTCTTTTCTTGCCACTGTCTCTTTTGCTCAGGCATCCAAGTTTTCTTGCCATCATTTCTTGGAGTCCACTGTTGCCCTCCAGTTTTCTGACGCTGATTACTCCCTGCTCCAGATTGATCTTGATTTACAGCAGCAACTTGTTGCGAACTGTACCTGTAATCCGGTCTATCATCTCTTCTCTTACCTCGGTAATCATTTCACCGGGATGATCCGGCTCCATCTCGCTGGTAGTACTCCTCATTTGACTCGCTTGACACAAGCCTAGGTTGAGTCGGATCACCCAAAGCATACGAATCATCAATCCGGATTGTTTCTGCCAGTGTGGTTGGCATATCCCTTTGTAATCTTTGCCACATCATGCTTGCATATCTACACCCTTGTGCAAACCAGGCTATGGCCCGAGACTCAATCACGCCTTCACATGAGTTTCTCACGGTGCACCAGCGGGTTAAGAACTCTCGGTCTGTTTCATTTGGTCTCTGCTTGCACATCGCTAAGGTCTATGGCCTATTTGGCCTCTGATACGTGCTCGAGAAGTTACTGACAAACATTTCCTCAAAATCGATCCAACAGTTGATACTACTGGGCGGTAAACTGTTTAACCATACCCTCGCTGGCCCCTCCAGCATCTGAGGTACATATCTCACTGCCCATCTCAAATTGCCTGTCGCAATTTTCACTGCCGTTGCATAGTTGATTAACCAATCCTCCAGCTTGGTGCTGCCATCATATGTCTTCGTGCCTCTGGGTAACTGGAAGTTAGGTACTGGAGGTTCTTTCATGATCCAGGGCCCAAAGCACGCTGGACCCGGTGGACCTCGCCCTTCAATCTGTTCCGACCTGTAGAGCCGATCCAGCTTTAACCTAGCGTCGTCAGGCATCAAGTTCCTGCTTCCCAACCTTGACCCTATCACATGATAATCCGGCCTTGGGTATCCTGCGTTCACCATTTCTGAATCATTGTCGTTGTACCTGTCTTAATCTTGTTGCGCACAATTTTGCCGCATACCCTGGCCGACATTCTGCTGTTGCCGAGGTATACCCCGCTGCTGCTGTTGCTGAGGTGGGTTTAGCCCTGCACCCACCGAGTTACGCTATCCGGCATTGCTGTTTTCAGCGTTTCTCTGACCGGCATTGCCTTGGTCGCGGTTACCTCGGTCAGCTTCACCTCGGCTGACACCTTGTCGATCCTCATTTCTCTGCACTGCTTTTCCTTTCCATGCCCTTGTAGGGTCATACGGGACTATCTGTTTGTTTCTCCTCGCCGAGGTTACCACTTCCTCTCTTCTAGGGCCATCATGAGGTGATGATGCAGCCCTAGCGGATTTCTCCGGGTTTCCCACTGCCAAATAAACGACCTTGGAATCCCCATCTCTTGCCGGGTTAGCCCTGAGAAACTCCTCATTCTGTCTGTTAGCAATCCAAACTAACTCGTTGACCCTCTCTTGCTGTCTTTGCCGGGCTTCACCCGTCAAACCTTCTAACTCGGATGCAGCTGCATCTGCTGCTCTGTGGTTCTTTGCCGGGGTACTATACTTCAGCAGCCCCATGGACAAAACATTCTCTGATTCCTCAACCCTAGTATCACCCTCTTTGTTCATTTTACTGATGAGGTTTCTCCCTTTTACTTTTACAACATCTACCTTGTTTGCTCTGGCGTACTCGCACAACGTCATGTTCAACGACTGCTGAGCCGCGGCTATCTTTTTCGCACCCTCTAGTATTTTCTGCCTAGTTTCCTCTAACTTGGCCTATGCCTGAGCCAGATCTACAACAGGTGCTATGGGGCTTGCCAAGCTATCTATCACCTGCTGCAGCACATTCTCTGGCCTCTCTAGCGGAGGACCTCTACTTTTCCTTGGTGCCTTGGGTGTTACCTCCGGATCTGGTGCCGGATCCTTGCTCGCGCCAGCGTCAGGCGCTGTCATCATCACCTCAGCGCGGTTAGGAGAGCGAGTGATATGCAACTCGTGAACTGTGCTAAGTGGTGGCTCGCCTCCCTCGACGACGTGCCACGGGTGAACGCAAGACACATCGATGCCGACGTAAATCCTGTGGGCGCCAAGCTTGACGAAGACGCCATTGCACAGTGGAGGTCGCTTGCCGAAGCAACCAGCATTGTCGATGACATAGTCCAGCGCTCCAAAGCGCTGAACGAGCCCAGAGACGATGCGCTCGCCATTGCCGATGAAGTTTCCCGTCCGGATCTTCACTCCTGCTAGCACCGCTGGCCCCACGGTGGGCGCTAACTGTCGTAGTGGTGTCACGGTAGATGCCATGGATAGGCTAAAGGTGGGGCCAATATGCACTAGAGGAATCCAGGGAGGGATAGTGTGGTGATTCCACACGCAGTTGTTTTGTATTCTCCAAGTTCACTATGTTTACAGATGCTCCTTGAGCTGTATTGGGGAGAGGAGGAAGAAGAAGCTCTTTTACTCTCACCACTATCTCTCTCTAAGAACCAACTACTCAAGCCCAAATCAGCCAGTCCCTACTACAGAGGCCCTAGTGCTCCTTATAAAGGGGAGGCTAGGTCTCTAGTTAATGCATACATGGAGGCATATTCCTTCCCAAAATAGCAAACCGACCGGGTCACCTTTCGCCATCGTAAGCCATGCAGAGGCTACATAAGCCTCTGCGGCGCCAACTTCAGCCGACATAGGGTGTGTCACCTTTGTCGGCGACGCCTCGCTGGTCCCTCCCTCTGTCGGCTTCGCTCATGCTCCTGCGCACAAATGTCATCTTTTGACCAGCGAGATATCTTCCTTCTCTTGCAAGCTTGGTATAACCCGAATCAGGTTTGGTTAATCCGGCTCCGTGGGTACCTGCATACAAATAACAAATAGCCCTCTGGCATACGACATACGTCGGCCGGGACACAGTCAAATGGACATCCTCCGGTCCGGATTACTCCGTAAGTCGGCCTGCCTTGAGGTGACCCGACCAGCTTACGCTTTGACCTTGCCGTACCTCGGCTAACTCGGCCTTTAAACCCCGGTGTTACCCTACCCGGGGGTATCCCCCAACAGTCTATGATTTTTGAAAAATGAGCTGGTGGCATTTTTTTATTTAATGTTTTGTGTTGCTTCACAGAACGCCCCGGTTTTAGCACTCGGAAAATAGAAAATGGCTTTTCCATGCGACGAGACGGAAAGCTTCCTCCTGCAACATTGTTCACCATCCAAAGATAGGCATGAATGCACAATATAGGCACATTATCACAAACTATGTCACGATTCTAGCCATAACATTGGTCTTTTGGCTTGAAAGTCATGAAACCTCGAACATGATAGGTCATTTTTGAGAAGGTTTTTTGGAGACACAATCAATATAACAAGTCTGATATTTTTTCTTGCAACTGTATCACATAAAATTACGTGACATGAAGGATTCGCATTGTTCGGATCATTTTTGAATTTTTTATGCCTGTTTCTAAAATTTTCTGTTTCAAACTATGGTCCAAATGGCGGGCATGAAGATAGGGGATGATCATCTCTAAACTTGCATTGGATCTCTGAAGAAACTTCATATTGTGGTTCTAAAAATGATTTTTTCAAAAAATCATGAGCATTAGATAGTGTACCTGCAGTTCAAACCGTACCCGCTTCCTGCCAATTCGACGGACATTTGTCTTTTTCAAGAGGGGTGGACGGAAAGCTTTTCGAATCCCCGGTTAGATCATTGTTCATGTAGTCTATTATTTTTGAAAAATAAGCTGATGGCATTTTTTTAATTAACGTTTTGTGTTCCTTTACAAATCAGCCCTGGTTTTGGCACTCAGAAAATAGATAGGCATGCATGCACATTGTTCACCATCCAAAGAAAATGAAAATCTTATTTTTTTTGAGAAATGGAAAATGGGGCAAAATAACCCATATATAAAAGAAAATATGTTGCACAATTTCACATATATAAAAGAACTAGGAAACGTGTCCGTGCGTTGCACCGAGAGAAAAAAAACTTTTATATAAAATACCGGCGTAGCTAAATTTCTCCCCAAAATTGAACAACCATCGGAAACGTACCAACGAAGTCGGATGAAAGTCACTTTTCTACATGCATAGTGCAAGAAACTTGTATATAAGCTCTCGGTCGATCAGCTCACACAAACATCATGACAAAATGGAATGGTTTAAGAAAACTTACAATGCCATTGGGATAACTTGCCCAACGTCCTGCAACACAAGAGCAGTCACGGACAACATGTTATGTGGTACCTTGATTAGCGACCATGCAGTTGAGCTTTTCAACAAAAGTATACCTTGATTAGCGGCCATGCAGTTGAGCTTTTCAACGGAACTAATTTCAGTATGTGAAGCCTCACAAGTATTTGGCAGAGGCATCCCCACGAACACATGTCATAGGGTTATCATGATGAAGCATCTCTCCGCCGCCGTGGCCTCCGCGCTCTCGATCGACGACGTCCGCTAGTAGTCTTGTTAGCCTTGTTGTGCTCGTACCGCATGGGTTCCTCCCGGCAGGATGCCAAAGGCAGATTATTGTTTTTAAAGAAAAAAACCGGTAAGTAGTTCCAAGAATATAGTATTAATTAAAACAATATTAACAAATCACAACAAACTGTCATTCTTCCCGATCCATGTGTATTTACTGGGTGGGATATTTGTGGAGGCGGTTCCGTTCAACATAGTTAGGTAAAACCGGAGCAGCAAGGAAGAGTCGTCTTGAAATTGAACTGCAGGGCGCTCAGTGGAGACTACCATCCGGCCATGGCAAGCAGGGCTCACCCATCGACCAAAGCAGCGAGACTATTCTGCCCACTTTGTGTCCAAAGTAGCAGGAGTAGAGATCAGGCGTTGCAACCATGGTTCATGGAGACATTTTTTCCACGTGGTCTAGTCAGTGTAATCTTGCACAAAAGAGGTCTGCGACGGTGCATGACTAGCACACCCGTGCGTTGGCAGGCGACAGGCACGCACATGCTGTCGACCACATCGTGCCCGCGATCGGAAGATACGACGGCAGCCGGAGTCCTTGTCGATTCGTTGAGCTCATGGCCCTTCGGAGGAGACGATCACCACGGCGGCGCGGACATGTTCGGCGAGGTGGCGGATATCGTTGGTGTCTCGGCAGCCGCTAGGGTTAGGCGGGGTTGGGCGAGCGACTCCACATATTGATTGGGAATCACGAGAGACGTTCTTAAGATTCTCCTTTTCTATTTCGCGTCGCTTTAATTTGGTCTTCGTATTAATATTTTTTTTTGAGATGGTCTCCGTGTTAATATTGACCGGTCATAATGCGTTTCCTTATTTCTCAGGTCCAAAGGAAATATTGGTGGCTGACGGCTCGGTACTTACCGGTGGCAAGCCTATGTAATATTCTAGAACTGGCACGGGCAAAATCATCAAAAAAAGCGGAACCCGTAAGAAACACTTCGTACTTTATTATTATATATATATATATTAGGTATAGAAATGAAAAATCTTATTTTATTTTGAAAAATGGAAAATGGGGCAAAATAACACATATATAAAAAAAATATATGTTGCACAATTTCACATATATAAAAGAAAATGAAAATCTTATTTTATTTAGGATGTGTTCTTTTAATCTGCTACCTAACTCAATGCCATTTAATTTATTTAGAAAATCTTATTTTTTTAATCTGCTACCCAACTCAATGCCCCTGGTAACTCCTTCCTCCTCGAGCCATTCGCCTCCCTCCATCCCCTCATCGAGCTCCGCCGATCTGCGTCCCTCGCCCTCCCCTCCTCGAGTGAGCACCGCTAGTGAGCACCGCTCGGCAAGCCCCTCCCCCTCCCCGGTAAGCCTCCACTTAAACTCCTTCCTCCTCGAGTCATTCTCCTCCCTCCATGCCCTCCTCGAAATCTCGGCCGAGCCGGCGGCGGTGGGAAAGACGCCCAAGGGGCAGGTGGCGGTGTACGTCGGTGGTGTCCGGTCCGGGTATCCGCTGAGGTACGTGGTGCCCGTGGTGCCGGTGGAGGCGGAGGAGTTGTTCGGCAGGTGGTACGTGGTGCCGGTGGAGGCGGAGGAGGCGTTCGGCAGGTGGTACGTGGTGCCGGTGGAGGCGGAGGAGGCGTTCGGCCCGGGTAGCATCAGAGAAACCGTAGGAGGCGGAGGCCCTGATCTGAATCTCTAGCTAGTTTGCAGCTTTCCATCAAAAAGGGGCTGGTTTTTGTTCATCTCTGAATCCCTAGCTAGTTCTTGGGCGTTTATCTGTTGAAATCTCTAGCTGAATTAGGAAGATGCAAGCCTGTTTGCTGAAATTAGTTTTGAAGCTTTCCCATCATGTATGGTTGTAGTTCTATGGTCCTTGTCCTGTATAATTTGTCTGCAAAATCTAGAGGTGTTTTTGTTGTCGTCTGAGCTTTTTTTACACAGAATGCCATGGGGATAGTTATGTGTTGTTGCTGTTTTGCACTGTATTATGCACCCTAATCTGTACTATGGCCAAACTCCACTGTATTATGGCCAAACTCCACTGTATTATGCACCCTAATCTGTACCACAAACTGGTGCTCTTTTGCAGTTCTTCTATCATAGAATAGACCTAGAAAATTGTTCACAAACCCCAAACTCTACCTATGGTTCCTGGCTGAGTTATGGAAGACTGTACGCTTTTGAATTGAAATAAAGTTTGTTGTTCTAAAGTTCCCAGTTATGAAATTGCTTATGTTAAGGTAGCTATGCAGGTTATTTTCAACGTATGATACTAGATTAGAACAACCGCCTTATGTTAAGGTTCCCAGTTAGAATTCTAGTATTAGCTAAAAGCATTTGTGACTTGTTTGTTTAGCTGTAGCAGCTACCGTTTACTGCCATCTATTGTAGATTACTGTGTACTGCCTTGTATAATTGCCCTGTAACTAGAACTTTGATTTCTGCTGAATGCTTTTGTTGGTAGGTGACCATGGACGAAGTTGATAACACTTGGGTCATCGATATTAGCTCGGATGACGAAGCTGTCATTGCTGCGGAGGCTGCTGCTATGAAGGCTAAGCAGCGCGCTAAGCAAGCTGCTAAGAAAGCTGCTGCGGAAGCTGCCGTGGCCAACAAAATTGTCATGTTCCTTTACTTTGTCTATTACTTATGCAGTTTGCATTGCTGATTTGAAAATGTGCCTTTTCCTTGCATGTAGGTCCCAAAACAAAGGGAAGTGCCAAATTTGGCGAGTGTTGTGTGTATGGCAACAAGGTTGCTCTGAACCGCACACAAGTGTTGTGCCCGAATAAACTTGCAAAGAAGAAACCCACTCTACCAGTGTATGTATGCACGATGCAGCTAGCAAACACTCAGGAGACTAAAGCTAAAATGGTAAACAAATTGTTGATTGTGTTGCCTTGCATTGCTGTTTGCACTATGTCTTTGCATTGCTGATTTTATACCTGTTTGCATTGCAGTATTTCTCAAGGGACTTCACCAATGCCAACATCAGGAAGTACAAGGACTTCCCAACAAATATGAGGGTCTACTGCGGAGGCCTTGATGAACCTATATTGGTCTCCCTCATTATGAGTAAAGGGAAGGGTAAAGGAGCACAAATTACAACCAAATGGTCCAAGGTGGTGGCGGCGACCGGTATGCATAATTGCAATGTCTTCATGTTCCTTTTCCGCCGCA
Source organism: Avena eriantha (assembly GCA_910589775.1). Classification (NCBI taxonomy): domain Eukaryota; kingdom Viridiplantae; phylum Streptophyta; class Magnoliopsida; order Poales; family Poaceae; genus Avena; species Avena eriantha. The sequence goes on from OU342742.1 coordinate 211,016,199, forward strand.
GTCCTATGGACGGACTTGAGCTGAGGTTTAAGAAGGTCATGTAATCAGTAGTTGGTTGGTGCTGTTTTGTAAATATGGTCATGTAGGTTGCTGGCTGTGTTGCTATCAAGTTGTGAACTATGGTCCGCCGTAGTCCTGTAGGTTGTGAACTATGGTACGCCGTAGTCCTGTAGGTTGTGAACTATGGTCCTAGCTATGAAATGATCTTTTGCTACTACTTGTATCTATGAAATGATCAGGTTGCTTTTGGTCTGAAATAATCTTGTGTCACTACTTGTATCTCTAAAATGATCAGGTTCCTTTTGGTTTGAAATGATCTTGTGATCATGTGATCTAGTTGTGATTATCGTGTGATCTATATAAAAGAGTTTGGGTTCCTATACCTAACAAGATCACTAGTACAGCGTGTTGGAAATTTAAACTAAAATAGTAGTAGGAGGTCCTGGGTTTGAGCTCCAAGCCTCACCATTTTTTCTTTTTTTCTGACAGATTCAGCACTTGACAAGATTACACTTGACAGATTCAGAAATGACAAGATTGCACTTGATATTCAGTACTAAAATGATATTCAGTACACAAGATTAAAATAGCAAGAACTTGATATCCATGGCAACACAATAGCAAGAACTTTTCCTTTTTTCTGACAGATTCAGCACTTGACAAGATCACACATGATCTTCTTAACCTAAGATTACACAATAGCTAGAACTTGATATCCATGGCAACACAATAGCTAGAACTTGATATCCATGGCAACACAATAGCTAGAACTTGATATCCATGGCAAGATTAGCCAGAAATTAAAATGACTACACAACAGCTAAAATGACATGATCTTGCTCCTGATCTTACTCCTGATCTTGCTCCTCACCACCACTGCAACAAAGATTAGCATTTGCCACAAAGATTAGCAATTTCTAGTGAGCCACTAGCAATGAAATTAAAAAGAAAAGATAATGGAGGATAGAATTTACCTTGCATGTTGTTACTAACCATCATCGTCAAAATGCCTCTGCCTGTTATCTTCACCATCGCTACAGTACTGTAGGACTGTGTCATCTGCCATGTTTTCATCATCTTCGCACTCATGGCCCTCCTTCTTTCTTTTCCTAATGTTTTCTACGAATGAAGCATCAAGTAACACTCGTTCATGGCTCCTTCGCAATCTGGTATGCACACCGGGTTCTTTCTGTTGCACTGGAACTTCCTCAGTGTTATCATCTTGGTATGTTAGACCACCACCACCACCATTGAGATCCTTCGTCATTTCAGTTTCTTTCACACTCCACAAATGTCTGTGCTGAAACTTTTGCACAACTTGCCAATTTCCATGCAAATAGGTGTCTGGCACATAGAACACCTTTGTTGCTTGTGTCGTTAGAATAAATGGATCACTCTTATACCAACACTTTCCAGTGTTAATGCTCTTGAAGGGTCCGTCATCTTGGATCCCTATCTTCGTGCCACCAAGATCAAACCAATCACAACGGAACAAGACGACCGATCGATGGACGCTTCTGCTGGAGTTGTACCGGAGCCTTATGATGCTTTTGAGCTGACCATAGATGTCCATGTCTTCACCATCATGGTCTCCCTCGGCAACTATTCCACTGTTCTACGTGTTTCTATTTTTCTCGCGGTCAATAGTGTGGTAGCGAACACCGTCAACAATACACACTGAATACAGCCTCACTTGCCTATCTGGCTCGCATGCCAAAGCAAAAAGATCATCACTGACCTTTTGTCCTCATGCAATTTTCCAATCTGCACAGATAAACCAGTGTTAATAACAAAAACACAAAAAAATCATGTGGCAATTGATTCTAAGATTAAAGAACTCACATGATTCTTAAACCATTTAGCAAATCACTTCGCGAGCCATCTGTCAACATTGATGCAGCTATCTTTCTTATTAAGCTCTTCTTTGCACAACCTGCAATGCCAACAAAAACATAAAGTTAATTAAATCATCGGGCTTGCACATGGGTTCCTTCCAAATTAATAAAAAAGATAAGGGTGCATGCACAAGAGATGACATACTCGATATATGGTAGAACCTCAGGGCAACTCCTTAGCACATACCAATGCATATTGTTATAGTCATCACCAGTCTCTATGTACTCCGACCCTCCAAGAAGGTTTACACCATGGTTGAAAACCAAGACATCACCGATGTGCGAATCATCCTGCTCTCTATTTCTGCCCAGCTGATTGAATCTTGTTTCCACAACATCGAAGTACCTCGAGCAAAATGTAAGGAACTCATCAACAACATATGCCTCAACGTCGACCCTTCAGGCCTAGCGGTGTTTCACACATAACGCTTAAATGTTAGCATCCTTCTTTCGACAGGGTACATCCAGCCGTATTGTACGGGGCCTCTAAGCATTGCCTCTTTGGGTAAATGCACCGTGAAGAAGGACGGAGGAATGATCTTTTCAAGCTTGCAAAGGATAACTACAATTTCTTTGTCGAGTCTTTCAAGAACATATAGCTTCAGTGTTTTGGAGCACAACTCTCTGAAGAAATTCCCCAGCTCAGCAACTGCTTCATATATTTATTTTTCCAAAATTCCACGGAGTCCAACCGGTAAAATCCTTTGGAGGAGGATGTGACAATCATGAGTTTTCAGTCCTTGGAGCTTGCATCCATCAGGAGACACACATTTTACTAGGTTAGCGGCATACCCATCTGTAAATCTCACCGCTCTTATAAATTCATAGAATGCAAGCTTTTCTTCTTTAGTCATAGTATACCATGCTTGTGGCATCTCAAACGACTCTCCACCTTCAATAGGCTGTAAATGCAAATCTTCTCTTATTCCCATGTCTTCCAAATCAAGCCTCGAGTTAACTGTATCCGTTGACTTCCCGTCGATGTTCATAAATGTGCCAAGAAAATTATCACATATGTTTTTCTCGATGTGCATTACATCAAGGTTGTGCCTCAACTTGAGATCTCCCAGTAAGGGAGGTCCCACAAAATAGCCCTCCGGTCCCAGCATTGACCATCCTCACGCTTCATTTTCTTTTAATGTTTTCCAGGTCTCACAGCTTTCACATTGTGAAGCTGTTGCTCGATCTCTTCTTTAGTGAACTCTGCCGACTGGTCGTGGGTTTCAGTTTTTGCATTGAAATCCTTGCTTTTTTTCCAAGGATGTTTGCAAGGAAGAAAACGGCGGCCCCCGGTCCAACATATCTTCTCTTATTCCCATGTCTTCCAAATCAAGCCTCGAGTTAACTGTATCCGTTGACTTCCCGTCGATGTTCATAATGTGCCAAGCAAATTATCACATATGTTTTTCTCGATGTGCATTACATCAAGGTTGTGCCTCAACTTGAGATCTCCCAGTAAGGGAGGTCCCACAAAATAGCCCTCCAATCCCAGCATTGACCATCCTCACGCTTCGTTTTCTTTTAATGTTTTCCAGGTCTCACAGCTTTCACATTGTGAAGCTGTTGCTCGATCTCTTCTTTAGTGAACTCTGCCGACTGGTCGTGGGTTTCAGTTTTTGCATTGAAATCCTTGCTTTTTTGCCAAGGATGTTTGCGAGGAAGAAAACGGCGGCCCCCGGTCCAACATATCTTGTTCCTTATTATTTCCGAGCACGGATCCTTGTCACAACACACACATGCTTGATAACCAGACGTGAGCCTCCCAGACAAAGTGTGCAGCACCGAGAAATCATGGATACACCATATGACCGTAGCACGGAGATCGAACTTATCAGGACTCAGGGCATCATAGGTACTAACACCCTCCCAGAGCTTGAGCAAATCTTCTACCAAGGGCTCCATAAAGACATCAAAATCCTTTCCTAGAGATTTTCAACCTGGGATCAACAAAGCCATCATGAAGTTGGATTGATCCATACATGCCCATGGTGGAAGATTATACAGCACGACAAATACCGGCCACATGCTATATTTTGATCTCATTCAAAATGGAATAAAGCCATCTGTGGCAAGGCCGAGTCTTATGTTCCTCACATCGGTGGCAAACTCTTTATGTTTATCGTCAAAATCTTTCCATGCCTTTCCTGTTAGGTTCACAACATAGAAAACAAAAAATTTCCTACGATGGGAACTATACGCCAAGATCTATCTACTAGATAAAGCAACGGGTGGATATACATCCATGGAGAACTTACCCTCGAAGAAAACAAAGCTTTGTTAACGAGTTGGAACTCGTGGATGATGTAGTCGAACGCTTGCCAATCTCAAGACCGTGTGGAAGTCCTAGCGCCGTAAATTAGCAGCGCATCCGTCGTCGCACACACGTTCAGGCCACCAAACAACCTCCACCTCCTCACACCAGCGAATCAGCGGAAGTAGCAACTCCTTCCAGACGAAAAGCCACCGAGAACATGTATCTCGCTAATCAGAGACCATGGGGAATATATCTAGAGGAGGAGAGAGATCCTTCACGAGGATGTGTACATTGTGAGTAGGAGAGGGGGGCCTTTTATAGGGAGAGCGGGGGGGGGGGGGGGGTCCGCCTCCCATGGACGGAGCCATGGGGAGGTGCCCCCACCTCTTCCCTCATTCATGTGGTGAAGCTCCACTCACATAAATCTAGTCTCAACTCAAAATTCCACTCACATGCATTAAATTTCCACCAAATTTATTGAAACTCTCATTTAATAAAACTATTTTATTTATTTTATTCAGAATTTTGTTAATTACTTTAATTAACAAACATTCACATAAAACCCCTTGCAATATTTCAATATCACATACAGAACCAGTTTCTACAATTTCACCCGAAACAATTCTGGTTTCCATCGAAATGATTCCAGCACTTTGCAATTCTTTCGTCTAAAACATATATGCTCCAAATGGTGTTTGGAAACCCTTAAGTGTGTCACCCTATAGTTCGCGAATAATACAGACATGATTGAGACTCCTCTCAGATTAATAATCAGAAGCGGGACCTGGAGATCCATTTTGACTCATGCACATTCAACGATGACTTATGTGATCGTGAGAACCTTTAACGCTAGTAAATTAATCCCTTTGTCTCATGATACATTACATGTCCGAGATTCGATCATTGGTATCCAAATACCTAGTTTGATCTCGTTACCAACATGCACTCTTTTCTCGTTCCCGTGATATAACATTCTAGTGATCACATCACTTGCTTGCAAGCTATTCTCAATGTGATATCACCGAGAGGGCCTAAAGTATATCTATCCGTCATCAGGATGGACAAATCCCACTCTTGATCCATGAGCCTCTACATAACACCTTCGTAGCACTGAACCCATCTTTATAGTCACCCTTTTACGGTGTGATGTTTGATGTTATCAAGATACTCCTCTGGTGTTAGTGATTAACATGATCTCATAGTCTAAGGACTAGGATTACTTCGTATGATGTTATAGCAATATAAAATCAATGAATTTGATCGTAATGCTATACTTCAGATGAATGTTCATCACATCATTTCGCCAATGTTGTGACCTCGTTATTAACGACATCCAATGTCCATGATCAGGAACTTTGATCATCTTGTTAATCAACGAGCTAGTTTAAAGAGAGGCATAACTAGGAACTTTCCATTTGTTTATTAAACACACATGTATTAATGTTTCCATATTAATACAATCGTAGCATGTAAATAAACATCTATCATATACTTGGAATATACATAATAACAACTTTATTATTACCTCTTAGGGCATGTTCCCTTCAGTCTCCCACTTGTACTAGAGACAATAATCTAGTTACATAGTGATAAATCTAACACCCATGGAGTTCTGGTGTTGATCATGTTTTGCCCTAGGCAGAACTTTAGTCAATGGATCAACAACATTGAGATCCGTGTGTACTTTACAAATCTTTATATCTCCATCCTTAACATGCTCTCGGATGGAGTGAAACCAGCGCTTAATATGCTTGGAATTCTTGTGAGACCTTGGTTCCTTGGTGTGGCTATGGCTCCATTTCTGTCACAGTAGATAACCATTGGGTCCAACGCACTAGGAACCACACCTAGTTCGGTTATGTACTCCTTCATCCAAACCGCTTCATGTGTCGCTTCTGCAGCAGCAACATATTCCACCTCCATCATTGATCCAGCCACCACAGGTTGTTTGGAACTCCTCCAACTAACTGCTGCTACGTTCAAGAGAATTACGTATCCGGATTGATACTTAGAGTCATCCGGATCGGTGTCAAAGCTAGCATCGACATAAGACTTGGCGACCAGCTCTTCTTCACCTCCGTATACAAGAAACATATCCTTAGTTCTTCTTAAGTACTTAAGGATATTATTGACCGCTATCTAGTGTTCCGTACCTAGATCAGATTGGTACCTACTAGTTAAACTAATAGCATGTGCCACATCCGGTCTTGTACATAGCATGGCGTACATTATAGAGCCTATAGCTGAAGCATAGGGGGTTTTATCCATTATCTCTCTTTCTTCCGCCGTAGCCGGACTTTGAGTCTTACTCAATGTCTTGCCTTGCAACATTGGTAAGAACCCCTTCTTACTTCCGTCTGTTTTAAACTTCTTTAAAATCTTATCAAGGTATGTACTTTGTGATATCCCTATCAGGCGCCTTGATCTATCTCTATAAATCTTTATGCCTAATATGTATGATGCTTCACCTAGGTCATTTATCGAAAATCTGCTATTTAGATAACTTTTAACATTGTTTAAAAGATCTATATCATTTCCAATCAATAATATGTCGTCCACCTATAATATTAGAAATGCCGCATTGCTCCCACCCACTTTCTTGTAAATACAAGCCTCTCCATAAGTTTGGATAAATCCAACCTCTTTGATCACCTCAGCAAAGTGGAGATTCCAACTCCGTGATGCTTGTGTCAATCCATAGATGGATCGCTGAAGCTTGCACACCTTGTTAGCATCCTTAGGATTAAAAAAACCCTTTGGTTGTATATTATAAAATTCTTCTTCAATATTTACATTGAGGAATGCGGTTTTGACATCCATCTGCCATATCTCATAATTGAAATAAGCAGCAATTTCTAACATAATCCTAACTGACTTTAGCATCGCTATGGGAGAGAATGTCTCATCATAGTCAACCCCTTGAATTTGTCGAAACCCCTTTGCGACAAGTCGAGGTTTATAGACGGTTACATTACCATCATCATCAGTTTTCCTTTTGAAAATCCATTTATTCTCAACGGCCTTTCGGTCGTGAGGTAAGTCCAACAAGGTCCAAACCTGGTTTTCGTACATGGATTCCATATCGGATTTCATGGCTTCTAGCCATTTGTTGGAATTCGGGCTCATCATTGCTTCTTCATACGTCGCGAGGTCATCGATTTCATTGACCGTGAAATTCATAATAGGATTACCGTATAGTTCAGGAGTTGCACGTGTCCTGCTCGACCTGCGAGGTTCGGTAGTGTCCTCTTTCAGAGTTTCATGATCATTATCATTAGTTCCCTCTTCATTCGGTGAAGTCAACTCTGGAACAATTTCCGACGCTGCGCTACTCCCCGTTGCATGAAGAGAAGGTTCAATGACCTCTTCGAGTTCTACCTTCCGACTACACACGACTTTCACGAGAAACTCTTTCTCTAGAAAGGATCCGTTCTTGGCAACGAAAACCTTGCCTTCGGATATGTGATAGAAGGAATACCCAATTGTTTCCTTAGGGTATCCTATGAAGACGCATTTTTTCGCTTTGGGGTTGAGTTTATCCGGTTGAAGTTTCTTCACATAAACATCGCAACCCTAAACTTGAAGAAACGACAGCTTAGGTTTGTTTCCAAACCACAATTCATACGGTGTCTTTTCAACGGATTTAGATGGTGCCCGATTTAGAGTGAATGTAGTAGTTTCCATTGAATAGCCCCAAAATGACAATGGTAAGTCAGCCAGAGACATCATAGATCAAACCATATCTAATAAAGTACGATTACTACGTTCCGACCCACCATTACGTTGTGGTGTTCCGGCATGTGTGAGTTGTGAAACTATTCCACATTCTTGCATATGTGTGCTAAACTCGTAACTTAGATACTCACCTCCATGGTCAGACTGTAGAAATTTGATCTTTCTATTATGATGATTTTCCACTTCATTCTAAAATTCCTTAAACTTTTCAAGGTTTCAGATTTGTGTTTCATCAAATAGATATACCCGTATCTACTCAAATCATTCGTGAAAGTAACAAAATAACGATAAACACCACGCGTTGACACACTCATTGGACCGCATAAATTAGTATGTATGATTTCGAATAAATCTATCGCCCGTTCCATTGAACCAGAAAACGACGTTCTAGTCATCTTGCCCAGAAGGCATGGCTCACATGTATCAAATGATTCAAAGTCAAGTGATTCCAAAAGTCCATCATAATGGAGTTTCTTCATGCGTTTAACACCAATATGACCTAAACGGCAGTGCCACATATATGCATATATATATATTGTCATCAAGTTTAATTCTTTTAGCATCAACATTATGAATATGTGTAACACTATTATCGAGATCTAATAGAAATAAACCATTCAACACAGGTGCATGACCATAAAAGATATCATTCATATAAATCGAACAACCATTGTTTTCATATTTAAACGAATAACCACATCGCATTAAACAAGATCCGGATATAATGTTCATTCTCAGTGCTGGCACGAAATAACAATTATTTAAGTTTATAACTAATCCCAATGGTAGGTGGGGAGGCAGTGTTCCGACAGCGATCACATCGACTCTTGATCCATTGTCGACACGCATGTTGACCTCACCCCTTGCTAGTGGTCACTTGTTCCGTAGCCCCTGATTCGAGTTACATATATTAGCAACCGATCCAGTATCAAATACCCAGATGCTACTACGAGTACTAGCCAAGTACACACCAATAACATGTATATCATATATACCTTTGTTTGCCTTGCCGGCCTTCTTGTCTGCCAAGTACTTGGGGCAGTTGCGCTTCCAATGGCCAGTCCGCTTGCAATAGTAGCACTCGATATCAGACTTAGGGCTAGCTGGGGATTTATTTTCAGGTGCGCCAACAGATCTGCCGCCTTCTTTCCCTTTTGCTTACCCTTCCCGTCTTTCTTGAAACCGGTGGTCTTATCGATCATCAACACTCGATCTTATTTCTTGATCTCCACCTCTGTAGTCTTAATCATTGATAGAAGCTCGAGGAGAGATGTAAGGGGGATTACCTCCGAATACCCCAACCGGACAAGAACTACGGCAATCATTTCGCATCCGGCTAGCTGAGCGCAGCCGGATATGAGCGAATCATACCGGCTACTTCACGATAGATGGAACCAAGAGGAGCAACAATACACAGGACCAACTACATCAGCGTAGCCGGACGCAATCAGGAGGACAGAGCGACGTGCTGCTTAGTGCACGGTACGCCCTGGTACGATGACAAGACCCGCAACTACACGGCCATATCGAAGACTTTGCTAGGTGACACGAGCATAGTGGCCAGATGCTGATGACATGCTCGCACGGTGTTCACTATACCCACGACGACCCTACCGCATGTACCTCCATGGGATGTAAGTGTACCAGGCACTGTAGATGACCAGCCGACTGGGACCCGCCTGTGGGGCCCGCCAGCCAGACTGGCCAGTGAGACTGTTGCCTCTCTACCTATATAAGGAGAGGCAAGGCTCTCGTAGCAAGGGTTGGTCCGAGTGCATTTAAGGAGGGTGATAGAAGATACAGCTTGAGGAGCGATTGTAGCCCGTATACCACCCATAGTCAGATCGGTAGGAGTAGGAGCTTTACCTCACCACAAGGGCTCTGAACCTGGGTACTTCTTGTGTCCCGCTACACTTGCTCGTACCCAATCCCGCCTGCGCCGTCAAGAGCTTCCCTGCTAGTCCCCACACCTCTATCTAACTTGTTTAGGTACTGCCGTTCCCAATACAACGATAGTTGGCGCCCACTGTGGGGCTAGATGGCTTCAACCGAAGTCACGTTCTGCACGGGACCCCGCACTTCAGCCGGTGAGCGCGTGGCCTCTGGCCTAGTGCTTACGCTCGGCAAGTTTGACTGCGTCATCGACAACGCTTCGTGTTTCGCCGGATGCACGTTTCCGGCAAATTGCTCTATTCTGCTTTTTGGCAACCTCCCCTTCTACGTCGCCACTGTGCCGGAGCATTTACCTAGGGAGATCGTCTTCGTCACAGAACCGCTGCACCTCGGCAGTGGTGCCTCCGTCGCTCCTCGCGACATCGAGGTGATGATGGCTGGCTCTAGCTCTCAGCCCTGCCAGCCACGGGAGCGGGGCACAGACAAGGTCGAAACTTCCACTCTGCCATGGCCTAGAAACCTGGTGGAAGATTCCATTGACCGGCTCCTCACGCCGGTTAACCTCGGGGATAACCCGGAGGAGGCGGAAGCCAACTTCGCCATGGAGAGGCAGCTTCTCCTGCAAGAGGCCATGGAGCTAGCTACGACCAGGAAGCAGATCGAGATCACTCGGCGCGAGTATGACCGCACGCACGGCCACACTCCGGCTACTGCGGAGCCGAGCCAGCGCGGACAGGTACGGCGCTGGGGCGGCGAGCTAGGCGGAAGGATGGAAAGGGATGTCGAGCCGGATCCGCCACCTGCTCTCATCCGGCCCGCCTACATCACACCCATCAAGAACCTGCGCGCGGCGTGAGCCGCGGCAGACGAACTGCCCAACTTGGAGGGCGAGGAGTGAGATCGATAGCATGCCCGAGTATAGGAGCTCCTCCGGATCACGAACGAGCAGGCTGATGCCATCCGGTAGATGCACGAGGACCCCAGCTGCTCCAGGGGAAGCAAGCCGCCTAGCAACAGCAAGGGCGCACCCCACGAGACCCAGCAGGCGTCCTCCCCTCTGGCTAACGCCCGCAGCAAGCGCCGCAGCTCTGGCAACAAGGGCCAACCGCGCCAGGAGCAAATGGTGAACAACAACCCACCGCCTCCCCCTCCACCAACCGGAGCACCACGACCCGCCGGTTCTGGTCTCTTGGGCCGGGTAGGAGCGCCCAACCCGGACCGTCTGGATGGCTGTGACTGCATCGAGCTCCTCGCTCAAGCACGCATCACGGAAGAAGAGGATTCCACTGGACCGGTTTGTTTCGGACCCCGCATCTAGAACGAGCCGTTTCTGGATAAGTTCATCCTGCCCAGGGATACCCCCAAGTATGACAGGAGCATGAAGCCAGAAGATTGGCTGACCGACTACGCCACGGTAGTCGGCATCGCCCAGCGGAACAAGCGCATAGCTGTGCGCTATGTCCCCCTCATGCTAACCGGGTCAGCAAGGACATGGCTCAACAACCTCGCGCCCAACAGCATCAACGCCTAGCTAGATTTTGAGAAGGTGTTTGTTCGCAACTTCAATGGCACGTACAAGCGTCCGGGTCGCCCGCGTGACCTGGCCTTGTGCATCCAGGGCGACTGCGAGTTAGACCGCGAGTACCTCGCCAGGTGGACGAAGCCGCGCAACACCTGCGAGGGCATCCTGGAGAGCCAAGCGATCGGGTTCTTCGTTGAGGGGTGCTGAGAAGGCACCATGGTTCGCCACCGGCTGCTATGCGACGAGCCAAAAACCATGGCGAAGCTCATGACGGTTGCGGACTAGTACGCCACGGCGGATGCCACCATGAAGAAACCTCTCCGGTTGAGTGCTGACGGGCATCCGACTCCCTCGGAGCAGGCTCGCGACCGGCCAAGAAATCTGGCTAGGGAAGCCGGATCCTCCAGGCGCCACGGCAACAACAACCGGTTCCATGGGGACCGCCAAGCCGGACAGCAGAAGCCTCGCTACCATGCGCGGCAGGTCAATGTTGTGGAGGGCGCGCCCAACGCATTGGCTAACGACATGAGAAGGCACAAGCCACGGCTCACCTTCGACCAAATGTTTGACCGCCCGTGCAAGTGGAATAGCGGCCCCTTCAAGCCAGCTACGCACACCAGCCGGAACTGCATCTGGACCCGCCAACTAAAGGACCAAGGCAACCAGCAACCGCTACCCTCGCCCCCTCCTAGTGGACCCCCACCACCGGCTAGGGGAGCCGGCAATGATGGTAATGACGGCAACAACAACAAGCCGGATGACAAGCCATGGCTACCCCCAGCCGCACGCTGCCTACCACATCTTTGAGACCGAGCTGGAAGACAAGCACAGCCGCAGGCGGCGCTCCAAGGAGGTTGATGCCATCGTCTCCCTAGTCCCCCAGTACTTGAACTGGTCGGAGACCCCCATCACCTGGAGCTAGGAGGATCAGCCGGATTAGCTTTCGAATCCCGAGGGCTACGCCATTGTGCTTGACCCCCTCATCGTCTCCAACGAGCGGACCTGCCGCTTTTCACGCGTCCTCATCAACGGGGGCAACAGGCTCAACCTGCTTTACCGGTCATTGCTGGAGAAGCTTGGCATCCACGAGTGCAACCTGCGCCCGACTACCACGACATTCCACGGCGTACTGCCGGGGCCGGCTTGCACTGCGCTGGGTAAAATCCAGCTGGATGTCATCTTCGGGACCGAAGAGAACTTCCGACGTGAGCCGTTATGGTTCGAGGTGGTGAACTTGTTGAGCTCCTACCACGCTCTCCTCGGGCGCCCCGCCCTCGCCAAGTTCATGGCCGTCCCCCACTACGTATATCTCAAGACGAATATGCCGGGGCCAAACGGCGTGATCACCGTCGCCGGCTACTTCGGGCGGTCGATGGAGTGCGCCTCAGGCGGCTCCAAGCTGGCCAAGGCTCTCATCATAGCCGAAGAGAAGCACGAGATCATGCGCAATGTGGCCATGGCCCAGCAAGAAGTGCCGGCTAGCAGGAAGCCAGCCGGGGATGCAGCTTTCCAGTCGGCCAGGGAGACGAAGAAGATTCTGCTCGACCCCTCTGACCCGACCAAGTTCGTCACCATTGGTGCCAACTTGGACAGCAAATAGGAAGGCGCGCTCATCGACTTCCTCCATGAGAATCGGGACATCTTCGCATGGTCACCCAAGGACATGCCAGGTGTACCGAGGGAGTTCGCCGAGCATTCGCTTCATGTGCGGCCGAATGCCAAGCCGGTCAAGAAGCCTCTATGCCGGTTTGCAGAGGAGAAAAGAAAGATCATTGGTGACGAGATCACCCGACTCCTTGAAACCGGGTTCATTATGGAGGTGTACCACCCGGACTGCCTGGCCAACCTAGTCCTGGTGTTGAAGAAGAACAAGACTTGGCGCATGTGTATCGACTACACTATCCTGAACAAGGCATGCCCGAAAGACCCCTTCGCTTTGCCCCATATCAATCAAGTTATCGATTCCACGGCCGGCTGGGATTTGTTGTCCTTTTTGGATTGTTACTCCGGTTACAATCAGATCTGGCTAAACCCGGCTGACCAGATAAAGACATTGTTTATCACCCCGTACGGGGCTTTCTGCTATATAACCATGCCTTTCGGTCTGAAGAACACAAGTGCTACCTACCAACGCTGTATGCAGAAATGCTTGCACTCATAGATCGGCCAAAACGTGCATGCCTACACAGATGATGTCATCATCATACCAAGTATCCACCCAGGCTCAAGATCGAGATCACCAGATCCAGCCCCAGTTCTTCCCCTCTCCCTCTTCTTCCTCCATAAAAAGCTCCCATGGCGTGGCCATCTCCATACCTCCAAAACCCTAGCTTGGCCTCCATCGGGTTATGCTCGAACTGGTGCTCTTCAAGACCGACTAGTAGCACCACCAGAGTACACTGCTTACTCTATGAAGACCTGTACCAAGCCCGACGTTGGAGTTCGCCGGAGTTGCCACCATGCCGCCGTGAACCTTGTTACCTGAAGCTCGTAGAGAACCAGCCTCGTGCCACCGATTGTAGCTACCTTGAGCCGAACCATCTTCACCCACAACACCCCGGTGATTAGGGCTTTCTCCCAAACATAGCCCTCTTTTTCCTTGCTTCCTGCATCCATGCCACCCTCCGTCGAACGCCCTCTAAGCGCACCATCATCAGCACGAACAGCTCCCAGCACGCGCCCCTACCGACCTCCCCTCTAATTCCCAGGCCATGCCACTGTCACCCGCAGCCTCTGCTTCGCCGTCAACGATGCTCGCTGATGACCCACAAGTATATGAAGTGTATCGCAGTATTTTCGATAAGTAAGAGGGTCGAACCCAACGAGGAGCAGAAGGTGCTGGCTAGTGGTATGGATCAGGAATTCTCTGCAAATACTTAGCAAACGGATTTTTAGGAGTTTTCGATAAAGCGAGTAAACAAAGTACGAGTAAATAAAAGACAGTAGGAATAAATGCAGCAAGTGGCCCAATCCTTTATGCAGCAAAGGACAAGTCGGTGGATTACTTAAGATGACCAAACGTTCTCGAGGACACATGGGAAGACTGCCAAGTGCTTTTGCTTCATATAGTCGATTAATCTTCTTTAGCTTGCTAAGTGTTGTGTGGGTGAACCTATGCTAATGTACCGCCCCATCCAAGACTAATACATACTTGTGATTATACCCCTTGCAAACATCCGTAAGTACAAGAAAGTAATTAAGGTAGAAACCTAACCACATCTTCAAACTCTAAGACCCTTACGTCCCTTGTGCAATGGTTTCCTAACGGGGGTTCAGGTTTCTGTCACTCCGGCAACCCCTACGATTAGTAGCCAAATACACAATGCATTCCCCTAGGCCCATATAGGTGAAGTGTCATGTAGTCGACGTTCACATGACACCACTAGAAGAAGTACACCACAACTTAAATAACAATCTATTGAATCTTTCTCAACGCAACTCCACTACTAACAACAAGACTTCTCCCATGTCCTCAAGAACAAAACGAACTACTCACAAGACATCATATGGATCATGATTAGAGATGGAATAATGATGTATAACAATCTGAACATAAACAATAATTCAACGGTTCACTCAATAGCATCAACTACAAAGAGTATTCAACACCGGGAAAGTTTCCCCTATGAACTAATGCAAGATTCAACTCAATTGCTACAGCAATATGGAGATGGTGATGAGGGTGCTGATGGTGATGATGGTGGTGGTGGTGATGATGATGATCCCGATGAAGTCCAGCTTGATGGTGGTGTTGATGGCGACGATCTCCCCTCTCCGGGAAGGAATTCCCCCGACAGAAATCTGTCTGCCAAAGAGATCTTTCTTTCTCGGTGTTTTCCGCCCCGCAGAGGCAGCGGAATCTTTCTGTGGTCGCTCCCCGAGTCTTAGGGTTTCAGGAGGATGATATACGCCAGAGGGGAGAGGCTGGAGTGGGCCAGGGTGGCCACACCACCTCCTGGCGCGGCCTAGGGCTACCCGCGCCATGGGGTGGTGTGGGCCCCCTGTGGCCCATCCCCACTCCATCTTCTGGCATCCTTAGTCTTCTGGAAAAATAGGATTTTCCGTATATTTTCTCGGATTTTCTGATTTTCGGAAATTTTTCCTCCAAACAGCACCTTTTCCATCAGAGTCCTGACTGCAGCGGTCCATGCTCCAAAAGTCATCAACCATGCAAAAACAGATGAAATAACATAAGTATCACCTCTCAATACGAAATATATCAATGAATAATAGTGAATTAAGACATAGAATAGTGATGCAAAATGGAAGTATCAACTCCCCCTAAGCTTAGACTTCGCTTGTCCTCAAGCGAAACTGAGCTCAATAAACATGGCCTCAGGTTTATGGAGTGAAGAGTCGATAAAAGAATACGGACAAGAAGCATCACATTCATCAAATACATAGATCATAATAGAAGACAACTTACTATTATATAACTCAACTTGTAATGAGTAAAGGAAACACAATAAAGATACATAAAGTGAATCATAATTGGTAATGGCAGACTTAGCTCTTGGTCGAAGAATAGTTGATAATTTGCTGGAGTTCACAAATAGCTGGTTTTCAATGATAGCTTTCAAAGTAGTAAAGATCAAGATAAGAGAAATGTGCAAAACAAGGAACATAAGACATGATTGCATAAATCGTCATATGAATGAATGAAACACATCAACTCAAAATACTTGCTGAGATAGAAGGGAATAGGTTTACTGACTCAACTACAAAGTAAAAGAAAGGCCCTTCAAAGAGGGAAGCAGGGATTGCAAGTCTCATAAAGAGCTCCCAAAAATTATGAAACTTACTAGCTTTCAGCTCTCATTGCCCCTATCATAGGCATCTTTAGGTGACTATGGTTAAAGTGATCAAAAATGAGGATATGCATTGACAAGTTGTAAGTTGAGAATCTCATGTCCCTTGAATACGAGGGCTGCTCCTCATGCTACTCAAGTTTAGTCACCGGTAAGTTCTTGTCATCGTAAGCATATGTGTATCATAGAGAACCTCCAACGGGGTACCCCTTGCCCGATGATACGGAAGAATCCCCATATCAAAATGACAAGGCAAACAGACAATAAGCATCTCAGCAATCTTCTTATTTACCATGGGAATATGGTGCTTTTTTCTCTCTTTCCTCTTTTCATAATATCTCTTTTTTCTTTTTCTCTTTTTTCTCAATATAGGACTCTTTTTTATAAGAAGAATGCTTCATTCATACTCATTATGGTTACACTACAGGTTTCCACTATGTCAGCATGGATTAGACCAGCGGCCCAGGCGTTTCTCTAACATATATACATAACTCCATGGACTTACAAGCTCCCCTTTCATTTCACACCGACGACATCCATAGACAAAACAACATAATATCAACTTGGTACAAAGTACTAGTGCAATGTTGAAAGCGTTCCCCATACCTCATGGTTCTGCTAATTCACAACTTACAAATCACAAGCATATATGCAACATAGGTGAGCACAATGGTTCAAGTTTATTAAATGCAAGAAAGTAAAGTGTGCCATCAAGTTCGTGAGAGCTTTAATCACTAATTTTCACATAACAAGTTTAATTTGGGAGGTAGATAAAACAAGAATTTACTTGGAATAGCAATAATGCTACTAGGTAGGTATGGTGGACACAAATGGCATGGGTTTGGTTTAAAGGAGGTGGATGCACGAGAAGAATACCATCTCAGTACAGGTTTTTGGCTAGCAAGGCTGGGTAGCAAGTATAAGAGTTGAAGGAAACAAACAAACATATAAGTGATAAAGACAAACATGCAATCTTCCTTGGAAGCACAAAAGATCTTAACTAGAGAATACTAGACTTATGAGCAAATCAAGAAAGAAAGATGATGAAATTATTTTTCTTTAGAGTACTTCTATCTTTTTGTTTCAACTCTCAAAAAGGTGTTGCTACTGACCAAACCAGGTTTGCCAAAACCAACTAAATTAACTCAATGATCCCAGAGTGCTACCAATACTATCAACAAGATCAATCATATAACCACGAATTGAAAACTAATATAAGCTATGCAAAAGAGTGAATGATAGAACTTCTCATTAATATTCCATAACAGAAATCACACCAAGGGATACATATCTAACGAGAAAGGGGACACTTCCATAATGCAAACCATACTACAAAATAACTCCTCTATTCATGATATGACTCCACTAATAAGGTAAACAGATAGAAGATAGTGATATGATACCGCGGCACTCCCCCAAGCTTGGAACAAACCAATGGGATGCCAAACCTGATGACGAATTACTCCTTTGGTGGTGGTGGTATCTTCTCGATGAGCTCTCTAATCAGTTTCCCCAAGTCCTCAATCTCGAAAGTGAGAGTGTGAATCAACTCCGAGTTGTGCTCAATACGGCCCGTGATCATTTCAGTTTGTGGATCCCAACTCTCATGATTCTTTTTCCGTTCTTCCCTCTTGGAGTCTTCTTTTCCTGCATGGTTATGGATGAAGGTATGGAAGGGATTCTTGGTGTGTGGAGGAAGTGACCTTGGAGCTAAACTGTGACGGGGAACTTTCCCCCCAGTCTGCATCCTTGTCGTCCTTCTAACCCTGGCAGGTTTCACCACTCCAATGCTTGCAATGGTAGTGCCGGTGTGCGGGTGTTGGCCTTGCTCCTCTTCGCCTTCACTCTTGATCTCCTTCTCCTTCCTAGGGTCTTGGAGGTCTTCCTCCATAGGCTCCTTCCCTTTATCCTTGGCGGACATCATTGTGCTTCTAAGCTTTCAAAGAGTATGTCCTGACAGAAACAGATCGAAACAAAAACACGACAAAAACACGATATACGGACCTCGGGGGATCCGGGGGGTTATATATTACGAAGTTTCATATCAAAAGGAAGGTACTGGGAGAAAACGAGTCAGAGGCGGAGTCCGGGGTGGACTCACCACTTGGTGGCGCGACCAGGGGAGGGCCCGCGCCACACCCTGGCTCCGTTTCCGTCCCTTTTTCACTTCGTAGCTTTCCTTATTGACTGAAAACTGCAAAAATATAGTTGGATTGTATTTTCGCGGAACTTTTCTTACCAGAACTGTTACCTATTTGAAAACAGACTCTGCAGGTCTATGAATTTGGTATTTAGTGGATCCTTCCGGAGTCACCACTTGAATCATCAATATCTTCATCTTCATACACTTATTACTTGAGTCATAAAACCCTTCTTCTTCCTTATTGCACCATTATCTCCACTTCCTGGAAATTTCTTTCACACAAAACTTCACACAGTTCTTATTAGCAACATTAGTATATATGAAGTGATAAAACCTTTTGAGTCCAACTCAACTGAAAACCATCAAAACAAAAGCTACTGTAGCAACTCCTTCCGAAAACCCAAAAAGAATTCAAAAAGGAAATCGAATAAAGAAGCAAATGCAAGATTGGCAAAATCTGTCAAAATAGACCACCAGGTAAAGACCAATTTTTTTCAAAAATCTTTTGTTGGTCAAATCAAAAAGTGCAAAACTAACGAAAGTTAAATAACACCCTGGGCAGAAGCACAAAACATTACAGCTCAATCCGGCATACAGAGTTCTCTCATGAATTTTTACGGTGAAGCACAAAAAATCTGTTTCGGGACAGCAACTTCCCCAAATATTACTTCTCTCTCATTAGAGGTTGATCTTGACACAAAAACCAAAAAAAACAGATAAGGAGTGGTTATTACCGAAGTAATAACTTCCAAGACTTAAAGAAACAAAATCAAACTAAAAGTAAAAACAAATTGGGTTGTCTCCCATAAAGGTCTTTCTTTATAGCCATTAAGATGGGCATGATAATTTTGAAGAAGCTCTCATAGGGATATGAATTGAAACGAAAGAGAGCATTAAGAGGCAAACATACACATTTAAGTCTAACCCACTTCCTATGCAAGGGAATTTTGTAAACAAACAAGTTGTTGAAACAAGAGGCTTCTTCCATAAGAAGGCAAAACAAGTGCAACATAAAAACTTTCAGCATAAAACAAGGAAACTTGATATTATTGAGATGCATAAGAATACTTTTTCCTCTCTCATAATAACTTTCAGTATCATGCATAAACTTAACAATATGGCTATCACAAGGGCCATCATAGCAATGATCACTTATTCTAACAGAAAACACAGGAATAATAGCTCTCATAACACTACTATGTGAAACAATATTAGAGGTATCCTTACAAAGGATAGTGTGTCCCTCTTCTACATATTTAGTAACAACGTCTTTCACATTTTCTATAATAGGTTCATCAACCATTTGTTTATCAGGTTCAACAGCTTTATTTGTACTTTCATTAACCATACTAACTATCATAGAATGTTCCTTCATCTTAACTGGGAAAGGCATTTTCTCAATATAAGGTTCAGGTAAAACATGATTAGTAGTATAAACTTTAGTATTTCTTGCAGGAACACTCTGAGCAACATCTTTATAAGGTTCATGATACTTATTCCACTTCTTTTTAGGCACTTCAATATAGGAAGCAAAAGCCTTAAAATAAGAAGCAATAGCTTAAGAGTCTAGACCATAAGCATTTTTAATATGTTGAAAGTCATCAGTTCCCATAAAAGATTCAATGCATTCATAATCATAATTTCTACCTGAATTTCTACCTTTGTCATTCTCCCAAGCTTCATCATTGTCTTGAATACGATCTAGAAGGTCGCATTTAGCTTATTGTTCCATACGAGTGAATGATCCAGCACAAGAAGCATCCAATAAATCTTTATCATGTAGAGGGAGCCTTGCATAAAAGTTATTGATAATAATATTCTTGGGGAGCTCATGAATGGGACATTTAAGCATTAGTAACTTCAATCTCCCCCAAGCTTGAGCTGTACTCTCTCCATCAAGAGGCCAAAAGTTGTATATTTGATTCCGATCTTTATGAATCTCACTAGGAGGATACAACTTTGAATAAAAGAGAGGCACTATTTCCTCCCATTCCAGAGCTTGACCATTCTTCAGCAGCTTATACCATTCCTCAGCTCTTCCTTTCAGTAATAATGAGAATAACTTCTTCTTAACTTGATCTGTAGTAATACCTGCACACTTGAACAACCCGCATAATTCGTATATAAAGAGTAAATGATCACCGGGATGGACAGTTCCATCCCCAACATAATAGTTATCCATAACACGATCAATAATTCTTGTAGGTATTTTGAAAACATCATTCTCAGCAGGTGGTGGCTTATCTACTACCTTAGTAGTGGTAGTAGCACTACCAAATAAGAAACTCAGCGAATTATCCATAACGAAAATAAAGCAACTAGCAGAAGTAAACAATAGTCACAGTAGAAGTTTCCTTTACCAGTTCCACTCTCCAATAGCGCTTCACACCCCGGCAACGGCGCCAGAAAATAGTCTTGATGACCCACAAGTATAGGGGGTGTATCGCAGTATTTTCGATAAGTAAGAGTGTCAAACCCAACGAGGAGCAGAAGGTGCTGGCTAGTGGTATGGATCAGGAATTCTCTGCAAATACTTAGCAAAGGGATTTTTAGGGGTTTTCGATAAAGCAAGTAAACAAAGTACGAGTAAATAAAAGACAGTAGGAATAAATGCAGCAAGTGGCCCAATCCTTTATGCAGCAAAGGACAAGCCAGTGGTATTACTTAAGATGACCAAACGTTCTCGAGGACACATGGGAAGACTGTCAAGTGCTTTCGCTTCATATAGTCGATTAATCTTCTTTAGCTTGCTAAGTGTTGTGTGGGTGAACCTATGCTAATGTACCGCCCCATCCAAGACTAATACATACTTGTGATTATACCCCTTGCAAACATCCGTATGTACAAGAAAGTAATTAAGGTAGAAACCTAACCACAACTTTAAACTCTAAGACCCTTACGTCCCTTGTGCAATGGTTTCCTAACGGGGGTTCAAGTTTCTGTCACTCCGGGAACCCCTACGATTAGTAGCCAAATACACAATGCATTCCCCTAGGCCCATATAGGTGAAGTGTCATGTAGTCGATGTTCACATGACACCACTAGAAGAAGTACACCACAACTTAAATAACAATCTATTGAATCTTTCTCAATGCAACTCCACTACTAACAACAAGACTTCTCCCATGTCCTCAAGAACAAAACGAACTACTCACAAGACATCATATGGATCATGATCAGAGATGGAATAATGATGTATAACAATCTGAACATAAAAAATAATTCAACGGTTCACTCAATAGCATCAACTACAAAGAGTAATCAACACCGGGAAAGTTTCCCCTATGAACTAATGCAAGATTCAACTCAATTTCTACAGCAATATGGAGATGGTGATGAGGGTGCTGATGGTGATGATGGTGGTGATGATGATGATGATCCCGATGAAGTCCAGCTTGATGGTGGTGTTGATGGCGACGATCTCCCCTCTCCGGGAAGGAATTCCCCCAGCAGAAATTTGTCTGTCGGAGAGATCTTTCTCTCTCGGTGTTTTCTTCCCCACAGAGGCGGCGAAATCTTTCTGTGGTCGCTCCCCGAGTCTTAGGGTTTCGGGAGGATGATATATGCCAGAGGGGAGAGGCTAGAGTGGGCCAGGGTGGCCACACCACCTCCTGGCGCGACCTAGGGCTGCCCATGCCATGGGGTGGTGTGGGCCCCCTGTGGCCCATCTCCACTCCATCTTCTGGCATCCTTAGTCTTCTGGAAAAATAGGATTTTCCGTATATTTTCCCGGATTTTCTGATCTTCGTGAATTTTGCCTCCAAACAGCACCTTTTCCATCAGAATCCTGACTGCAGCGGTCCATGCTCCAAAAGTCATCAATCATGCAAAAACAGATGAAATAACATAAGTATCACCTCTCAATACAAAATATATCAATGAATAATAGTGAATTAAGACATAGAATAGTGATGCAAAATGGACGTATCACTCGCCGCTGCCGCAGACAGCACCAGCACAAGCCACTACCGGGTATAAATCATCATATAATAAAACAATGCAGTTTTCATAAATAGTAGACAAAATATGCATAAGTAAAACAGTAGGACAAGGCTTATGAGTAAGAAGGTAGCTTGCATGTGCTGAGAAATCTGGCAATATATATCCCTAGACTTCTTATAATACCATGATAACCATCTCCTTCGGGTCTTCGATATAATCGCAACTATCGTCGTCAAAGAGAATACATGCAAGTAAGCAATTGCCACAATCAATACAAGGCATACCAGCATTAATACAATAAAACAAGCAATACTTTACTAAATTCAGTAGGTTTTGATAGATTGAGATCATAGCATTTGGAATTTCTTTAATTGCATTGGGGGAATTTGTTTTATGAATTATTTGTCAAATACCACCTAAATAAGGGGTTCAAGGCCAAGGATTGATTCTCTGGGCCCTCTCGTGTGATATGATTCGGAAGCATGGCCATGCGCTACTCAGTTAAGTGTTAACTGCGGAGTCGGACTAAGAGTTAATCCAGTGAATCACATATCATGGTACGAGAAGAGAGTTAAGCTATTTAAGGGATGAAAACTACTCGCCTATAGCTCAATAGATATATCATGAGGCAAAGGGACTTGGACGAAAGTCACATTGAAGGTTTGTCTTCTGACTTTACGGCACTTGGGAGTTGGCACACCTTGCTAGAGGCTGCTACCATCTATCGACTTGAGACCGAGTGTTCATGGGAGTGAGTTGGACTCAAAGCCATGACGGGATACTTGGAGGAGTAGCTCATGTCGTGTCCAGGTGCACGTGAACCTACAGGGTCACACACTTAAGGGTAAGGAGCCCATGTGGATTAGATCCATATGGAGATTGGAGTACAGCCTAGATGGGCCTCAAGCATTGAGCCCAACTAGGAGTGTATATAAGTGGAGTGACAAGGGATAGTCCCTGACCTAGCCGTCACTTTCTCCACTTCCATTTTGGGCTAGACAGGATCTAGCAGTCCTCTATCCGAAGCTCCTTCCTGTATGTGTGGATACCGGTAGAGGCGTTGCACGTGCGGCGCTGGAGACGGGGAAGCTTGTGGGGATCTAACGAAGGAGTTCGTGGGATTCGCAAGGGCTATCCAGGGATCGTTCGGCACTGCTTCGACGCACTACATCAACTTCTGCATCTGCGCGTCTAGCAGTAATCTCATGGCCTATAACCTAAGCTGGATCTTGGGAGTTCTGCGTTAGGGAATTTTTTTGTTTATCTCTGCGTGGCCCAACAGTGGTATCAGAGCGAAAGCTTCTGGTTTTAGGCTCTAGATCTGTGCGTATGTGATATGCACGAGGTGGTGGATGAGATCCACTTAGGGTTTCAGTGGTCGATGTATGAGATAGATCAGTTTTGTGCAAGATTGATTGGATCAATCGCACTCAGGGTGCATGGAAGATTTGGTGCGGATGATCAATGAGATTGGTCATATCTGCACAGGGATCGAATTTGGGTAAAAGTGTTTTATCCAATGAAGGAATCCATGGTTCGGAATGCAGATTAGATCTGTGATTTCGGAAAAATCGTAGCGCATTAGATGTCGTTGCGAGGTTCACAACACTGGTAGATATCGTATCTATGCATAACTTGTTTTTGCAGGAAGTTGTGAATGGTATGGCTTATGTGCATGTGATGTGTGTAATCCATACGTGATCTGTGTATCACGGGTTTGTCAGCCGGCTGGAGCCAAAGTGATGTCACTGTTATTGTATAACGACCTGCGTGTCGGCATGAGATGCCATATTCTTGTATATTCCTTAGTGCTAGAGTAGCATGTTTGGAGGACTTGAAGGACACTGCAACCAAAGGCATGACGAACAGGTTCATGGAGATGGAGATCACCATGAAGAGATCCATACCATTTCACATTATAATTGGATTATTTTGTGTGATTGTTATGTCTCTAGTTTTACCTCTATGATATAGTGGTTAAACTTTAATCCCTCAAAAAAGGTCTAGTCGGTCTCCCCGCCAGTGCTGCACCATCACAAGTCGGACATTCTTGGTAGTGGGGTCATAAAATTGAGGTGCCACCAATTCTCTTCGACTAGATGGGTTCGAGTCGGACTCTTACAGCGGAAGCACTTGGTAAGCTAGACGGGCCTATCACAACGGTTGTGGGGCTCGGGGAGAGGGCGGTCGGGAGCCGGGGCATGAGATGCCACCCGACCAACAGGAGTCACATGAGATGTGATTGGCAAGGAGTTGCCTACCTAGATCACTTGACGACTAGCGGTGATGCTAAAGCTCACTAGTCGGCTTGCTTATTTAGGATCTGGAATCACTAAGTAACCATCTGAGGGGTGTTGGTTTTAGTGGGAGCATAAGTATTAAAGTGTTTAATACACCTGCTCTTTTATGAATACTTGTCTTAAGTGTTCTGCATATTTCTGTTGTAGATAATGGCACCTAGTAGTAGTCTCCCTCAGTTATCCAGTTTTGCTTTGAGGACCATCCTAGAGAAAGAGAAACTTAATGGAACAAACTTCACCAACTGGTATTGTAATCTGAGAATTGTTCTCAAACAAGAAAAGAGGGACCATGTTCTAGACAACCCGCTTCCAGATGTGCCAGATGAGAATGCGAGTGTCGCAGCAACCAATGCCTATCATAGAACATGTGATGAGTCTACAGAAATTAGCTGTCTCATGCTTGCTCACATGGAACCAGACTTGCAGCAGCAGTTCGAGAATGTTGAGGCCTACGATATGATCGAAAGCCTCAAAAGCATGTTCTAGGCTCAGGCAAAGACCGAAGGTATCAATTCTCTCAAGCTTTGCTGAGTTGTAAGCTTAAGGATGCTGATCCACTGAGTCCGCATGTAATCAAGATGGTTGGTTATGTGCAGTCTCTGGAAAGGCTTGGCTACCCCATTAGTGAAGAGTTCGCTACAGATATAATTCTGAACTCTCTTCCTAGTGCGTATGGTCACTTCATATTGAACTACCACATGCATGGTATGGATAAGAAGCTCACTGAATTACATGGGATGCTTAAGCAGGCAGAGGTTGATCTCAAGAAAGGTACTAGCCAAGTGTTGGTGGTACAGAATAAGGCTATGTTTAAGAAGAGTTCTTGGACTAAGAAGAAGAAGGCTAAGTTAGGAGGTAATGCTCATGATGAGATCCCCAGCGTTTCCTCAGGGACTAAGTCATCTCCTTCAGCCGGATCCGCTTGCTTCTATTGCAAGACGGATGGCCACCGGAAGAGGAATTGCAGCAAGTATTTGGCGGATAAAGCCAAGAGTGGAGGTGTGACTTCCAACTCAGGTACACTTGTTTGCAATGTTATAGACCTTTATCTTGCTGATGCACCCGGTATTTCTTGGGTATATGATACCGGATCAGTCATTCATATCTGCAACTCGTTGTAGGGACTGGTAAGAACTAGGGGCGTAGCAAGAGGCGAGGTTGACATTCGGGTCAGCAACAAAGCAAGAGTTGCTGCGTTGGAAGTCGGCACGATGCAACTTCATTTACCTTCAGGATTCTTAATGGAACTAAATAATTGTTATTATGTTCCAGTGCTTAGTCAAAACATCATTTCTGCCTCATGCTTGATGAGACAAGGCTATGATTCTAATATTAAGAACAATGGTTGTTCTTTATATTTGAATGATATGTTTCACGGCTTTGCACCCGTTGAGAACGGGTTATTTATTTTGAATCTTGATGGTGGGTCGGTCTATAACATAAATGTGAAAAGGTTAAAACCAAATGATCTGAATATGACTTACTTTTCGCACTGTCGACTTGGTCATTTAAGTTGGAAACACATGAACAAGCTCCATGATGATGGACTCCTAACTTCGTTTGACTTGGAGTCGTTCGAGACATGCGAATCCTGCCTTCTGGGCAAGATGACCAAGACACCTTTTGCAAGGAGTTGTGAAAGGGCGTCTGACTTGTTGGGACTAGTACATAGTGATGTATGTGGTCCAATGAGCGTGACAGCCCGGGGTGGTTATGAGTACTTCATTACCTTCACTGATGATTTAAGTAGATATGGATATGTCTACTTGATGAAACATAAGTCAGAAGCCTTTGAAAAGTTCAAAGAATTCCAGAATGAAGTACATAATCAACTCGGCAAGAAAATAAAGTTTCTTCGGTCGGACCGAGGAGGCGAGTACATGAGCCGTGAGTTTGATGACCATCTGCAGAGTTGTGGAATAGTTCCTCAGATCACTCCGCCGGGTACACCGTAGAGGAACAGTGTGTCGGAACGGCAGAATCGGACCTGGTTGGACATGGTACGATCAATGATGAGTCGGACAGATCTACCTTTATCATTTTGGGGTTATTGTCTAGAAACGGCAGCGTTCACACTAAACAAAGTACCATCGAAATCGGTAGAGAAGACACCACATGAGATGTGGACAGCCAAGAAGCCGAGTCTGTCTTTTCTTAAGATTTAGGGTTGTGAAGCTTTTGTCAAGCGACTTCAGTCGGACAAGCTTGCAGCCAAGTCGGATAAGTGCATTTTCGTTGGGTATCCAAGGGAAACCTTGGGTTACTACTTCTACAACCGAGAAGAGGGCAAAGTGTTTGTCGCTCGGAACGGTGTCTTCCTTGAGAAAGAGTTTCTCAGTCGGGAAGTCAGTGGGAGTACGGTGTGGCTCGAAGAAGTTCGAGAGGAACCAGCCAATAGCGATTTGGTGAAAGCCTTGGAGGTTGAGCCAGTCGTGGTAGCTGAGCCGGCAGCTGCATCTACACTACGAAGATTGGCAAGATTGTGAAGTGTTCGTGATGTATTACTGTTAGACAGTGATGAGCCGGTGACTTATTCGGAAGCGATGGAGGGTTCTGATTCTGAGTCATGGCTTGGAGCCATGAGATCCGAATTAAAGTCCATGGATGAAAATCAAGTTTGGAACTTGGTTGATCTGCCAAACGGTGCAAGACCCGTCGAGTGCAAATGGATCTTTAAAAGGAAAACTGATATGGATGGAAACGTTTCTATCTATAAAGCACGGCTTGTCGCGAAGGGGTCCCGGCAGGTTCAAGGAGTTGACTACGATGAGACTTTCTCACCTGTAGCGATGCTTAAATCAGTTCGGATCATGTTAGCTATATCAGCCTATTTCGACTATGAGATATGACAAATGGATGTCAAAACGGCTTTCCTTAATGGAAAATTAACCGAGGACGTGTATATGATACAGCTCGAGGGTTTTGTCGATCCGGCTAATGATGACAAGGTATGCAAACTTCAGAAATCCATTTATGGGTTGAAGCAAGCATCTCAGAGTTGGAACATTCGCTTTGATGAGGTAGTCAAATTGTTTGGCTTCATCAAGAGTGATCATGATTCTTGTTTATACAATAAGTTTAGTGGGAGCAAAGTAAACTTTCTGATCTTATATGTGGATGACATATTATTGATTGGAAATGATGTCCAGATGTTGCAAGAAACCAAGAAGTCATTGGAAAGGAGTTTCTCAATGAAAGACTTGGGTGAGGCAACTTATATACTAGGAATCAGGATCTATAGAGATAGATCCAGGCGGCTCATTGGATTGAGTCAAAGTACATATTTGGACAAAGTGTTGAAGAAGTTCAACATGGAATCGTCTAAGAAGGGGTTCTTACCGATGTCCCATGGCATAAGCCTTAGCAAGACTCAGTGTCCTTCGACAACTGATGAGCGAAGAAGGATGAGTGTGATTCCGTATGCTTCGGCAGTCGGGTCGATCATGTATGCCATGATTTGTACTAGGCCTGATGTTTCCTATGCTCTAAGTGTTGTGAGTAGATACCAGGCTGACCTTGGAGAAATCCACTAGGCAGCAGTTAAGAACATTCTTAAGTACTTGAGAAGGACTAAGGATGTGTTCCTAGTTTATGGAGGTGAGGTTGAACTCAGTGTAAGGGGTTACACGGATGCGAGTTACCTCACTGGCTCAGATGAATCTCATTCGCAATCTAGGTACGTGTTCATTATGAACGGAGGGGCTGTGAGCTGGAAGAGTTCCAAGCAAGAGACTGTGTCTGCATCTACAACAGAAGCTGAATATATTGCTGCCTTGGAGGCGGCAAAAGAAGTTGTTTGGATCAGGAACTTCCTGATTGATCTTGGTATGGTTCAGGGCTCGTCCAATCGGTTAGACGTGTATTGTGACAACAATGGTGCTATTGCACAAGCCAAGGAACCTAGACAACACCAGAAGAACAAGCATATACTCATGCGATACCACCTGATTCGCCAGTTCGTGGATCATGGTGATATCAAGTTATGCAAGGTACACACAGATGCAAACGTTGTAGATCCGTTGACAAAGCCACTTCCATAGCCTAAGCATGAGGAGCACGTAAGAGCCATGGGCATTAGATGCCTAGACATATGATGTCGGGATGAGTGACTCTAGTGCAAGTGGGAGACTGTTGGGAATATGCCCTAGAGGCAATCATGGTTGATGATATTTCCCAAAGTATTCATAAAGTAAAGTTGTCCTTGTATGAACATCAGATATGTATCACTGAATACGTGATTCAGTTGTGGAACTATATATTCATGATTGTTCATACTAGATTGTCCTTGGTCATTGAGGTTGTGCTGGACACACAACTTAGACCAATGTGCAAGTTGGCTGATGACACGGTTCCACTTGTCATGGGCATGGTGATGCTATTCCGACTTACACTGATTTAGCTAAAGAGTTTAGCGAGTCGGACTAACCCACAGTTGAGATGCAACGAGCATGTTGTCATTTGCAGTCTCAAGTAATGGAATCCTTTGACCTGAGGTGATTGCATGATCCGAGTTGTGGATCGCCAACTTAGGTTCTATCAAACGCTATTTCGTAAATGGGCAGTTATAAAGGTAGAGTTCGAGTTGGTCGTGAAACAAGCTACGTGACGTGGATTACAAAGATGGGATTTGCCCCTCCGTAATGGAGAGATATTCTTTGGGCCCTCTCGTGTGATATGATTCGGAAGCATGGCCATGCGCTGCTCAGTTAAGTGCTAATTAACTGAGGAGTCAGACTAAGAGTTAGTCCAGTGAATCACATATCATGGTACGAGAAGAGAGTTAAGCTCTTTAAGGGATGACAACTACTCGCCTATAGCTCAACAGATATATCGTGAGGCAAAGGGACTTGGACGAAAGTCACATTGAAGGTTCATCCTCTGACTTTACGACACTTGGGAGTTGGCATGCCTTGCTAGAGGCCGCTACCATCTATCGACTTGAGACCGAGTGTTCATGGGAGTGAGTTGGACTCAAAGCCATGACGGGATACTTGGAGGAGTAGATCATGTCATGTCCAGGTGCACGTGAACCTACAGGGTCACACACTTAAGGTTAAGGAGCCCATGTGGATTAGATCCATATGGAGATTGGAGTACAGCCTAGATGGGCCTCAAGCATTGAGCCCAACTAGGAGTGTATATAAGTGGAGTGACAAGGGATAGTCCCTGACCTAACCGTCGCTTTCTCCACTTCCATTTCGGGCTAGACAGGATCTAGCAGTCCTCTGTCCGAAGCTCCTTCCTATATGTGTGGATACTAGTAGAGGCGTTGCACGTGCAGTGCTAGAGACGTGGAAGCTCGTGGGGATCTGACGAAGGAGTTCGTGGGATTTGCAAGGGTTGTCCGGGGATCGTTCGGCACTGCTTCGACACGCTACATCAACTTCCGCATCTGTGTGTCTAGCGGTAATCTTGTGGCCTATAACCTGAGCTGGATCTTTGGAGTTCCGCGTTAGGGAAAAGTTTTGTTTATCTTTGCATGGCCCAACATATATGTTTTATATTTATCTAGGGAATTTTCTAAAGGTAGAGTTGAGGATATATTTTTAGGGCTATACTAGAGATCCACTTAGCATGAGACCAATGCCATGAGATGGAAACGTTAGAACCTACCAGTGGCAATTGGAAATACCCCATTTGGAGTTGTATAACTCTAGTAGTTATTTATTTACTACCAGGGGTACCCTTGTGTAAAATAAATGCCAATAAATAAGGGGACTCATTTTTGGCAAGGGGCTAGTTCTACATGTTTGACCAAACATGTGAGAACATGTAGAAAATTAGATTTGACCCAAACATTGTGTTTTCCATTTTTGTTTTTATTTACACCATTAGGGGTATTTTTGTGGATCTAGAAAACCTTATTAAAAGAAAAATGAGAAAGAGTCGGCGCGATCCAGATCTGGAGGGAATTGGGTCGCCCGGCACCAAATCGGCCCATCCGAGAGGGATCCACGCGCGGGAGGCACGATACGAAGCTGCCAGGTGGGCCCTCGGCGTCAGTCACTGAGGGCAACGAACGGAACCGGTGATTTGTTGTCGTCCGATTAAGTGGGCATGGATGGACCACCATCGTCGTCCCCAGAGAGAGCGTCCCAGTGGTGGCAGAACCCTAGGGTTGGCGAAGAGGGTCGGGAGATGACAAGGAGCGGCGGAGATGAAGCAGTGCTCGACGGTGACTCCGGGGATGGGCAGAAATAGGGGTTTTGGTGAGGAACAATAACACACGCGCAGTTGATTGGGACATGCTCGTCGGGCTTGATTCAGGGCTGCATGGGTTATCCTAGGCAACAAGAAGGGTAAGGTCATATGCAGGAGAGCCAGGGGATTTAGGGAAGGGAGCATGCAGAGCAAGGGGAGAATGGAGGATAGAGCTACACCCTAGATCTTGGAAATGGCCGAGGAACTTTCTTTCTCTCTACCTGGCTAGAGAAGAGTAGAGGTAGGGGAGGGGAGCTCGGGGGATGAGTAGAAGGGAGAGAGGGCATTGAGCCAAGGGGGTGCTGGGATGGTCTGAGCCCTTATAATACAAAGAGGGAGGGTGTATGGAGGACTATGTCCACGGGAGAATTTGGAGGGGGTGCTGGCTGGGGATAGGGAAGCTTGAGCGGTGCTAAGAGGAGTGTGGGGTCCTAGGGTCAAGCAGAGAGTGATAGGGGAAGGATGCAGCTGCTGTGTAGGTTTTTAAACTATATGGCGTTTATTTGGTTATTTCTCTATCTCACACTTCCAAGAACATGAGACAAGGATTAGGGGCAGAGCTACAGGGTTCCTATTGTGTAGCACGACTATAGGGTAGTCAAGGTATTGTGATGATCACTGGTGGGGAAATAGGATGGTTGGATTTAGTATTAGTTCAAGTTTTGCCATAAAAACACATTTTTCCAAGTTGAGGATCATGAGAAAAGTTGTCAAGAAGTGATCTTGTCAAGAGGGATTTATGATGCTGCTAGATGGGTAGGATCAAGATACACCCTGAGGAATTGTTTGAGAATTTTCTGAATATTTTTGGTGCACTTTAAATCCATTATTCATAAACTGCTGAATTAGTTTAATTGAATTTATTTGAGATTTTTAAAATGGAAAAGTTGGGTTCTTGGTTTGTGTTGGTCCCAATTGTGAGTTCACACTTTGGAGAATTTTCCCAAGATTTATTGGGGCATAAAAGTATTTAAATACTTTATTCTTCCATTTCTGTC
The DNA here is from genome assembly GCA_910589775.1 of Avena eriantha. Taxonomy (NCBI): domain Eukaryota; kingdom Viridiplantae; phylum Streptophyta; class Magnoliopsida; order Poales; family Poaceae; genus Avena; species Avena eriantha. The sequence goes on from OU342742.1 coordinate 211,047,890, forward strand.
ATTTCTAGAAAATGGCCAAAACAAATATTAAGGCTCTTCAAAAATATTTATTTTTGAAGTAGGAAGCTGGGTTATAATAAGTAGAGCTCAAATGTGTCTAAAGGTGGAGGAGTGTTTTGGAGAAAAACCAAGTTTCTCTTGTAGAAGGAGTTTTGAGGTTTTTGTCAATAAAGGAATTAAATTGTTTTTGGGCCAAGGTACTTATGGAAAACCTTTTATATAATTTTGTCTTCAAGATATAGGTTGTCCACAAAGTTTATCCAGCATTTGCAACCTTGGGTTTTGAAAATTGAACTTGATTTTGGAGGGAAACAGGGAATAAAGAATCTAGGGCAATGTTAATTTTATACCTTCAAAACCTTGTTGGATATTGGAGCTCAGAGCTCCCCTTGGGTCATGGGCTATATGGATAGATATATAAAATGTTGTAGATCACCAAGATGCAGAGGGTTGATGTTGATCATGGTTGAGCTCTCCAAGGATTGCTGACAACAATTGGATAAATAAGGGTGCCAAAACAGATTATCAACTAGCTTTAAAAACCATGTGGGTTTGGGAGGAACAAAGCTCCAATTGAAACAATTTAACTAGGTATGGATGGACCTTCATAAGTAGAACACAAACATGCAAGTATTTGGTCCAAAGAATATAGTATGGATATGTGAGCTTCTGCCAAAGTAGGCTAGTTGATAAGATTTGAAGAAAAGATTATTTTCTTGCCTGCAAAACCATCAAGAACAAGTGGGTTAAAGGGTGATCTAGGAAAGGCAAAGAGTGGGTCTTGGTAGTCCTTAAGATTGTCTAAAAGTTGGTTCAAGTTCATTTCCAAAAATGCACAAGGTTTGGGGCACAGGGAGTCCCAAGATGCGATATTGTAAACAGTTTTCCAGACTTTGCCATTTTTGGCAGATTTGGGGATTTTGACTAGTAGACAAGAGTTAGTTTTTTTGATTGATTGCAAGGTTCCAAATCATGATCAAGTAGATGATGTTGAAGTGTAGATTGAGTAGAGGGGATCCATGCTTGGAGTTGGTCTTCATGGCCTTGGAAGCTTCTAGAAAGGATTAGCTCTGAAATGATCTAATTAAGGGGGTTAATGGTTCACTTTACCGATTAGAGGTCAGATCAAGCTTTGCAAAATTGTTTAAGGTTTGTATTCTTAAGTTAGATTGATCCTAGGGGATGAACTCCTAGGGTAGCTCATAGTACTTCCTAACCAAACAAGTCAAACAGTAGTTCAAGGCTATTCATCAGACACCAGATCAAGGCAATTCATCTAAGCAAGCATACCAATCTTCTACTAAGGTTATCATCAAGCCGAGCTTTAGATATGAATGGGTATTTTTTAAATTTTGTGTTTTGAAGTATATAAGAGTCCCTTGGTATTTCTACCAAGAGTAGAGTTCAAGGTTTAAAAAAAGGTTTCGGAAAGCCTAGGGGTAGGAGTATTTTGAAGGTTCTGTCTTGAAACCATAAGGAGATTATATCTTATAGATCTCCATATTTTTTTAATAGAAAATACTAAAATGTTTTGGGGTTGCAGGGCATCTGGGCTCGGGTTTTTGAAATGCCAGAACATTTGAGAATATGTAAAATGAGCCAAGGCTGTTTAGTTAAATAGATTTTGTCAACTAAGGTGAGGTAAGGAGGATATCATCTAATACACAATTAGATGCATAAACACTAACCATCTTGTAAGCAAACACTGCATCACTTAAGAAGAATTTTTTTGTTCCTCCTAATTTTTGCATTCTAGACAACTAACCAGGGTTACTGAAATTGGGATGTTACAGACCTTTCCCCCTTAAAAGAATCTCGTCCCGAGATTCAGGAGAGTAAGGTTAGGGTATTTTGTGTCAGAGTTAGTGCTATGCGTCTCGAGCATATTAACTTATGGACTTCGTCTTCGAATGTGGTTACTATGTCGGTGGAGCTGAACTTCAATCTTCTTGGAGTGCACAGAGAGTTAAGAAAGCTTCGGTCCTGGTTGTGAACATTGATCTTCTTCTCCATTCAGGCTCGATATATCGAGGGCCTAGGCTAGGCGAACTTCATCTAATTGTAACTTCACAGAGCATTCTTCTAAGGGTAGACTCTACGACATTGACGTCTTTTCTATAAGGATCTTAAGTGTTTTCCTTAGAGGCTTATCGTATCCTATCTAACGATTTAGGATCAATACTCCGGAGATTATTTCTGGTGGACGGGTACTTTATTATTCTAGGAAAGACGCAGTCTTTCCCCTTTAGGGTTAAACTAGGGTAGCTTAGGGATACATCACTCCTTCCTTCTTGGAGTCATCGAACGATGTTTGAAGACTATCGCCAATCTTCCTTCAGGAGTTGAAATCTTTAGATGACGTTCGCAAACTAGGTCCTACGAGGCTCATATACTACTTGTATTCATACTTTTCCTATTGGAGCAATTGTATTTGCGGACCTCCCAAACAAGTTAGAATGGAGGGGGGTTAGCGAAGTGGCGGTCCTTCAGGTGGGTCTTTAGCTGAAATAGCATAGGTGGCTTCATAGAGTCTTTAGTAGATGTTGTCTCTTTAGATTGCTGCCTTGTTGAAGGGTAGTCTGGTTAGCTTTGAGTATCCTTGTCGTCTTGATTCCGAGCTTCTTGGGGACTGAGAGGGTTGATTGGACTTCTAATGTTGCTGCCGAGGTTAGTCTTCTGTTATTTTCCCAAATGTGGACTCTCGAGTTGATGCTTGGAGAGGGCGTCAGGCTAGAATTCTTCCTAGAGTACCTTCGGTAGACAGTCTTCAGGATTTGAGTGGGAAAGACGCAATCTTTCCACCTCACGCACAACCTAAGGTTCCTTGAATATTTTCCAAACCATTGGTAATATTCGAGGTCCAACGCCTTCCATTGGCTAGCATCCGAAGGGTGCCTCAACATTTCCTCCTTTTCCGGATCTTTGTCTTCTGGCCTCTTTCTTTTTGTGTGCCAACGCATGAGCTATGCTTCCTTAGGGTCCGCGGAATACCGCTGCAGACGAGGAGTTAAAGGAAAGTACCACACCACTTTTCTAGGAGCTTTCTTGGTCCCTCTCTTGTATCGAAAGGTCTTGCACACAAGACACGTGATCTTCTCTGCAGACATGGTATTTCACGTGCGGTAGATCGAGAGGGCACACGACTTTCATGGCCTCAGTGATACTAGTCGGACATGTGTTCCCCCTCTTGGGAAGACGATCATGTCAGAATTCCATGTTGTCGTTGAAGGAATCATCGGTCATTTTGTGTTTCGCCTTCATCTCTAGAGCCATGAGCGTTACATTCAGACGAGTATCCCCATCGTTGCATCCGTCAAACAATGGAGTAACCGCGTATTTCTCCATTTTCTCTAGCGGCGGCTCTAGCGTTACTCGCCTCCCTGAGAAGCAGATCTTGGTAATGAGGGTCTCGCAACCAGCTCGAATCATGCCCAGCACCTTGATCTTCATGTTCCTGCCCGGGGCCACCTTGATTATCTTCATGTTCATGCCCATCGCCATCTGCTTGATCTTCATCATGTTCATGCCCGGCGCCACCTTGATCTTCATGATCACCTGCCCCATCGACATCTTGATATTCGTCTTCACCATTATTGACATCTTCATCATCATCTTCGTCATCACATATCCACCAAGTGTAGCCATCCATGAAATCACGCCAGAGTAGGTGCGACTCCAGCATTCCGCAATCATGCTTTATCAAATACATCAGTTTGCAGTCGCAACATGGACATATTATCTTCGTCATGTTTGTCCGTGCCATGTCGGCCCTCGCACATCTCATCCACCTATCCACGAGGGGTGTGCTCTAGTCGGACCATGGTCGCATGCATGGTATACAAAGAGCAAAAGAATAATTAGAGCATGGATGCTGAGATCGTCGGAAAAAATTGGCATGACCTCCCCTAAAAAGAGGACATCCGCTGGGTGCCAGAAATTTGCCGGAACGGAAATGAATCGACATTCTGGTGAAACATTGGCAACCCAAAATAAAATGCCTGCACAAAACAAAGGAAGCACACAACACAATCTAGTCGGTGTCGTCGACAACGAGCATACATGCAACAACGCCTTCACGCTTCCTCCAACGATGACTAGTCGGAGTAGGAGAGCTGGAGGAGAAGTAAAGTGAGATCTTATAGATCCAAAAGTGCAAGATCTTTCACTTACATATGTGTGTCAACCAATAGAGGTTTAGCAAGATTCTATGGTGAAACAATGGAGAAAATTAGGTGGGGAGGAGGAGGGGGCGACCAAATCTTTCTTTGTGTGGAGGAGAACAAGTGAGAGAGAAGTGAGTGGGTTGTAGGTGCATGTACATGTGCCAAAAAGTGAAAAAGGTGGCGAGATTATTCGCGGTGCATCCCATACAAGATGCACCTTGTATAAATAAATTACCTGAGGCGCATCTGGTAGATGCGCCTCGAGTGTCTGGCGCCTGCCACCCCTCGGGACCACCTCACTTACTCAAGACGCATGTAACAGTGATGCGCCACCAATATTGAAAAATACTTGAGGCGCATATCTAGTGGTGCGCCTCCTATATTGTGGCACCTACCACCATTGGGCCCACCCACCTTACTTGAGGCTCACCCGTTTCATATGCGCCTACCTCGAGTAAGGTGGGGCAGCCAGATGTGGTCCGTTCATGCGATATAGGAGACGCATCCCTCAAGGATGCGCCTCCAGTATTAATATATAGAAGGCGCACCATTTAGACATGCGCCTTGTATATTTAGTGGAGGCGCATGTTTTTGGGATGCGCCTTCTATAAGCATGTCTCCTATAGGCTTTTCCCTAGTAGTGTGAGCAAATTTGTTTTATGAATTACTTGTCAAATACCACCTAAATAAGGGGTTCAAGGCCAAGGATTGGTTCTGTATGATATTAATGTACAAAAATGATATCAACTGATGGGTATTAAAATAACAAGGACAACCAAAGTGGTTTCATGGTTTTATCAATTTTATCTAAATAGATATAAAGTTTCTAGTGAAATAAACCCTAGTTTAGGTGAATAATTCACTAGAAAATATCTACAACTCAAATAAATTTGTTCTCATAGGATTTTTTACATCTTTGGACTTGATATTTTTTAGAGTTGGGATCACTCCAAACTAATTAACAAAATGCCCTTGGGAAATTCCCAAAGTTAGTTATGTAGGCACTTTGTATTTTTCACTAGATTTAATATACATAAGCTTTTGATATGAATCCAAGGGTACGTAGTAGGAAATTTAAATACCTTTCTTTAGAAATTGGAATCACCATTTAGGAGTTGCTAAGCTTCTGAAATGATTTATCTAGTGATAATACCATATACAGAAGTATTTAATTCACTAAAAATACTCACAAGCTCAATAATTCTTGAACTCCTGGATATAGATAGACCTTGATGTACCACATCACTGGGAGTTGGAAACAACCAAATATATATTATATATTTACCTAGGGAATTTTCTAAAGGTAGAAGTGAGGATCGTTTATTATTTTTGTTAGGGCTATACTAGAGCTCCACTTAGCATGAGACCAATGCCGTGAGATGGGAAACTTCAGAACCTACTAGTGGCAACTGGAAATACCCCATTTGGAGTTGTATAACACTAGTAGTGATTTATTTACTACTAGGGGTACTCTTGTGTAAAATAAATGCCAATAAATAAGGGGACTCGTTTTTGGCAAGGGGCTAGTTCTGCATGTTTAACCAAACATGTGAGAACATGTAGTAAATTATATCTAGCCCAAACATTGTGTTTTCCATTTTTTTATTTAAACTAATAGGGTATTTTTCTGGATCTGGAAAAGCTTATTAAAAATGGAGAAAGAGCTGGCGTGGGCCAAATCTAGAGGGAATTGGGCCGCACGGCACCAAATCGGCCCATCCGAGAGGGAGCCATGCACGGGAGATGCGGTTTGAAGCTGCCAGGCGGGGCCCTGGCGTCAATCACTAAGGGAAGCGAAGAGGTACTAGCGATTTGTGGTCGTCCGATTAAGTGGGCACGGATGGACCATCATCGTCTTCCCAGAGAGAGCGTCCCGGCGGCGGCGGAACCCTAGGTTTGCTAGAGAGTGGCGGGGGTGCTCACCTAAGGGTTCAGAGATGACGAGGAGCGGTGGATATGAAGCGGTGCTCGACGGGGACTCCGAGGATGGGTGGCAAGAGGGGTTTTGGCGAGGAATAGCATCTCACACACAATCGACCGGGACATGCTCGTCGGGCTTGATTCGGGTCAGTAGGGGTCGTCCTGGGCAATAAGAAGGGCAGATGCAGGAGATCTAGGGGAGTTCGGGAAGGGAGCATGCAGAGCAAGGAGAGCAAGAAGGAGAGAGATACACCCTAGATCTCGGAAATGGCCGAGGAACTTTCTTTCTCACTTCCTGGCTAGATCAGAGTAGAGGTGGGGGAGTGGAGCTCGGGGGGATGGGTGGAAGGGAGAGAGGGCAACTGAGCGAGGGGAGTGTTGGGATGGTCTAAGCCCTTATAAACCGAAGAGGGAGGGTGTATGGAGGACTATGTCTATGGGAGAACTTGGAGGGGGTGCTGGCTAGGTATAGGGAAGCTTGGGCGGTGCTGGGAGGAGTGTGGGTCATGGGGTTGAGCAGAGAGGAACAGGGGAAGGGCTGCAACTGCTATGAAGATTTTTAAACTATATGGCATTTATTTGGTTGCCTCTCTCTCACTTCTAAGCACATGAGACAAGGACTAGGGCAGAGCTACAGGGTTGCTACAATGTAGCACGACCAGAGGGTATTCAAGGTGTTGTGATGATCAGTGGTGGTGAAATAGGATGGTTGGGTTTAGTGTTAGTTCATGTTTTTCCATAAAAACAATTTTTGCCAAGTAGATGATCATGAGCCAAGTTGTCAAGAAGTGATCTTAGCAAGAGGGATTTATGATGCTGCTAGATGGGTAGGATCAAGATACACCCTAAGGAATTGTTTGAGAATTTTCTGAAGATTTTTGGTGTACTTTAAATCCATTATTCAAAAAAATGCTAAATCAGCTTAATTGAATTTATTTGAGATTTTTTAATTGGACAAGTTGGGTTCTTGGTTTGCCATGGTCCCAATTGGACAAGATTTATTGGGGGCATAAAAGTATTTAAATCCTTTATTCTTCCATTTCTACCATTTAGGAAAATGGCAAAAATAAATATTAAAGCTCTTCAAAAATATTTATTTTTGAAGTAGGAAGCTGGGTTATAATAACTAGACCTCAAATGTGTCTAAATGAGGAGGAGTGTTTTGGAGAAAAACCAAGTTTCTCTTATATAAGGAGTTTTGAGGTTTTTGTCAAATAAAGGAATTAAATTGTTTTTGGGCCAAAGTACTTATGGAAAACCTTTGATATAATTTTATCTTCAAGATAGAGGTTGTCCACAAAGTTTATCCATCATTTGCAACCTTTTGAAAACCGAACTCGATTTTGGAGGAAAACAAGGAGCAAAGGATCTAGCGCAATGTTAACTTTATACCTTCAAAACCTTGTTGGATATTGGAGCTCAGAGCTCCCCTTGGGTCATGAGCTATATGGATAGATACACCAAGTGATGTAGATAACCAATATGCATAGGGTTGATGTTGATCATGGTTGAGATCTCGAAGGATTGCTAACAACGCTTGAATAAAATAAGGGTGCCAAAACGGATTATCAACTAGCTTTCAAAACCATGTGGGTTTTTGAGGCACAAAGCTCCAATTGAAACAAGTTAAGTAGTGATGGATAGACCTTCATGATTAGAACACAAACATGCAAGGAGTTTCTCCAAAGAAGATAGTATGGATATGTGAGCTTTTGCCAAAGTAGGCTAGTTAATAAGATTTGCAGAAAAGATTATTTTCTTGCCTGCAAAACCATCAAGAACAAGTGGGTTAAACGATGATCTAGCCAAAGGAAAGAGTGTGCCTTGGTAGTTCTTAAGATTGTTTAAAATATGGTTCAAGTGCATTTCCAAAAATGCACAAGGGTTGGGAAGAGGGAGTCCCAAAGATGTGATATTGTTAACAATTTTCTAGACTTTGCCATTTTTGGCAGATTAGGGGAGTTTTTGACTAGTAAATAAGAGTTATATGTTTTTGATTGGTTGAAAGGTTCCATATCATCATTAAGTAGATGATGTTGAAGTGTTGATTAAGTAGAGGGGATCCATGCTTGGAGTTGGTCTTCATGGCCTTGGAAGCTTCTACAAATGATTAGCTCTGAAATGATCTGGTTAAGGGGGTTAATGGTTCACTTTAGGGACTAGAGGTCAGATCAAGCTTTGCGAAATTGGTTAAGGTTTTTATTCTTAAGTTAGCTTGATCCTATAGGATGAGCTGCTAGGGTAGCTCATACTACTTCCTAAGAAAACAAGTCAAACAGTAGTTCAAGGCTATTCATTAGATTACCGCTAGAGGTCAGATCTAAGCAAGCATACCAATCTTCTACTAAGGTTATCATCAAGCCTAGCTTGAGATATGGATGGGTATTTTGAAAAGGTTGTGTTTTGAAGTATATAAGAGTCCCTTGGTATTTCTACCCAGAGTAGAGTTCATGGTTTAAAAAAAAGGTTTTCGAAAGCCTAGGGGTAGTAGTAATTTGAAGGTTCTATCTTGAAAACATAAGGAGATTATATCTTATAGATCTCCATAATTTTTTTAATAGAAACTACTAAAATGTTTTAGGGTTGCAGGGCATCTGGGCTCAGGTTTTTGAATTGCCAGAACATTTGAGAGTATAAAAATGAGCCAAGGCAGTTTTGGTAAATAGCTTTTGTCAACTAAGGGTGAGGTAAGGAGTATATCATCTAATACACAATCAGATGCATAAACACTAATCAACAAGTAAGCAAACACTGCATCACTTAAAAAGTTTTTGTTCCCCCTGATTTTTGCATTTTGGACAACTAATGAGGGTTAGTGAAATTAGGATGTTACATTCTGATAAGGGAATGGCAAAGTGGGCAATAATAGAAAATGAGAAAAGTCTAGCATAAGAATCAACAAATTGTTCACCTTTAAAACACCATCTATCTTTCCAAAACAACATCGTATATCCTTCACCTGGCACATAGGTAGGAACCCCTCTGAATTTAGTTATAAGTTTACAAACATCACACCACCAAAAATACGGTCTTGTTCGTCTGCAGCACCAAAGTTGGGAGGCCAGCGCATCGCGGTACCTAAGTTGCCTGAAATTACCGCGTTTCGAAAAGTTGGGCCGCCAACTACTGAGAGGGGCCATTTCGATGCAAACTCGTCTCACCCTACCAAATCCAAACATGCCGTGAAACTGCCCCGTGAAGTAGACGGTCGGGACCCTCATGTCAGTAATATTTCCGTGATGCGAGCGCCAGCGCGGCAACCACGTAGGCGAAATGAGATACTAAAGGAGCATCGTGCGTTGACCAAATTCACAAATCCACCCCCTCCCTCCTTTCGCATGAACCCTAGCACCGGTGGCATCGAAATCCCCTCTCCAACCAGAATGATCTCTTCGGGCATTTGACTTCCGAAGCCAAGTTGCTGCGCCTACTTGCTGCTACCGAGCTCTAATGCCGAATGCCGTGCCAGCCATTGCGACAATCTAGCCCGCCTCTACCGCCGACGAGCTGAGCAATGCGGAGGATGGCAGATCCATTTGCCGAGGAAGAAGTACTTCTGGCTAATTTTGGGTGAGCTACTCTTCTCTTTGCTATTCGCAGTACCTATAACTGCTAGCTGGCTATTGGCATTACAGAGATATATCGAACATAGAATTGTTTGCTAGTACGACGCTGACAAACAATTCTTATCTTTTGTCTCCAATTTTCTTTCAACTAGGATCTCCGCTGAACCCAACTACACGGTTCTGGTCACCATCTGCGGCTACCTCATTAAATTAGCACATGGGAAGAGCACGTGGAAAGAGGCTCAGAATCTAAAGATGGAAGTAGCGCCTGTGTAGTTATGCACTATCCCTGGTTTGGTTGCTGCTATGCGTGAACTTGCTGAAATGAGGCCGGAGCAGACTGCACGGTTCAGCCTCCTTGATGAACGAGGCTTCAAGGTTCCTATAGCATGTGACAGTCAGCTAATTGGGTTGATGAAACAGCATGTTAGGCTTCGCGTGGTTATGCTGGTGTGTAACATAGTGGATGAGGAAGCTCCTGCTACTGGGAGTCGCCCAACTATTATTGGACAGGGAGGTCTAACTCGAACCCCTTCTGTTGTTGAGAAAAATGTGGTTCCTCGTCCGCGACATGCTTCTATCAGGCAACCTCCTCGTAGGAGTCCCTGTATTGCCGTTGTGGAAAACTCTGCTCTGGAATCTGCTGGTACTGGTCGTCCCCTTCCCCGTGCCCGTGTTGCTGCGGCTGCTGCTCACCCAATCCATGCCGCTGTTGAGAAAACTAAGGCGTCCGGAGGCTGCCCCGCTGTTGTTGCCAAGACCACCTCCTTGTGTGCTTCTCCTCCTCGAAACCGTCCTCAAGTTGTGCAAACCCGTGCTCTGGAATCTGCTGGTACTGGTCGTCCTCATGTTGTTGATCTGGACGCTGTTGACCCAATCCCGGCCACTGTTGAGCATACTAAGGCTTCCGGAGGCTGCCCCACTGTTGTTGCAAAGACTGGACCATTCTCCTCTCCTCAAACCCGTGCTTGGGTTCAGCGAGCTGCTGGTCTGAAGCCAGCTCATGGTCTGGAATCGGCTAGCACTCGAAACACTTCTGTTGTGTGAACTGCTCCTGATCGTCGAGGTGGCATGGCAGCAGCTGATCCTATTGTGCCTGCCGTTAGAAGGGGCCCTGCCTGTCCACCATATAATGTAGCTCCCGCTACTAAGGGCCCTCGCCTTGCTCCTGGTCATGGTACTTCCACCGAGGTTGATCCAGCTAACGATGACGCTGGTGACGGCGGCAGTGGCATTGGGGCTGGGTCTGATGGTGCCGCTCCATGTCTCGAACCTCTCGGAGGTTTCTATCCTGAAGAACCTGATGATGGCAAAGTAATCGTTCGTATCAGTGTCGCGGATCAAAATTAGATGATGGCACAGAAAAATTCTATGACGAGTTTGATGTAATCCTTGGCAGATATGACCCTGAAGTGGTAGAGTTATCTGACCTAATGGCATCGTTACGTGTGAAGGTGCTGTGGGGGTCCTCCCAGGAAGCATGTTTGTTATATTATGGTTACAGGAGCAAAAAGGCTATCGAAGTGAAAGATACTAGGGATTTAGTCATACCGTTTACAAGGAAACATTATAGAGGTGAAGTTTACTTCCACTTGGTAGTGCTCACGGTTGGAGAGGAATTGGAACTCGACAATAGAGATGATGGACTTTTAGAAGGCATGCATGACCTGATCCATGGCATCACTGGGGCTGGTGCAACTGAGGGTGGCTTTGAACAGAGGAGAGTCTTACAGAGGAGCGTCATAAAGAGGAGCAGGAAGAGCATCCCCAGAAAGGGCACCCCGAAGAAGAACGTCACCAAGGAGACCACGCCAGAGAAGAGGACGCCCACGAGTCGCACGACAAAAGGCACCATGCCGCAGAGTACACCCCTGAGATCCAGTCAAAATGCCACACCGAACGGTAGCAGCAAAAACGCTAAGAGGGCTAGCACAGTGGTGAACACTCCCAGGAGTCGTAGCAAAGAGGCGAAGATGGCCAGCACGGAGGCTACCACACCCAGTGGGAGCAGGAAAAACACTAATTTGGAGCGGAACACGCCGCTGTCAGGGAATTATGCCAGCACGAAGGAGAACACGCCCAATAGTAGCATCAAAAGGGCTAATTTGGAGCGGAACACGCCACTGAGGTCAGGCAATAATGCCAGCACGAAGGAGAAGACGCCCAATAGTAGCAGCAAAAGGGCTAATTTGGAGTGGAACACGCCGCTGGGGTCAGGCAATAATGCTAGCACGAAGGAGAACATGCCCAATAGTAGCAGCAAAAAGGCTAATTCGAAGAAGAACAGGCTGCATAGGTCAGGCAATAATGCCAGCACCCTGGAGCCAACACCCGTGAGGGGAGGCAGTAAGGATATCACACCCAAGAGCGGCAGCAAAAGGCCTAGTTCGATGGGGAATGGAACGCGGATGTCAAGCCCTAATAATACCATCAGGAAAGATTACATCAGGAAGGAGGATGTACACAGGAAGAGCAAGAGGGTTCTGTACACTCAAGATGAAATTGATTCTGACTGTTGTTTGTCCACTAAAGTACCTGGGATGCATGCAAATGTAAGACCACCCCATGTGGTTGCAGCAGAACCAACCGAGTGTCTTGGAGAAAACAGAGTTGCTAGTGAGGTGGACTGGGGCAATGTTCTTGTCCATCCGGGTGGAGACGATGGTGCAGCCCCACCCATGGGAGTCAATATGATGTGTGCAGTACTAGGCATTAGAGACGATGGCGAAGATTCTGAATCAGATGAAGAAGCATGCACTGTAGAGGATCAAGAATCTGGTGATGATGAAATAGACGAGGAACTTAACGATGAGGCTGGTATTCTAGTCGATGATTTGGGTGTTGAAGTAGAAGAAATGAAACATGACCACGAGTATCCTATAATTTCGGTCCGCACCGAGTTCAGGAGCATGCATGAGTTCAGGATGTCGTTCCGACATTTTTGTATCAAGGGGGAGTTCGACGTTTATCGACTCAAGAACTCTGCCGAGAGGTATGAGGCTGTTTGCAAGTTAACGTGGATGAATGGACAGGCCGAGGTACATTGTCCATGGAGGATCACAACAAGATCCTTACCTGCATCGACTGCAATTAGGGTATTGGGGCAATGAATGCAGCAAACCATTAGAACTCTCTCTCTCTCTCTCTCTCTCTCTCTCTCTCTTTTCACTCTATAACTACAATTGATGTGCGATATCTTTCTGGCAACTAGTCGACTCCGCTTATCTTTTAAATGAATCTGTGTTGCAGGTGAACAAAATGAGCCCTCCACACATGTGTCCGACAGGCAGCAAACTGGAATCCTCAATGGCTGATACGGAGTGGGTGGCTATGCAATCTATGTCCATACTAAAGGATAACCCTAAGGAGACCGCGAAGAATATTTAGACTAGCCTTGGTTCTAAATACAACATTGTCCTTCCGTATTACACGGTTTGGAAAGGTAAAGAGAAAGCTCTGGGGGTCTTGCACGGGGATTGGACCAATAGCTTCAGGATGCTGTACAACTTCAAGGTGGAGGTACAAGCTAGGTGTCCGGGGAGTGTTGTGGAGATTGACACCGAATCAGAAGGTGGTAAAATATATTTCAAAGGATTTTTTGTGGCGCTTAAACCTTGCATCGATGGATTCAAGGGCGGCTGTAGGCCGTATCTGAGTGTAGAAAACACTGTCCTAATTGGCAAATGGAAAGGCTGCCTGCCATCTACCATAGCACTTGATGGTCACAACTGGATGTTCCCAGTGGCATTCAGGCTGTTTGAAATAGAAACGGAGGAAAACTGGGTCTGGTTTATGAGGCAGCTCAGGAGATCAATAGGCCACATGGATCCATTGGCTATATCCACGGATGCATGCAAAGGGCTGACATGCAGTGAAGGAGGTGTTCCCGCGAGCTGAAGGTAGAGAATGCCATGCCCATATGATGCTCAACTTGTACTCACACTACGCAGGCAGCGTTTTTCGTTACATGTTTCCTGCTGCTAGAGTTTACAAACCTAGTAGCAGCGATTATTTCATGAGCAAGATTTTTGCCGAAGCCCCTGAACTTCCAGAGTACTTAGCCATCCATCATTCGCAGCTATGGAAGAGGAGTCAATTCAACCCTGACATCAAAGTTGATTACATAAACAACAACCTTGCAGAATGCCTGAATAACTGGGTGAAGGACATAAAAGTGCGCCCTGTTCATATCTTGATGGACAACATACGTGGTATGATCATGCAGCTGTTAAATATAAGGAGAGAGATCGGTAGGAGACTTAGAGGACATATGCTACCGCCAGTTGTACATCAACTGCACAAGAGAAGCCGAGGACTTGCTCATCTTAAGGTTCTCCCGTCAACCAATAGAAGTTGTGAGGTGGTCGATATGTCCAAGAGTGGCAAAAGGGATGTTGTGAACATCCAGCTGCGAGAATGCACCTTCTTAGAGTGGCAGCATATCGGGAAACCTTGCGACCACACCTTGGCCTTCTTGGTGAAGAAAAGAACTCTACCACATTTGGATCAGTATTTGTCATACTACAACTCTATGGAAAAGTTCAGAGCTGCGTACGCTGGATCCGTCGAGCCATGTACAGACCCATCTTAGTTGCCTCAAGTCCAACTGTCTTTCGAGCTTTGCCAGCCAGTTACAAAAAGGGGCAGAGGTAGACCCCAGGTGAATAGGTTTAAGAATTTTCTCGAGAAGAAGGGTTCGGCTTTCTGTGCTACAAAGAAGGGCAAAAACAGATGCAAGACCTGCCATCTTATAGGCCATAGAGCAGCTGGATGTCCCTTTAATGCTCCCAAACCTAAGTATGAGATGGTACATTCACAAAAAAAATTGTTTATAGTTTGTAGATATAAGGAAGCGCAAGGTAAGAAACAAGACAGCCGACTCAGTGATTTTGCTGCGGGAAGAAAACCAAAACGAGTGGAGTGATGATGCCGGACAAGATTCTGGTGCTAATTGGCCTGACTTCCCTCGGCCCGGAGATGCAGGGTATGTGAAGGTAAGAAAATTGGCACCCAGGAAGAGGAAGAAGGAAGGAGATGAAGAAGCGAGTGGACGTGAAGGAAAGAGGAAAAAAGTTGGCACCCAAGCAGAGAAAGAGGGCTAGCAGTGTAGCAGCCTAATGATGTATTGAACTTGAACCTATATATGTAGTTTGGTTAAACTCTGGAGCTATGTGCATGGAACTTGTCGGGCAAAACAATCTACCTCTCGTACTCGGAGTAAAAAGTATCGCGACTTTAGGATTTGATACGGCCAAGGCCACTAGTTGAATTCAAAACTATGACTGTGCCACTACTATCTGAACAATCGCGATAGCTGAGCGGTTAAATCCTCTCCAAAATCGATGGGTGTTAGTGGCACCGACATGATTTATTTATAGGCGCTTAATAAATCCCTGCTGTTGGCATTACACTTATGATAAGTTTCTGGGCTGGAAAACAATTTCTTAAGCTGACCGCTACACTCCACGAAGCAACAACTTATTTCAGCTGCTGGACAACGACATGGCAACATAAACTACAAATGCAACAGATAATGCCCAGATAATGAGGAAATTGTGTCCACTATCTGGCCTAATCTTGAGCCTGTCTGTCTCACCACCTCCCTGCCCCTGCCTCTCCTGCACCTAGCGAAGCTCCCGGATCTCTCGCTCCATCGCACGAATCTCCTCTTTCTTGTCCCACACAACATCACGCAGATCCTGAACAAGCTCTCTGTGAAAACCTGTTGGTGGCTTTTCGATCCACACAAACTTGTCATAGCCAGTCCCCCTCCCTTCCCGCGTAATAGATCGAAGGAAACAAAAAAAAAGAATTACATTACGCTTTCCGGATCTGGGTTACCATTGTACCTACAGTAGGAACTTACCGCTCTGATGCTGCAATTGCTGAATTTTCCTGCAGTGTTTTCGTCGGTCGACGAAATCCATCTCGGCATCTTCTCACCACACAAACACAGCATATCGGGGTAGTAATCATAGGGCGCCCTCCAGTACCTGATGGGGACACCCGCCTGACAGCGGTGAGCCGACCCTGATTCCGCCCGAGATGAACTGCACGAGCTGCGAGCCATGAGCGAGGGGAGTGAGGGCAGAGGAAAGAGGAGCCTTTGTATGTCAGGGTAGTGGTGAAGCGTGATTTATCCCTACTTAATAACTCGGGCAGAATCCTACCGTCCACATTCGGTTGACAGGTGGGGGACCTAGTGTGTGGACTTGTCAAAAAAACATGCGCCTTCGTGGTTCAAAACCATGTCGCGTGCATTGGACGAATTTTTTTGGTACCTTGCCCGCGTACATATCACTAGGAGGTCTTGCTCAGGAACCAGACACGCCTGGCCCACAATCTTACTCCCTCCTAGGAACTTGTCATGGCTCGCACCGGCAGATCCATCCGCTCCACCGCTTCTGGTAGGGCTTGCCGCGGCGGATCCACCCCAAGATCCTACCATCACAGTATCAAATGGCCATGGTTTCTTGAGAGGAGCGACGATGCTACGTATGCGAGCTCGGCCCCTCCTACCTGTAGAAGGACTGATGCGGCGTCGAGCTCGAGCAGGAGCCGCTAGGCGCGACGGTGCTCGGTCCACGCCAACCCCGTCACCTTCGTCATTGTCGATTCTGATGTGGAGGGCGATGGGGACGAAGCTATGCAGAACGCCATTGTTGCCTCCTTGGCGAAGGGCAAGCCACAGGCAGGAGTGGATGTCGCCGGGAAGGGCATGGCGGTGTCACCAATCGAGGTGGACTCCGACGACAGTTGTGTGATGTGGGTTTAGATGTTGTTTAGGATTGTCGCAATTTCGGTTGTGTTTAATGCGAGTATAATTATTGTAATGTGTTTGTCGAGCTATATTAAGAAATATGTGCAATAGCAGCCGGTGAGTGCTTCCACTTTAGAAATTGTGTCTGTGCCATTTGCATGTTGCATTATCAACGTAGATTACTTGTAAACAATCCAACGAAAATCATCAGATTACAACCATCAGACGGGAGTGGCAGGATGGAAGAGAAGTTGGGACAGTGGCTCCGAGGGGAAGGACACTGGTAGGTTGGCCTGATGACCCACAAGTATAGGGGGTGTATCGCAGTATTTTCGATAAGTAAGAGTGTCGAACCCAACGAGGAGCAGAAGGTGCTGGCTAGTGGTATGGATCAGGAATTCTCTGCAAATACTTAGCAAACGGATTTTTAGGGGTTTTCGATAAAGCAAGTAAACAAAGTACGAGTAAATAAAAGACAGTAGGAATAAATGAAGCAAGTGGCCCAATCCTTTATGCAGCAAAGGACAAGCCGGTTGTATTTCTATAGATGACCAAACGTTCTCGAGGACACATGGGAAGACTGTCAAGTGCTTTCGCTTCATATAGTCGATTAATCTTCTCTAGCTTGCTAAGTGTTGTGTGGGTGAACCTGCGCTAATGTACCGCCCCATCCAAGACTTAATACATACTTGTGATTATACCCCTTGCAAACATCCGTAAGTACAAGAAAGTAATTAAGGTAGAAACCTAACCGCAACTTTAAACTCTAAGACCCTTATGTCCCTTGTGCAATGGTTTCCTAACAGGGGTTCAGGTTTCTGTCACTCCGTCAACCCCTACGATTAGTAGCCAAATACACAATGCATTCCCCTAGGCCCATATAGGTGAAGTGTCATGTAGTCGACGTTCACATGACACCACTAGAAGAAGTACACCACAACTTAAATAACAATCTATTGAATCTCTCTCAACACAACTCCACTACTAACAACAAGACTTCTCCCATGTCCTCAAGAACAAAACGAACTACTCACGAGACATCATATGGATCATGATCAGAGATGGAATAATTATGTATAACAATCTGAACATAAACAATAATTCAATGGTTCACTCAATAGCATCAACTACAAAGAGTAATCAACACCAGGAAAGTTTCCCCTATGAACTAATGCAAGATTCAACGCAATTGTTACAGCAATATGGAGATGGTGATGAGGGTACTGATGGTGATGATGGTGGTGATGATGATGATGATCCCAATGAAGTCTAGCTTGATGGTGGTGTTGATGGCGACGATCTTCCCTCTCCGGGAAGGAATTCCCCCGGCACAAATCTGTCTGCCGGAGAGATCTTTCTCTCTCGGTGTTTTCCGCCCCGTAGAGGCGGCGGAATCTTTCTATGGTTGCTCCGCGAGTCTTAGGGTTTCGTGGGGATGATATACGCCAGAGGGGAGAGGCTGGAGTGGGCCAGGGCAGCCACACCACTCCCAGGCGCGGCCTAGGCCTGCCCGCGCCATGGGGTGGTGTGGGCCCCCTGTGGCCCACCTCCACTCCATCTTCTGGCATCCTGAGTCTTCTGGAAAAATAGAATTTTCCATATATTTTCCCGGATTTTCTGATTTTCGTGAATTTTGCCTCCAAACAACACCTTTTCCATCAGAATCCTGACTACAGCGGTCCATGCTCCAAAAGTCATCAACCATGCAAAAACAGGTGAAATAACATAAGTATCACCTCTCAATACGAAATATATCAATGAATAATAGTGAATTAAGACATAGAATAGTGATGCAAAATGGATGTATCAACTCCCCCCAAGCTTAGACTTCGCTTGTCCCCAAGCGAAACTGAGCTCAATAAACATGACCTCAGGTTTATGGAGTGAAGAGTCGATAAAAGAATAGAGACAAGAAGCATCACATTCATCAAATACATAGATCATATTAGAAGACAACTCACTATTATATAACTCAACTTGCAATGAGTAAAGGAAACACAATAAAGATATATAAAGTGAAACGTAATTGGTAATGGCAAACTTAGCTCTTGGTCGAAGAATAGTTGATAATTTGCTGGAGTTCACAAATAGCTGGTTTTCAATGAAAGCTTTCAAAGTAGTAAACTTCAAGATTAGAGCAGTGTGCAAAACAAGGAACATAAGACATGATTGCATAAATCATCATATGAATGAATAAAACACATCAACACAAAATACTTGCTGAGATAGAAGGGAGTAGGCTTACTAACTCAACTATAAAGTAAAAGAAAAGGCCCTTCAAAGAGGGAAGCAGGGATTGCAAGTCTCATAAAGAGCTCCCAAAAATTATGATACTTACTAGCTTTCAACTCTCAATGCCCCTATCATAGGCATCTTTAGGTGATTAAGGTGAAAGTGAGGTCCAATCTGAGTTATATGCTTGACAGACTATAAACTGAAAATCCCGAGTCCCTTGAGTACGAGGGCCGCTCCTCATGCTACTCAACTTTAGTTACCGGTAAGTTCTTGTCATCGTAAGTATGTGCGTATCATTGAGAACCGCCAACGGGGTACCCCTTGCCCGATGATACAGAAGAATCCCCATATCAAAATGACAAGGCAGGCAGACAATGAGTATCTCAACAATCTTCTTATTTACCATGGGAAAATGGTGCTTTTTTCTCTCTTTCCTCTTTTCATAGTATCTCTCTTTTTTTCTTTTTCTCAATAGCTATCTCTCTTTTTTTATAAGAAGAATGCTTCATAGATATCATTATGGTTACGCTGCAGGTTTCCACCATGTCAGCATGGATTAGACCAGCGGCCCAGGCGTTTCTCTAACACACATACATAACTCCATGGACTTACAAGCTCCCCTTTTATTTCACACCGATGACATCCGCAAACAAAAGAGCAAGGTATCAACTGGGTATATATTTACAAGTGTTAAAAGTGTTTCCGGTGACAGCACGGTTCTGCTAATCCCCAGCCTATAGTTTGGAAGCATATAACTTTCATGGAGAGTTCACAATGGTTCAGGTTTATTAAATGCAAGAAAGTAAAGTGTGCCTTCAAGTTCATGAGAGCTTTAATCACTAATTTTCACATAACAAGTTTAATTTGGGAGGTAGACAAAACAGGAATTTACTTGGAATATCAATAATGCTACTAGGTAGGTATGGTGGACTCAAATGGCAAAGGTTTTGGTTTTAAAGGAGGTGGATGCACGAGAAGAATACCCTCTCAGTATAGGTTTTTGGCTAGCAAGGCTGGGTAGCAAGTATAAGAGTTGAAGGAAACAAACAAACATACAAATGATAAAAACAAACATGCAATCTTCCTTGGAAGCACAAAAGATCTTAACTAGGGAATACTAGACTTATGAGCAAATCAAGAAAGAAAGATGATGAAATTATTTTTCTCTAGAGTACTTCTATCTTTTTCTTTTCAACTCTCAAAAAGGTATTGCTACTGACCGAGCCAGGTTTGCCAAAACCAACTAAATTAACTCAATGATCCCAAAGTGCTACCAATACTAACAACAAGATCAATCACATAACCACGAATTGAAAACTAATATAAGCTATGCAAAAGAGTGAATGATAGAACTTCTCATTAATATTCCATAACGGCAACTCACACCAAGGGATACATATCTAACGAGAGAGGGGACACTTCCATAATGCAAACCATACTACAAAATAACTCCTCTATTCATGATATGACTCTACTAATAAGGTAAAAAGATAGAAGACAGTGATGTGATACCGCGGCACTCCCCCAATCTTGGAACAAACCAAGGGGATGCCAAACCTGATGATGAATTACGCCTTTGGTGGTGGTGGTATCCTTTTGATGAGCTCCTTGATCAGTTTCCCCAAGTCCTCAATCTCGAAGGTGAGATTACGAATCAGCTGTGAGTTTTGCTCAATGCGGCTCATGCTCATGTCGTGTTGAGAATTCCAGCTCTTGCTATTCTTTCCCCACTCTTCCTCCTTGAAGTCTTCTTTTCCTGCATGGTTAGAACGAGGCAAATCCCAATTGGAGGGTAATTTCTCCTTGGGCATATTCTGGTATTGATGCTCATGGATAAGAGTGTGGAAAGGATTCTTGGTACGTGGAGGAAGTGACCGGGGATCTGAACGGTGCTGAGGAGGCTTCCCTCCAATGGCTGGATTTGCCACCACTCCAATGCTTGCAATGGTAGTGCCGGTGTGCTTTGCCTCCTCTTCACCTTCACTCTTGATCTCTTTCTCCTTCCCGGGGTCTTGGAGGTCTTCCTCCATGGGCCCCTTCCCTTTATCCTTGGCAGACACCATCGTGCTTCTAAACCTTCAAAGAGTATGTCCTGGCAGAAATAGATCGAAACAAAAACAGAACAAAAACACGATATACGAACCTCGGGGGATCTGGGGGGTTATATATTACGAAGTTTCATATCAAAAGGAAGGTACTGGGAGAAAACGAGCTGGAGGCGGAGTACGAGCTGGACTCACCACCTGGTGGCGCGGCCAGGGGTGGGCCCGCGCCATGGGGTGGTGTGGGCCACCCTGGCTCCATTTCCGTCCCTTTTTCGCTTCGTAGCTTTCCTTATTGACTGAAAACTGCAAAAATATAGTTGGATTGTATTTTCGCAGAACTTTTCTTACCAGAACTGTTACCTATTTGAACACGGACTCTGCAGGTCTCTGAATTTGGTATTTAGTGGATCCTTCCGGAGTCATCACTTGAATAACATCAATATCTTCATCTTCATACACTTATTACTTGAGTCATAAAACCTTTCCCTTCCTTATTACACTATTGTCTCCACTTCCTGGAAAAAATTTTCACACAAAACTTCACACAGTTCTCATTAACAACATAAGTATAAGTGAAGTGATAAAACCTTTTGAGTCCAACTTCAACTGAAAACCATCAAAACATAAGCTACTGTCACAACTCCTTCCGAAAGCCCAAAAAGAATTCGAAAAGGAAATCGAATAAAGAAGCAAATGCAAGATTGGCAAAATTTGTCAAAACAGACCAGCAGGTAAAGATCAATTTTTTCGCAAATCTTCTCTTGCTCAAATAAAAAAGTGCAAAACTAATGAAAGTTAAATAACAACCTGGGGCAGGATCACAAAAAATTACAGCTCAATCCGACAGACAGAGGTCTCTCACGAATTTTTACGGTGAAGCACAAAAATCTGTTTTGGGACAGCAACTTCCCCAACTATTACTTCTCTCTCATTAGAGGTTGATCTTGACACAAAAACCAAACAAAATGGATAAGGAGCAGTTATTACCTAAGTAATAACTTCCAAGACTCAAATAAACAAAAACACACTGAAAGCAAAAACAAATTGGGTTGTCTCCCATAAAGCTCTTTCTTTATAGCCATTAAGATGGGCATGATAATTTTGAAGAAGCTCTCATAGGGATATGAATTGAAGTGAAAGAGAGCATTAAGAAGAAAAAACACACACACATTTAAGTCTAACCCACTTCCTATGCAAGGGAATTTTGTAAACAAACAAGTTGTTAAAACCAAAGGCTACTTGCATAAGAAGGCAAAAGAAATGCAACATAAAAACTTTCAGCATAAAACGAGGAAACTTGATATTATTGAGATGCATAAGAAAATTTTTCCCTCTCTCATAGTAACTTTCAGTATCATGCATAAACTTAACAATATAGCTATCACAAGGACCATCATAGCAATGATCACTTATTCTAACAGAAAACACAGGGATACTAGCTCTCATAACACTACTTCGTGAAACAATATTAGAGGTATCCTTACAAAGGATAGTGTGTCCCTCTTTTTCATATTTAGCAACAAAGTCTTTCACATTTGCTACAATAGGTTCATCAACCATTTGTTTATCAGGTTCAACAGCCTTACTCATACTTTCATTAACCATATTAGCTATCATAGAATGTTCCTTTACCTTAACTGGAAAAGGCATTTTCTCAATATAAGGTTTGGGTAAGACATGATTAGCAGTATAAACTTTAGTATTTCTTGCAGGAACACTCTTAGCAATATCTTTATAAGGTTCATGATACTTATTCCACTTCTTTGTAGGCACTTCAATGTAGGAAGCAAAAGCCTTAAAATAAGAAGCAATAGCTTGAGAGTCTAGACCATAAGCATTTTTAATATTTTGAAAGTCATCAGTTCCCATAAAAGATTCTATGCATTCATAATCATAATTTATACCTGACTTTCTACCTTTGTCATTCTCCCAAGCTTCAGCATTATCTTGAATACGGTCCAAAAGATCCCATTTAGCTTCTTCTTCCATGCGAGTGAATGATCCAGCACAAGAAGCATCCAATAAATCTTTATCATGTAGAGGGAGCCTTGCATAAAAGTTATTGATAATAATATTGTTGGGGAGCTCACGAATGGGACATTTGAGCATTAGTAACTTCAATATCCCCCAAGCTTGAGCTGTACTCTCTCCATCAAGAGGCCAAAAGTTGAATATATTTGATTCCGATCTTTATGAATCTCACTAGGAGGATAAAACTTTGAATAAAAGAGAGGCACTATTTCCTCCCATTCCAGAGCTTGACCATTCTTCAACAGCTTATACCATTCCTCAGCTCTTCCTTTCAGTGATAATGAGAATCACTTCTTCTTAACTTGATCTATAGTAATACCTGCACACTTGAACAACCCGCATAATTCGTGTATAAAGAGTAAATGATCACCGGGATGGACAGTTCCATCCGCAACATAGTAGTTATCCATAACACGATCAATAATTCTTGTAGGTATTTTGAAAACATCTTTCTCAGCAGGTGGTGGCTTATCTACTACCTTAGCAGTGGTAGTAGCATTACCAAATAAGAAACTCAGCCAATTGTCCATAACGAAAATAAAGCAATTAACAGAAGTAAACAATACTCATAGTAGAAGTTTACTTTACCAGTTCCACTCTCCAATAGCGCTTCATTCCCCGGCAACGGCGCCATAAAATAGTCTTGATGACCCACAAGTATAGGGGGTGTATCACAGTATTTTCGATAAGTAAGAGTGTCGAACCCAACGAGGAGCAGAAGGTGCTGGCTAGTGGTATGGATCAGGAATTCTCTGCAAATACTTAGCAAACGGATTTTTAGGGGTTTTCGATAAAGCAAGTAAACAAAGTACGAGTAAATAAAAGACAGTAGGAATAAATGCAGCAAGTAGCCCAATCCTTTATGCAGCAAAGGACAAGCCGGTTGTATTTCTATAGATGACCAAACGTTCTCGAGGACACATGGGAAGACTGTCAAGTGCTTTCGCTTCATATAGTCGATTAATCTTCTCTAGCTTGCTAAGTGTTGTGTGGGTGAACCTGTGCTAATGTACCGCCCCATCCAAGACTTAATACATACTTGTAATTATACCTCTTGCAAACATCCGTAAGTAGAAGAAAGTAATTAAGGTAGAAACCTAACCACAACTTTAAACTCTAAGACCCTTACGTCCCTTGTGCAATGGTTTCCTAACGAGGGTTCAGGTTTCTGTCACTCCGGCAACCCCTACAATTAGTAGCCAAATACACAATGCATTCCCCTAGGCCCATATAGGTGAATTGTCATGTAGTCAATGTTCACATGACACCACTAGAAGAAGTACACCACAACTTAAATAACAATCTATTGAATCTCTCTCAACACAACTCCACTACTAACAACAAGACTTCTCCCATGTCCTCAAGAACAAAATGAACTACTCACAAGACATCATATGGATCATGATCAGAGATGGAATAATGATGTATAACAATATGAACATAAACAATAATTCAATGGTTCACTCAATAGCATCAACTACAAAGAGTAATCAACACCGGGAAAGTTTCCCCTATGAACTAATGCAAGATTCAACGCAATTGTTACAACAATATGGAGATGGTGATGATGGTGCTGATGGTTATGATGGTGGTGGTGATGATGATGATGATCCCGATGAAGTCCAGCTTGATGGTGGTGTTGATGGCGACGATCTTCCCTCTCCGGGAAGGAATTCCCCTGGCAGAAATCTGTCTGCCGGAGAGATCTTTCTCTCTCAGTGTTTTCCGCCCCGCAGAGGCGGAGGAATCTTTCTGTGGTCGCTCTGCGAGTCTTAGGGTTTCGTGGGGATGATATACGCCAGAGGGGAGAGGCTGGAGTGGGCCAGGGCGGCCACACCACTCCCAGGCATGGCCTAGGCCTGCCCGCGCCATGGGGTGGTGTGGGCCCCCGGTGGCCCATCTCCACTCCATCTTCTCGCATCCTGAGTCTTCTGGAAAAATAGAATTTTCCGTATATTTTCCCGGATTTTCTGATCTTCGCGAATTTTGCCTCCAAACAGCACCTTTTCCATCAGAATCCTGACTGCGGCGTTCCATGCTCCAGAAGTTATCAACCATGCAAAAACAGGTGAAATAACATAAGTATCACCTCTCAATACGAAATATATCAATGAATAATAGGGAATTAAGACATAGAATAGTGATGCAAAATGGACGTATCAGGGCCCTCGGAACACTTGACACTGACATGCGGGAGCAGGAGCACACGGTATTGCCGGTCTGTCCAGAGCAAGCGTACTTTGCAACATGACAACAACAAGCTGATTGGACCAATATAATAACTCGTCGAAGTATTAAGGAGTACTGAAAACTACAACTGGGGTACATTCGCACAACACGTATGCTCAAAGCACGTGAGAAGCATCGCTTAAGTCTAACAGTAATGACAGCATAAGTACTACATTTGTCTGTCGGTCTTCTCGATACAAATGTAGAAATGCATTTGCCTGTTCGATCCAGCACCGACAAGGTACTGAGATAGCACGCATAGGATCGACCTTAGATCCACATACTCCACCTCCCACGGCGTCGGGCAGCCCGGCGCCTCGGCTAGCACAAGAATGGTATCCGACGACGACAGCTGGGTGTTCGCCCACATGCGCACCGTGTATACGGGCCAGGCGCACGAGACCGACCTGACGCATACGACACCCATGACGGCGGGCCTGGCTCTAGTTCCCGGATCACCCGCGGTGATGGTCAGGACGAAAACAGAGCTGTCCCCCTGGAAAATTAGCAGGCGGCGTGCCCAGTCAGTGAACGGCACCTGCTCTTAGAGAAGTTGGGCTTGTCCGTACGAGATCCTAATCACTTCGATCAAGTGCCCATCTGCAAGGTGGACGACGAGCTCTACCGGTGGGCCGGTGTAGTTGCAGCCCACCTCCGTGCAAGCGCACGCGCCGTGTGGGCACGCGAGCTCGTGGAGCGGGAGCTCGCGGTAGGAGTAACGGCGAAAGCATCCTGGGTGGAAGCACACGAGCGGGAATGCCGCTGCGAAGTTGCGCGGGAGGATCTCCAGATTCTTGGGCTTCCACATCTGCCTCAACTAAAGTTCGTCGAGAAATCGGAAAAAAGTTCAGCGGTTAGATTGGCGAATAGAAGGAATGTGTAGGATAAGTTCAAAAGCTTGTAAAATGATTTCTTACTATGAAGGTAGTGACCAGAGAATTGGCGGATGTCGTCGGCTTGCGGCTACGGCAAGATGGAAGTGAAGTGGGGAAAGTGGCTTCGAGGGGAAGGAAGAGAAGTACGGGGAGGAAGAGAAGTAACGGGGACGTGACACTAGGTGGTTTGTGGTAACACTCGCAACATGCCAGTTTGTCCAGAGCGCGTGGCCAATCATGCCGCAGAACAACCTACTCGAGGATCGCTCTCGCGAAGACCATCCCAATCATCCAAGCGCCCCAATCGAACGGTATGTAACAATCCTCAAGCAGAACAATTGTGTTATAGCGTGCCTTCTAGAAGACTTGGTCTAACGGTGGATCCATTGGGGGGCAGTGCTAGTTTTAGTATAAGAACAAGCATGAAATAACTCAAATGGATCCATGTGTAGTTTGTACAAATAACACACATGCAATGACTCTAGTGCTTGATCCATGTGTGGTTTGTGGAAATAACACACATGCAATGACTGTAATAGATCCATAAGTGGTTTATGGAAAAGAACCCACATGCAATGACCACTGGTTGATCCATATGTGGTTTGTGGAAAGAACACACATGCAATGACTCTAGTGGTTGATCCATGTGTGGTTTGTGGAAAGAACACACATGCAATGACAGTGGTGGATCCATATTTGGTTTGTGGATAAAACACACATGCAATGACTCTAGTGCTAGTTTTAGTATAAGAACACACATGCAATGACTCTAGTGGGTCCACATGTGGTTTGTGAAAAGAACACACATGCAATGACCACTGGTTGATCCATAAGTTGTTTGTGGAATAGAACACACATGCAATGAGTCTAGTGGAACCATGTGTGGTTTGTGGAAAAGAACACACATGCAATGACTCTAGTGCTGGTTTGTGGTTTTAGTATAAGAACAAACATGCAATGACTCTAGTGCTTCATCCATGTGTGGTTTGTGGAAAGAACACACATGCAATGACTCTGGTTGATCCATATGTGGTTTGTGGAAAGAACACACATGCAATGACCACTGGTGGATCCATGTGTGGTTTGTGGAAAATAACACACATGCAATGACCACTGGTTGATCCATGTGTGGTTTCTGGAAAGAACACACAATCAATGACTCAAGTGTTGGTTTTAGTATAAGAACACACATGCAACGACTCTAGTGGTGGATCCATGTGTGGTTTGTGGAAAAGAACACACACATGCAATGACTCTAGTGGTTGATCCATGTGTGGTTTGTGGAAATAACACACATGCAATGACTCTAGTCGTTGATCCATGTGTGGTTTGTGGAAATAACACACATGCAATGATTATAATGGATCCATAAGTAATTTATGGAAAAGAACACACATGCAATGACCACTAGTTGATCCATATGTGGTTTGTGGAAAGAACACACATGCAATGACTCTAGTGGTTGATCCATGTGTGGTTTGTGGAAAGAACACATATGCAATGACAGTGGTGGATCCATGTGTGGTTTGTGGATAGAACACACATGCAATGACTCTAGTGCTAGTTTTAGTATAAGAACACACATGCAATGACTCTAGTCGGTCCACATGTGGTTTGTGAAAAGAACACACATGCAATGACCACTTGTTGATCCATAAGTTGTTTATGGAAAAGAACACACATGCAATGAGTCTAGTGGATCCATGTCTGGTTTGTTGAAAGGAACACACATGCAATGACTCTAGTGCTGGTTTGTGGTTTTAGTATAAGCACAAACATGCAACGACTCTAGTGATTGATCCATGTGTGGTTTGTGGAAAGAACACACATGCAATGACTCTGGTTGATCCATATGTGGTGTGTGGAAAGAATACACATGCAATGACCACTGGTGGATCCATGTGTGGTTTGTGGAAAAGAACACACATGCAATGACCACTGGTTGATCCATGTGTAGTTTGTGGAAATAACATACATGCAATGACTCTAGTGTTGGTTTTAGTATAAGAACACACATGCAACGACTCTAGTGGTGGATCCATGTGTGGTTCTTGGAAAAGAACACACACATGCAATGACTCTAGTGGTTGATCCACGTGTGGTTTGCGGAAATAACACACATGCAATGACTCTAGTGGTTGATCCATGTGTGGTTTGTGGAAAAAACACACATGCAATGACTGTAATGGGTCCACATGTGGTTTGTGGAAAGAACACACATGCAATGACCACTGGTTGATCCATATGTGGTTTGTGGGAAAGAACACACATGCAATGAGCACTGGTGGATCCAGGTGTGGTTTGTGGAAAAGAACACACATGCAATTACTCTAGTGCTGGTTTGTGGTTTTAGTATAAGAACAAACATGCAATGACTCTAGTGGTTGATCCATGTGTGGTTTGTGGAAAGAACACACATGCAATGACTCTGGTTGATCCATATGTGGTTTGTGGAAAGAACACAGATGCAATGACCACTGGTTGATCCATAAGTTGGTTGTGGAAAAGAACACACATGCAATGAGTCTAGTGGATCCATGTGTGGTTTGTGGAAAATAACACACATGCAATGACTCTAGTGCTGGTTTGTGGTTTTAATATAAGAACAAACATGCAATGACTAGTGGTTGATCCATGTGTGGTTTGTGGAAAGAACACACATGCAATGACTCTAGTGGTTGATCCATGTGTGGTTTGTGGAAATAACACACATGCAATAACTCTAGTGGGTCCACATGTGGTTTGTGAAAAGAACACACATGCAATGACCACTGGTTGATCCATAAGTTGTTTTTGGAAAAGAACACACATACAATGAGTCTAGTGGATCCATGTGTGGTTTGTGGAAAAGAACACACATGCAATGACTCTAGTGCTGGTTTGTGGTTTTAGTATAAGAACACACATGCAATGAATCTAGTGGTTGATCCATGTGTGGTTTGTGGAAAGAACACATATGCAATGACAGTGGTGGATCCATGTGTGGTTTGTGGATAGAACACACATGCAATGACTCTAGTGCTAGTTTTAGTATAAGAACACACATGCAATGACTCTAGTGGGTCCACATGTGGTTTGTGAAAAGAACACACATGCAATGACCACTTGTTGATCCATAAGTTGTTTATGGAAAAGAACACACATGCAATGAGTCTAGTGGATCCATGTGTGGTTTGTTGAAAGGAACACACATGCAATGACTCTAGTGCTGGTTTGTGGTTTTAGTATAAGAACAAACATGCAATGACTCTAGTGATTGATCCATGTGTGGTTTGTGGAAAGAACACACATGCAATGACTCTGGTTGATCCATATGTGGTTTGTGGAAAGAATACACATGCAATGACCACTGGTGGATCCATGTGTGGTTTGTGGAAAATAACACACATGCAATGACCACTCGTTGATCCATGTGTAGTTTGTGGAAATAACACACATGCAATGACTCTAGTGTTGGTTTTAGTATAAGAACACACATGCAACGACTCTAGTGGTGGATCCATGTGTGGTTCTTGGAAAAGAACACACACATGCAATGACTCTAGTGGTTGATCCTTGTGTGGTTTGTGGAAATAACACACATGCAATGACTCTAGTGGTTGATCCATGTGTGGTTTGTGGAAAAAACACACATGCAATGACTGTAATGGGTCCACATGTGGTTTGTGGAAAGAACACACATGCAATGACCACTTGTTGATCCATATGTGGTTTGTGGGAAAGAACACACATGCAATGAGCACTGGTGGATCCAGGTGTGGTTTGTGGAAAAGAACACACATGCAATTACTCTAGTGCTGGTTTGTGGTTTTAGTATAAGAACAAACATGCAATGACTCTAGTGGTTGATCCATGTGTGGTTTGTGGAAAGAACCCACATGCAATGACTCTGGTTGATCCATATGTGGTTTGTGGAAAGAACACACATGCAATGACCACTGGTTGATCCATAAGTTGTTTGTGGAAAAGAACACACATGCAATGAGTCTAGTGGATCCATGTGTGGTTTGTGGAAAATAACACACATGCAATGAGTCTAGTGCTGGTTTGTGGTTTTAGTATAAGAACAAACATGCAATGACTATTGGTGGATCCATGTGTGGTTTGTGGAAAAGAACACACATGCAATGACCACTGGTTGATCCATGTGTTGTTTCTGGAAAGAACACACATGCAATGACTCAAGTGTTGGTTTTAGTATAAGAACACACATGCAACGACTCTAGTGGTGGATCCATGTGTGGTTTTTGGAAAAGAACACACACATGCAATGACTCTAGTGGTTGATCCATGTCTGGTTTGTGGAAAAGAACACACACATGCAATGACTCTAGTGGTTGATCAATGTGTGGTTTGTGGAAATAACACACATGCAATGACTCTAGTGGTTGATCCATGTGTGGTTTGTGGAAATAACACACATGCAATGACTGTAATGGATCCATAAGTGGTTTATGGAAAAGAACCCACATGCAATGACCATTGGTTGATCCATATGTGGTTTCTGGAAAGAACACACATGCAATGACTCTAGTGGTTGATTCATGTGTGGTTTGTGGAAAGAACACACATGCAATGACAGTGGTGGATCCATGTGTGGTTTGTGGATAGAACACACATGCAATGACTCTAGTGCTAGTTTTAGTATAATAACTCACATGCAATGACTCTAGTGGGTCCACATGTGGTTTGTGAATAGAACACACATGCAATGACCACTAGTTGATCCATAAGTTGTTTGTGGAAAAGAACACACATGCAATGAGTCTAGTGGATCCATGTGTGGTTTGTGGAAAATAACACACATGCAATGACTCTAGTGCTGGTTTGTGGTTTTAGTATAAGAACAAACATGCAATGACTCTAGTGGTTGATCCATGTGTGGTTTGTGGAAAGAACACACATGCAATGACTCTGGTTGATCCATATGTGGTTTGTGGAAAGAACACACATGCAATGACCACTGGTGGATCCATGTGTGGTTTGTGGAAAAGAACACACATGCAATGACCACTGGTTGATCCATGTGTGGTTTGTGGAAAGAACACACATGCAATGACTCTAGTGTTGGTTTTAGTATAAGAACACACATGCAATGACTCTAGTGGTGGATCCATGTGTGGTTTGTGGAAAAGAACACACACATGCAATGACTCTAGTGGTCGATCCATGTGTGGTTTGTGGAAAACAACACACATGCAAGGACCATTGGTTGATCCATGTGTGGTTTTTGTGAAATAACACACATGCAATGACTCTAGTGTTGGTTTTAGTATATGAACACACATGCAACGACTCGAATGGTGGATCCATGTGTGGTTTGTGGAAAAGAACACACACATGCAATGACTCTAGTGGTTGATCCATGTGTGGTTTGTGGAAATAACACACATGCAATGACTCTAGTGGTTGATCCATGTGTGGTTTGTGGAAAGAACACACATGCAATGACTGTAATGGGTCCACATGTGGTTTGTGGAAAGAACACACATGCAATGACTGGTTTGTGGAAAAGAACACACATGCAATGACCACTGGTGGATCCATGTGTGGTTTGTGGAAAAGAACACACATGCAATGACTCTAGTGCTTGTTTGTGGTTTTAGTATAAGAACAAACATGCAATGACTCTAGTGGTTGATCCATGTGTGGTTTGTGGAAAGAACACACATGCAATGACTCTGGTTGATCCATATGTGGTTTGTGGAAAGAACACACATACAATGACCACTGGTGGATCCATGTGTGGTTTGTGGAAAAGAACACACATGCAATGACCACTGGTTGATCCATATGTGGTTTGTGGAAAGAACACACATGCAATGACTCTGGTTGATCCATATGTGGTTTGTGGAAAGAACACACATACACTGACCATTGGTGGATCCATGTGTGGTTTTTGGAATAGAACACACATGCAATGACCACTGGTTGATCCATGTGTGGTTTGTGGAAAGAACACACATGCAATGACTCTGGTTGATCCATATGTGGTTTGTGGAAAGAACACACATACAATGACCACTGGTGAATCCATGTGTGGTTCGTGGAAAAGAACACACATGCAATGACCACTGGTTGATCCATGTGTGGTTTGTGGAAAGACCACACATGCAATGCCTCTAGTGTTGGTTTTAGTATAAGAACACACATGCAATGACTCTAGTGGTGGATCCATGTGTGGTTTGTGGAAAAGAACACACACATGCAATGACTCTAGTGGTCGATCCATGTGTGGTTTGTGGAAATAACACAAATGCAATGACTCTAGTTGTTGATCCATGTGTGGTTTGTGGAAATAACACACATGCAATGACTGTAATGGATCCATAAGTGGTTTATGGAAAAGAACACACATGCAATGACCAGTGGTTGATCCATATGTGGTTTGTGAAAAAACACACATGCAATAACTCTAGTGGTTGGTCCATGTGTTGTTTGTGGAAAGAATACACATGCAATGACTCTGGTTGATCCATATGTGGTTTGTGGAAAGAACACACATCCAATGACCATTGGTGGATCCATGTGTGATTTGTGGAAAAGAGCGCACATGCAATGACCACTGGTTGATCCATGTGTGGTTTGTGGAAAGAACACACATGCAATGACTCTAGTGTTGGTTTTAGTATAAGAACACACATGCAGTGACTCTAGTGGTTGATCCATGTGTGGTTTGT
The DNA here is from genome assembly GCA_910589775.1 of Avena eriantha. Classification (NCBI taxonomy): domain Eukaryota; kingdom Viridiplantae; phylum Streptophyta; class Magnoliopsida; order Poales; family Poaceae; genus Avena; species Avena eriantha. Next base: position 211,080,394 of record OU342742.1, read on the forward strand.
GGAAAAGAACACACACATGCAATGACTCTAGTGGTTGATGCATGTGTGGTTTGTGGAAATAACACACATGCAACGATTCTAGTGGTTGATCGATGTGTGGTTTGTGGAAATGACACACATGCAATGACTATAATGGATCCATAAGTGGTTTATGGAAAAGAACCCACATGCAATGACCACTGGTTGATCCATATGTGATTTGTGGCAAGAAAATACATGCAATGACTCTACTGGTTGATCCATGTGTGGTTTGTGGAAAGAGCGCACATGCAACGACACTGGTGGATCCATGTGTGGTTTGTGGATAGAACACACATGCAATGACTCTAGTGCTAGTTTTAGTACAAGAACACACATGCAATGACTCTAGTGGGTCCACATGTGGTTTGTGAAAAGAACACACATGCAATGACTCTGGTTGATCCATATGTGGTTTGTGAAAAGAACACACATGCAATGACCACTAGTTGATCCATAAGTTGTTTGTGGAAAAGAACACACATGCAATGAGTCTAGTGGATCCATGTGTGGTTTATGGAAAAGAACACACATGCAATGACTCTAGTGCTAGTTTGTGGTTTTAGCATAAGAACAAACATGCAATGACTCTAGTGCTTGTTTGTGGTTTTAGTATAAGAACAGACATGCAATGACTCTAGTGGTTGATCCATGTGTGGTTTGTGGAAAGAACACACATGCAATGACTTTAGTTGATCCATATGTGGTTTGTGAAAAGAACACACATGCAATGACCACTTGTGGATCCATGTGTGGTTTGTGGAAAAGAACACACATGCAATGACCACTGGTTGATCCATGTGTGGTTTGTGGAAAGACCACACATGCAATGACTCTAGTGTTTGTTTTAGTATAAGAACACACATGCAATAACTCTAGTGGTGGATCCATGTGTGGTTTGTGGAAAAGAACACACACATGCAATGACTCTAGTGGTCGATCCATGTGTGGTGTGTGGAAATAACACACATGCAATGACTCTAGTGGTTGATCCATGTGTGGTTTGTGGAAATAACACACATGAAGTGATTGTAATGGATCCATAACTTGTTTATGGAAAAGAACACACATGCAATGACCACTGGTTGATCCATATGTGGTTTGTGGAAAGAAACACATATGCAATGACTCTAGTGGTTGATCCATGTGTGGTTTGTGGAAAGAGCACACATGCAAGGACACTGGTGGATCCATGTGTGGTTTGTGGATAGAACACACATGCAATGACTCTAGTGCTAGTTTTAGTATAAGAACTCACATGCAATGACTCTAGTGGGTCCACATGTGGTTTGTGAATAGAACACACATGCAATGACCGCTAGTTGATCCATAAGTTGTTTGTGGAAAAGAACACACATGCAATGAGTCTAGTGGATCCATGTGTAGTTTGTGGAAAATAACACACATGCAATGACTCTAGTGCTGGTTTGTGGTTTTAGTATAAGAACAAACATGCAATGACTCTAGTGGTTGATCCATGTGTGGTTTGTGGAAAGAACACACATGCAATGACTCTGGTTGATCCATATGTGGTTTGTGGAAAGAACACACATGCAATGACCACTGGTGGATCCATGTGTGGTTTGTGGAAAAGAACACACATGCAATGACCACTGGTTGATCCATGTGTGGTTTGTGGAAAGAACACACATGCAATGACTCTAGTGTTGGTTTTAGTATAAGAACACACATGCAATGACTCTAGTGGTGGATCCATGTGTGGTTTGTGGAAAAGAACACACACATGCAATGACTCTAGTGGTCGATCCATGTGTGGTTTGTGGAAAACAACACACATGCAATGACCATTGGTTGATCCATGTGTGGTTTGTGGAAATAACACACATGCAATGACTCTAGTGTTGGTTTTAGTATATGAACACACATGCAACGACTCGAATGGTGGATCCATGTGTGGTTTGTGGAAAAGAACACACACATGCAATGACTCTAGTGGTTGATCCATGTGTGGTTTGTGGAAATAACACACATGCAATGACTCTAGTGGTTGATCCATGTGTGGTTTGTGGAAAGAACACACATGCAATGACTGTAATGGGTCCACATGTGGTTTGTGGAAAGAACACACATGCAATGACTCTGGTTGATCCATATGTTGTTTGTGAAAAGAACACGCATATAAAGACCACTGGTTGATCCATGTGTGGTTTGTGGAAAAGAACACACATGCAATGACCACTGGTTGATCCATGTGTGGTTTGTGGAAAGAACACACATGCAATGACTCTAGTGTTGGTTTTAGTATAAGAACACACATGCAATGACCCTAGTGGTTGATCCATGTGTGTTTTGTGGAAAAGAACACACACATGCAATGACTCTAGTGGTTGATCCATGTGTGGTTTGTGGAAATAACACACATGCAATGAATCTAGTGGTTGATCCATCTGTGGTTTGTGGAAATAACACACATGCAATGACTGTAATGGGTCCACATGTGGTTTGTGGAAAGAACACACATGCAATGACCACTGGTTGATCCATATGTGGTTTGTGGGAAAGAACACACATGCAATAACCACTGGTGGATCCAGGTGTGGTTTGTGGAAAAGAACACACATGCAATTACTCTAGTGCTGGTTTGTGGTTTTAGTATAAGAACAAACATGCAATGACTCTAGTGGTTGATCCATGTGTGGTTTGTGGAAAGAACACACATGCAATGACTCTGGTTGATCCATATGTGGTTTGTGGAAAGAACACACATGCAATGACCACTGGTTGATCCATAAGTTGTTTGTGGAAAAGAACACACATGCAATGAGTCTAGTGGATCCATGTGTGGTTTGTGGAAAATAACACACATGCAATGAGTCTAGTGCTGGTTTGTGGTTTTAGTATAAGAACAAACATGCAATGACTAGTGGTTGATCCATGTGTGGTTTGTGGAAAGAACAGACATGCAATGACTCTAGTGGTTGATCCATGTGTGGTTTGTGGAAAGAACACACATGCAATGACTTTAGTTGATCCATATGTGGTTTGTGAAAAGAACACACATGCAATGACCACTTGTGGATCCATGTGTGGTTTGTGGAAAAGAACACACATGCAATGACCACTGGTTGATCCATGTGTGGTTTGTGGAAAGACCACACATGCAATGACTCTAGTGTTTGTTTTAGTATAAGAACACACATGCAATAACTCTAGTGGTGGATCCATGTGTGGTTTGTGGAAAAGAACACACACATGCAATGAGTCTAGTGGTCGATCCATGTGTGGTGTGTGGAAATAACACACATGCAATGACTCTAGTGGTTGATCCATGTGTGGTTTGTGGAAATAACACACATGAAGTGATTGTAATGGATCCATAACTTGTTTATGGAAAAGAACACACATGCAATGACCACTGGTTGATCCATATGTGGTTTGTGGAAAGAAACACATGCAATAACTCTAGTGGTTGATCCATGTGTGGTTTGTGGAAAGGACACACATGCAATGACTCTGGTTGATCCATATGTTGTTGTGCAAAGAACACGCATATAAAGACCACTGGTTGATCCCATGTGTGGTTTGTGGAAAAGAACACACATGCAATGACCACTGGTTGATCCATGTGTGGTTTGTGGAAAGAACAAACATGCAATGACTCTAGTGTTGGTTTTAGTATAAGAACACACATGCAATGACCCTAGTGGTTGATCCATGTGTGTTTTGTGGAAAAGAACACACACATGCAATGACTCTAGTGGTCGATCCATGTGTGGTTTGTGGAAATAACACACATGCAATGACTCTAGTGGTTGATCCATGTGTGGTTTGTGGAAATAACACACATGCAATGACTATAATGGATCCATAAGTGGTTTATGGAAAAGAACCCACATGCAATGACCACTAGTTGATCCATATGTGATTTGTGGCAAGAAAACATATGCAATGACTCTAGTGGTTGATCCATGTGTGGTTTGTGGAAAGAGCACACATGCAAGGACACTGGTGGATCCATGTGTGGTT
>OU342742.1:211084498-211297844 GCA_910589775.1 Avena eriantha
ATGCCACAAATGGATCCATATGTGGTTTGTGGAAAGAACACACATTCAATGACACTGGTTGATCCATGTGTGGTTTGTAGAAAGAACACACATGCAATGACTCTAGTGGTTGATCCATGTGTGGTTTGTGGAAATAACACACATGCAATGACTCTAATGCTGGTTTTAGTTTAAGAACACATATGGATCCATATGTGGTTTGTGGAAAAGAACACACATGCAATGACCACTGATTAATCCATAAGTGGTTTGTGGAAAGAACACACATGTAGTGAACACTGGTTGATCCATGTGTGGTTTGTGAAAAGAACACACATGCAATGCCATTGGTTGATCCATATGTGGTTCATGGAATGAACACACATGCAATGACACTGGTTGATCCAAATGTGGTTCATGATAGGAACACACATGCAACAACTCCTATGGATACATATGTGGTTTTTGGAAAGAACACACATGCAATGAACTATAGTGGATCTATCTTGGCATAATTTGATGTATGCCACGATGCATTTCATTGTAAAAGACACCCACTTTCCATTTTTAAACTACTCAGCTTTGCCCCCTCCCCCCTCTCTCTGTCTCTTTCGTAGAAGCCCAAACCTGTGCCCACTCTGTCTGCTACGCCTTGATTGGTTGTCACAGTTGTCACGCGGATCGTGCGCACCAACCGTTGATCCTGTGTGATCCAACGAGGCTCGTTGCACACGTCGTGCCCTTCACAGGACAGCGCGAGACAGCACGGGCGTCTCCCTCAATGAGACTTCTACAAGAAGGAACACGATGCCGTCCATGGAAAAAGTCGTCGAGTGGTCATGTCATGTTTAATCTAGTTTGCAAAGGCTACAAGTCTACTGCACGACAACTGGTCATCCACGGACCACCGACTATACCATTTTTACTACGCAGCGCGCCTGCACTCTCACTTCCGTCAGGTCCCCACCACACGAACCATCCACACGGCAGCCCTAGCCGGAAGAGCTGTCAACCGGGGCCCTCGAGGAGGCCTAAACGTCCCCGCATTGAAAACCCAGCCTATCGGGTCCTCCATTCGCACTCATCCACTACTCTCTCTCTTTCCTATCCAGCAAAACCCCACAATCTTGAACGTACTTGCACGAACCTTCTCCATGAAACCAGTGCGTGGGGGTGAGTGTCCGGGCATCGCCGTCGGGGTGGTGCTTCACGCGGCAGATCTGGAGGAGCATCACGCAGCACAGGCCGAGGAGGACGTGCAGTTCAACCCCTTGGGGGACCATGTGCACGCCGGTGCTGACGACTTCGGAGGCGCCGATGAGGGCGTGGAGTTCGATGAACACGCTCCACTCGTGTACCTGGAGGTACATCTATTTCTACATGTTTCATATTTTCTGCTCGAGCTTAATCTATCTAGGCGTCATCAAAAAATCTAGTCCTAATGATTAGATGCAATGTACGAACCGGTACATGAGGAGATCTAGTCTGTTCTGAATGAATCCACATTATTTATTTATTAATAAGTTACTAAGAACACAAACCACATTAATTTAGGAGCGAGCTGGGGAGACGGCCGTAATGAACTGCTAAACCTGTATAGACATGTTATTGCATCGAAAGTAACTTGGAATGGTGGAAGGAATATAAATTTATTATTTTGCTCATTTAGGTTTGTATTCCATACATTACAGGTGTATTCAAGTGAGATGGACTCTGACAAGGAGACCAGGGACAACAAGAGTCGCCATGTCATGAAGAAGCTCAAGAGCGGGTTAATCCCTTTCCGCACTCGACTTCAGGAGCTCAGGTGCCCTTTCTGTAAGAAAGGAGTCAACCCGAGGATTGCCAGCTTGATTCCGCATGCAGTTGGCATCGGTAAAAGCCCGGCTAGTAAACACAAGTCAGGGACCAAGGCTAAGCACGCTGCTTATGGCAAGTTCCTGAGGGAGTATGTCAAGAATGGCCTAGTGTCCCCTTACTTAGGACTCAGCAACTTCTAGCCGACCAACCCCGTCACTGTGCTGGACGGCCACTAATAAAATTTAGTTCTCTTATCGTATCTAGACCCTTAAACTATGGGGATTTCTATTTTTGTACCCTTCAAAATATATTAAAGTTCATCTATTTATGTTGTTAAAGTTCTAGTGGCATACTCGTTATTTTGCATGGATAGAGGGGTGCCCCCGACAGATATAAGGGTTATCCTGTCCTCTAGATCATAGAGGGTCAACGGTTGGTGGGTAAAACTGATTACAACTGAATCGCCATGGTTAGACACGAGGGAAAAAACGTGGCTCATGGTACGCGTGTGCGGTGCACGGGGCGGTAGCGGACACGTGTGGCCGTGCACGGTGCATTAGCGTACGCGGTGCACGGTAGTGCAACGAAACGCTGCTTCCCATTTCCTTTAATAGAGGCCTACCCACTCCCACTAATCATGCACTCGCTCACTCAACCGTCTCCACTGTCCCATCACCTTCTACAAACGCCCAACAAAACCCCAACCACGTCGGCGATGGAGAAGATCGGGGCGGTGGCCATCGGCACCTCGAAGGCCACCGGCAAGGAGCCCCCCGTCCCCGTCCCCACATCTGTTGTAGCCGCCGGCGAGGAGGCACCCGCCGGTCTCGGACAGATCCCGCTCGCCCCTACGAGGAGGTTGTCTACATAAGGCCGGAGAACCCCTATGACACCAGCATCGCCGACCCGTGGTCAGAGGTAACCAGGGTTTTCTCCCCTTCCCTTGTTATTCCCCTATTCCCATTGTTGGATGCTAGATCGTATGTTATTAGGGCTCGGCTGTTCTTATTTTTTACAGTAGCTAATCCTATTGTGTTAGATCTTGATTTTCGATGAATCCCCCTGTTCGTAGTTGGGATCAGTATTCGATTTGGTTTGAGATTTGGGGAATAATCGGGAGATCTCATTCAGTTAATTTATGCAAAAATCAATCCCGATAATCAAAGTTTCTCAATCATGTCCTTATTTCACTCTAGTTTTTTTTCCAGCAGGAGGATAGCAGCGAACTCCGCAGCGACGACGAGTCGCGGGACACCAAGACTCGTCATGTGCTGAGGAGGCTAAAGTTTGGTCAGTACAACAACTTCTTCACCGGCGACGTGTATAGGTGCCCCTTCTGCCCCACCAGGAGGCTCCGCGGCACGTACTTCAACTCCCTCGTGAAGCATGCTGAGGACGTGAGGACCTGCGGCGAGTCCATGAACGTCCACGGCTTCAGGGCCAAGCACCAGGCGCTCGGTCTTCACCTCCGCAACCTCTAGAAGGTGGCTATCGATGTCGTGGTGGTGTCACAACAGATGCCATGGATAGGCTAAAGGTGGGGACAAGATGCACCACACATAGATGTTTGTATTCGATTTTCTTCCAAGGTTTACAGGTGCTCCTTGAGCTGTATTGAGGAGAGGAGGAAGAAGGAACCTCTTACTCTCACAACTAGCCAGCCCTCAGGAACATACTAGAGAATGACCAAGTAATGCTCAAAATAACTCGAGATCAACCAAATAGAACTCAACCCCTTCTACAGAGGCCCTAGCCCTCCTTATATAGGGGTGGCTAGGTCTCCAATTAGGGCATACGTGGAGGCATATTCTAGGGAATATGCCTCTTCCCAAAATAGTAAACCGACCGGGTCACTTTTCCTCATCGTAAGCCATGCAGAGGCTACGTGAGCCTCTGCGGCGCCCGCGTCATCCGACACAGGCAGCGTCACCCTTGTCGGCCATGCCTTGGTGGTTCTGGCCTCTATCCGCTTCGCTCACGCTCTGCGTACAGTGGCCACCTTTTGACCAGCGAGATACCTTCCTTCTCTTGCAAGCTTGATATAGCCCGGATAGTGCCTGGTTGATCTGGCCACACCGGTACCTGCATACAAGTTACATAAATCCTGCCGGCATACGACATAAGTCGGCCAGGACTCAATTAGGTGGACATCCTCAGGTCTGGGTTACTCCGTGATTCGGCCTGCCTTGAGGTGAATCGGCCAGCACTTGCTTTGACCTTGCCGTACCTCGGCTAACTCGGCCATTATACCCCGGCGTGACCCTACCCGGGGGTATCCCCCCAACATTAGTCCCCGAAGCTAGTGCGGTCTTAGCTGCCTCAGCCGCTAAGGCCACAGCAGGTTCAATTTTACCGAGCCTTTTGCTCCCTTTTCCAAGTTACCTCATATCTCGGATTTCATTGGCTATCTTTTCCCTCGGCACATTCCGAGTTTTCATTCGCGGGCCGGGTCACCCCTTAGTTATCCGAGATATTCTTCCTTCTCTCGTGCGCTTCGCCACATGGAGGGTAATCATTATTTTGCCTCATTTTAAGGGCCTGCGCTAGTTACTGTCGCAGTTAATGTCAGGTGTTACTGTTGCACACGTCACATCGTGTCTGTCTCCTCGTGAACTGTATCACCACGTCATGTTGTGGGATCTCCTATGCTCTGTGGCCCTTCCTGTGGCTCGTCGCTGATTGGCTGATCCAGATTATACACGGCCACACCATGTGACCCTTCAGCACAGCTCGATCCCACTACCCCTCTGGGGCGTGGTTAAATAGGGGAGGGGGCGCCCCTTGGGTCTTTTCCCCATTCTCGCGCCCCTCTGCCTCTTCTTCTTTCTCCTAGCAACAGCGCCGCCGCCGCACCGTTCCTCGCGCACCAGCATCGCTGCCACTCCCACACATCTCCACCGCAATGGGTCCACGCCAGTCCAGGCCACTGCCCCCCACCGCCGATAGGGCCAGTGAGGACAGCAACCTAGAAATGACAGAGGAAGAACTCGCCGTCGCGGAACAGGAGATGGAGGAGGATGCAGAGAATGCTGAGCACGGCGCCTGGGCTAGGTCCTGGGTATTCCAGGACGACCTAGACTGGTTGTACCGCACCTGGCGTATCCCGGAGGGCGTCATCGCCCGCCTCACCGCCGAGGAGCTCGCTCCCTCACCCAATCCGGGTGAGTTCGTAGTGTTCCTCTCCCACTTCTAGCGTGGGTTCGGCCTTCCCGTCAGTGACTTCTTCCATGATTGGCTCAACACCTACGAGCTTCAACCGCATCACCTTCCCATCACTTCCATTTCTGCCTTTGCTTCCACCATAGAGGGCTACACCGGATTGTGGCCCACTAAGGAGCTCTGGATCCGGTTTTTCGGTCTCCGCCGGAACGTGATTCCGAATAGAGAGCTTGACCCAAAGGACAAACAACTCACGCAGTTCGGCGCTGCCTCTATTTCTCCTTGGAAATAGTCCGTCTTTCCCCGAGTCACGGGGCTCGACTCTTGCAAGGGCTAGGCCTGAACCTTCTTTTATGTCAGAAATGGCACGACTGAAGATCTGATCCGGCTGCGCCCCTACGCTCCGGGTCCTCCTAATCCGAATCTGTGGGACTAGATCCCCAAGAAACCCACTGTCCTGGCAAACCAAGTCAACAAACGGTTCCAGGAGCTAAAGGATCAGGGACTGCGCAACGAGGACGCGATGATCACATTCGTCCGCAACCGGATCTCCCCTCTCTAGAAACGCACCACAAGCTTTGCCACATGAGCTGGCGCCTTGACCCCAACCGGACCTCCTCATTCGAGTTGAGCAATACCGAGATATACCGCTGGGTCAAGGCCCTCTTCACTACCAACAAAAACTTCTCCGCTGATTGGGAGTGGGGGATCGAGCACGTCTGCCGAGATAGGCTTCCTCCTGCAGTAAATCTCGTGCTCCTATCTTTTTCCGAGTTAAATCATATGTCTGAATTTGTTGTATGTTTGATCCCTTCGCATTTTCTCTCTTAGATGTTTCTTCAACAAACTCTTGAGGATGGCACCGAGCCTTCTCTCAAGTGGGCCCCGGATCGAGATGCCCCGGACGAGGAGGAGCTGGATCAGGAGATGTTCCTGTCGTTCCCCGATGCAACCAAGCGACACACCGGTAAATTCTCTTCCATTAGATATTGGCCTGACGATGAAGATGATTCCAATGTTGAGGTGATGGAAGCATTTGACGTTGTCCCCCTTTCTTACGCCTTTCCGGCATCAGCTAACCCCGGTGGGCAGATTCATGAAGATCCTCCCCTCGTAGACAAAGCTACCACCAAGCCTACGACCAAGGCCATAACCCGGAGAGCTCGCAAGCCCAAGGAGCCTGTGACCTCAGATGAGTAAGTCACTTCTTCCTTATTCAATTTTCTGCTTCGTGTTTTGCTATTCACTTGTTCTTCCTTTGTTATAGTTTCTTATCATTCACCATTTGACTCGGCAGGGCCGCGGTGGAGGTTCCTCAGAGCGGATCCGGCATCGCCTCGCCGCTCCGACATAGCCCTTCTCCCACTCATGGCGACGATTCTCGCCTGCTGAGCCCCATTCAGGAGGGTTCAGCAGCTGCTCCGGGTTCTAGCCCACCTCGTCTAGAGGAGGGCAACCTCGGAGCAGGGGGGAGTGGCTCTGCCAAGGCAGCGGTTGCTCCTAGCTCCACTTCGGCTCCGCCGCAACCAGCTACATTCGAGGTACCAACAGCACCCCCGCCAAGACAAAAATCAGCACCAACACCAGCAACAGCACCAAGCCCCCGCCAAGACTCGGCGAGAAGGCACCAGCAGCACCAAGGCTAGCCCTAAGGCAGCTCCCAAGGCCAAATCCGCGCCTCAGACCTCCACCTCTCAGCAGCAGCCCAAGGGCAAGAAAGCTCTTGACGCCACCAAGGCAGTGTCTATCGAAGCTAGACAGCGTACACTTATGTCCATGCTTTCAAAGAATACCCCGCCGAAGAAGGACATCTCTGCCAGGTCAGCTGATGCGCAACTTGTTTTGCACACCAGCCCCGCTGTTGCACAAGTTGAGAGAAGGAAGGCCCACGCCAAGGGTTTAGTCGCGCCACATATGCTTAGCGGAGAGCGCTATCCTCCGGCCATGATCGAGTTTGTCAATAACTAGAACAAGGCGGAGTTCGTCCACAACGACGATCTCCCGGAGAAATTTGGGCCTGCCGAATTTGCCGCGCAGATGAACACAGCCTCTAAGGCTATAAACCTTGCGGGTCGGATGATGGAGGTACGCTACTTCGTCTTTTATTTAACATGTACTAGTGCTTAGTTATATAACCATTAGTCCCCGAGCCTCCGGGGGAGTAACTTGTTACTCGGCCGGATGCTCCTTAAAGAATTAGTGTACACTTCAAATATGCACACACCCAGAGCCAGGTTAAGTTCCACTTGGCCTGGATTTTTGTACAGTTCGAATATGCACACACCTAGAGCCGGGTTAAGTTCCACTTGGCCCGGATCTTGTAGACTTCGAATATGCACACACCTAGAGCCGGGTTAAGTTCCACTTGGCCTGGATCTTGTACACTTCAAATATGCACACACCTAGAGCCGGGTTAAGTTCCACTTGGCCCGGATTTTGTACACTTCGAATATGCACACACCTAGAGCCGGGTTAAGTTCCACTTGGCCTGGATTTTTGTACACTTCGAATATGCACACACCTAGAGCCGGGTTAAGTTCCACTTGGCCCGGATTTTGTACACTTCGAATATGCACACACCTAGAGCCGGGTTAAGTTCCACTTGGCCCAGATTTTTGTACACTTCGAATATGCACACACCTAGAGCCGGGTTAAGTTCCACTTGGCCCAGATTTTGTACACTTCGAATATGCACACACCTAGAGCCAGGTTAAGTTCCACTTGGCCCGAATTTTGTATACTTCGAACATGCACATGACTAAGTTATCCTTTTGTACTCTTTTCAGGGGACTACCAATCGCCGGAGCGCTGAGTTTCAGCGTCTCTTGGACACACATAAGTCGCTGCGTGCAAAACATTCTACACTTCTCGCTGAGTTCGAGAAAAGGGGCAAGTTTTCTCCATAGCTTTTTTCCCATCTTTCTTTGTTTTTCCTGCCGAACTAATCTGTTATTCGGATTGGGCAGCCGGAATGGAGGCCGAGAACATCCTTATGAGGAAAAATCTGGACCAAATAAAGGGTAAGCCATTTTTGCTTAATCTTCCTCTGCGCTCTATCTCCTTTTCTTCTTGGCTCGGCAAATATTCATACCTCGGCTTTGCCGGGTTAACAAACTATTTCATCATCTCTTAAAGATAGTGTGCCCGTGCCTGATATGATGCTGCATTTTCTCGAACAAGCAGGGCAGCACCAGGCCGAACTCAAGAAGAAGGATGATGAGCTCGCCCTCCTCCGGACCAAGGATGAAGAAATTGCCAAGCTTAAGGCAGACATGAAAAAACTCAAGGCGCTCCACAAATCCGAACTTGATAAAGCTGGCCAGGATTTTTCTGAAGAGCGAGAACGTCTCAACGTCCAAATTGCTAAGGATCAAGAACTGCTGAAAGAGGCCGACACTAAGCTTGAGTCGGCGAATGCTGAACTTGCGCAACTCTAGAAGAGGCATGACAACTACACCAAGGAGCTGACCTGGATCCACAACCATATTTCTCGTAAGTTATTTTCCTTTGGCTGGCATGAATCTCTCCGGGTCAACCTCCCTCACCTGTTTCACTTGTCTTGTTTTCAGACAAATTTCTGGAGGGTGATGCCATTGCAGCCACTGCCGGTGCCAAATTCCGCCAGAAGAGGGGTACCCCAGTTGGTCCTGGCACTGAAATTAGTCCCTATGACATGGATGACCTACTGGTCAGCTTATCTTCTCGCGTTGAGATTGTGAAGAATTATGGCAAGGATATCCTAGATGTGGCAATCTGGATCTTCAATGCCGTTTGGCCTGATGAAGATACTTCGGAGGGGGCCACCGCTCTTATTGCCAAGTTAATGGAGTGCGAGACCCAGCTTGATCTTTGGAGGGAATTCGCTGGACGCGCTGGAGCTGAGATCGTCCTCCACTATGTGCCCACATGGTATGAGAAAATCAACCTCAATTTTGTTGAGCGCATGCGCGCCGGATCAAGGTGGTCCAATGATCTGGATTGGATAGATCGAAGCAAGGTGTGCACCCATAGCCTCATTCAGTATGCCCCCATCCATCAATGGAACAAGGGACCAAGCTTCCTTGGCACCGCTGCCGACGAAAATGCTGAAGATGATTCGGGTGAGGAGGAAGAGGATGAAGCCTCGGACGTCGAAGGAGGTGAAGATGATGCTGAAGCCGAGGCTGGAGTTCCACCTGTTGGCGCGGAGTTACCTCCTCCTGCTGCTCCTTGATTAAAAACACTTTGCAGTTTATCAGATCCCCGGTATGCCGGGTGCAAATGTATTAAGCACACAAGTTATATTTTGCCACTAAGTTGTTTGTGCCGGATTAACTTGGGCGTAGTCCCTGAGTTTCATTTTCTTGTTTCTCCAATTTCTTGGCTCGGCTTGTGTCTACCTTGGTTCGGTTTTATGACTTATGAGTCCGAGCTTCAAAAATTGACTTAACAATACTTAGAAGCTTTAGGACTAGCTCAAAATAATTCAGCGTCGTAAAGACAAGGTAAACATAAAGTTAGTCCAAATAACAAATGTCGGCTCGATTAAGTTCTTTTCCTTAGTCGTTGTTCGTGTGCTACACAATTCCAAACTTGTTGTCTTGCTTGCTATGAAGCCAAATCTTGTTGGACAACAGCAAATCGAAGAGTTGAGTTTTTGATGCTCACACACTACTAATCCGGCTTAGGTAAAAGCAACTTATGCCAGCCGACATATAAATAGAAAATACAGAAAACAAACAATAAATATCACTAAGGCAGTCCCCGAGTTACTGCTCGAGGTGCCAAGGTTTCATTGATAAACTCATTGCCGGCATACATACCGACATATGAGAGACTCGGATACACACACTTCTTTGTTAAGTGTAGAACAGACGAAGTAGAGCTACATTCCATGGACGCTTAGATTCCTCGCCGGACCTGTCTGCCTTGTTCTTCCCATGTGGTTTTGCATCGATGAGATAGTATGAGTCATTGTGCAATGCTTTGCTCACAATGAATGGCCCTTCCCATGGGGGGATAGCTTATGCATGCCAGCAGTACATTGTACCAACCAGAGTACTAGATCACCTTCCCGGAAGACTCGGGGGTTTACTTTCCGGCTATGATAGCGTCGGAGATTTTGCTGATATATGGTGGATCTGGACAATGCCAATTCTCTCGCTTCTTCTAGTAGATCAACATCATTTTTCCGGGCTTCTCGCACTTCGGCTTCCGTGTATTGGGTGACTCTAGGCGAATCATGCTCTATGTCGGCTGGTAATATAACTTCTGCCCCATATACCAGAAAGAATGGCGTATAGCCTGCTGATCGATTCGGAGTTGTTCTTAAACTCCACAGTACCACTGGTAGTTGTTCTATCTAGCACCCTGCTGATCTTTGCAGCGGCTCAATGAGCCGGGGTTTTATCCCGGATAATACTAATCCGTTGGATCTCTCCACTTGTCCGTTCGATGCAGGGTGGGCTACGAGGCAACGTCCAGCCGGATCTTCTTATCTCGGCAGAATCGCGCAAATGCTCCTTCAGCAAAATTTGCACCATTATCTGTTATGATACTGTGAGGATAGCCATATCTCAAGATGATATCTTTGAGGAATGTCACGGCCGTAGCTCCATCACATTTTGTTATTGGCTTCACTTCAATCCATTTGGTAAACTTGTCAACCATGACTAAGATATGGGTCATGTTCCCCCTTGCTGGCTTAAACGGGCCAACCATATCCAAACACCACACAACAAATGGCCAGGTAATTGGTATGTTCTTGAGCTCCGACATTGGCATATGTGTCTTGGTTGCATACCTTTGACAACCATTGCATTTTCTTACCAAATATTCTGCTTGTTCTAAGGCACTTGGCCAGTAGAATCCATGCCAGAAAGCTTTTGCCACCAACGCTCTTGATGAGGCATGATTCCCACATTCCCCTTGATGTATATCCCGGAGGATGGCAAGCCCTTCTTCCGGGTCAACACATCGTTGGAGGACATTAGTGACACTTCTCTTGTATAGTTCAGCATTGATGATTGTGTACGCCTTTGCGCGCCTCTGAATTTGCCTGAAAGCACGTCTTCACTGGGCAAAGTTCCATCCTTCAGGAATTGAAATATGGGTAGCGCCCAAGCTGGTATAGCTCGCACCGGAAACACATCCTCATCTACTTCCATTTGCTCCACCGGCATAACCTCGGCCGGATCATGCTGTGCAGTCCCCGGGTTTCCTGAACCACTTCCCACGTCAATGTCCATGGGTACAGCTCCGGACTCCGGATCAGCTGGGATGTAAATTGAGTCGGTTTCTGGGACGGCCTAATAGATGGTTTTCTGAGGTGCTCTAGTGCTACACCCAGTGGAATTGCTTGTCAGGTTGATCCGAGCTTCGACAATACGTCGGCAGCCTCATTTTCTAGCCGGGCTACATGTTTAAACTCGCATCCCTCAAAGTACCCAGATATCTTTTGCACATGGGATCTGTACAATGCCATGTTTGGATCAAGAGCGTACCACAACCCTGAGACTTGCTGAACTACCAAATCTGAGTCACCAAAGCATTGGATCCGACGTATTCCAATTTCTTTTGCCACTTTGAGCCCATGCACAAGTGCTTCATATTCGGCAGCATTGTTTGACGCTGCGAAATGGATCTGCAGCACATACTTCAGTTGGTCGTTCTTTGGCGAGGTAAGTACAACTCCGGCGCCTAACCCGGTTTTTGTTTTTGATCCATCAAAGTGCATTCTCCAGTAGTTCGGATCTGGTAACGGTGGTACGTATTGCATCTCGGCCCAATCCACGAAAGAGTCAGCCACAGCCTGAGACTTGATCGCATCTCTCTTGTCGTATTGCAGGGCATAAGGGGCTAGCTCAATTGCTCATTTTGCGATTCGGCCGCTTGCATCCTTGTTACTCATTATCTCAGATATGGGGGCTTCACATATCACTTTGATTGGGTGTTCTTCAAAATAGTGCTTCAGCTTTTTTGCTGCCATGTACACACCGCATGCCATTTTCTGATAGTGAGGATAGTTTTGCTTTGATGTGGATAATACCTCGCTCAGGTATTAGACTGGCCTCTGCACCGACTTGCCCTCTTCGTCGCGCTCTACCACTATTACAACACTTACAACTCGATTGGTTGCGGCTATATAGAGCAACATTGGCTCTTTGGATAGTGGAGAGGCTAACACCGGTGTTGTGGCTAACATTTTCTTTAATTGAATAAAGGCTTCGTTAGCCTGCAGCGTCCATACGAACTTATCCGCTTTTTTCATCAGTTGATAGAGAGGCAATGCCTTTTCTCCCATTCGACATACAAACCAACTTAAAGATGCCAGGCAACCAGTGAACTTCTGGACATCGTTAAGACACTTTGGCAGCTCCATTCGCTCTATGGCTCAGATTTTAGTTGGGTTAACTTCGATACCTCAGCTGGATAGAAGAAATCCGAGTAATTTTCCAGCCGGGACACCAAAGGTACATTTCTCCGGGTTAAGCTTCATTCGGAACCTCCTTAGGTTCGCGAACATTTTCCTGATATCATCAAGGAGCGTTTTGCTTTCCTTGGTTTTTATAACCACATCATCCACATACACTTGCACATTTTGGCCGATTTGGTCGTGTAGGCATTTTTGCATACATCTTTGGTACGTTGCCCCTGCATTACGTAAACCAAAAGGCATGGTGCGATAACAATAAGCCCCATACGGGTGATAAATGCAGTCTTTATTTGATCATTTGGGTTCAGAGGTATCTGGTGGAAACCAGAATATGCATCTATGAATGACAACAGTTCACACCCAGCAGTAAAATCTATGACTTGATCTATCCTTGGTAGTGGGAATGGATCTTTTGGGCACGCCTTATTCAGGTTCGTGTAATCGATGCACATACGCCAAACCACTGCGACATTCGGATCATCTTTCTTCTTTTCCACTAGCACCGGATTAGATAGCCAATCCGGGTAAAGCACTTCCATGATAAACCCAGCTGCTAGGAGCCGAGCTATCTCATCTCCAATGACTTTTCTCCTATCTTCGACGAAGCGGCGGAGAGGTTGCTTACCGGCCTTGCTCCAGGTCTCACATTCAAAGAGTGCTCGGCCAACTCCCTCGGAACACCTTGCAAGTCTTGCGTGGACCAAGCAAAAATATCCCGATTCTCACGGAGTAAGTTGACGAGCTCGCTTTCCTATTTTTCATTAAACCTGGCACCAATTGTTACGGTGCGCTCTGGGAACAGATCATCAACTGGCACTTTCTTTGTATCCTTTGTTGCTTGAAACGAGACACTTCCATGTGGGTTGCTCAGCACCGGCATATACTGCTGAGCGAATTGAGCCAATGCCGCCACCTCTTGGATCTTTCTTTTTTCCTGTGCGATCACGAGTGACTCGGCCAGGATAGACCCGGTCGATGCACACTCAATGGAACGTCAGAAATCTCCCGCGATAGTGATTACTCCGTTTGGCCTGGGCAACTTCATCTTCAGGTAACTGATGTGACAACTTGCCATGAATTTGTTAAGGGCAGGTCTGCCGAGTAACGTGTGATAGGCACTTTCTAGGTTCACAACCTCAAACTCCAAGTTCTCAGTTCGGCAATTATCTCGCGTGCCGAATAACACATCAACCCGGACTTTGCCAATGGGTTCAAAAGAAATGCCTGGCACAATGCCATGGAAAGTTGTTCTGGTTGCCTGGAGCATGTTCTCCAAGATACCCAACTTGCGCATTGTATCCACATATATGATATTGATACTGCTGCCATTGTCTATCAACACCTTAGAAAATCTCACATTGATATTTGGCCCGATGAACGTTGGGTCCAGCACTAATGCATACGAACCAAGGCTAGGCATGAGCTTGGGGTGATCCTTGATATTCCAGGTGATTTCCTAATCAGACCAAGGCATATACCTCGTCACTGCGGGCATTACCGCATTCACCTCCATATGTCGGCGCTGCAAGCTCTTCCTATCTGTTTCCTCTGTGGTAAACACACAGTAACTCTGGTGATGCTCTCTGTATTCATTTCTCCCCTCATTTCTGGGATACCTCTGATCTGGCTGATGTTGGTTTTCTACCTAATGCACTCCATCTCTTCTTTCATGGTTTTCATACCTCGGCGGAGGGGGAGGCAACATTAACTGTTGTGTGTTCGCTCCGGAGAGCAATTGCTGCTGGGGTAACTCCTGCCGAGGTTGATCGTTCCGAGGTGCCTGAGCATTCCCCAAACCACTTTGTTCGATCTTCCTCATCCATTCACATTGCCGAGTCGTGTGACCCACCGGGTTACTCGGATTTGGCGTGTGAAATTTACACGGCTGATCCAGCATTGCCTCATAAGTATACCTCAGACGGTCCTTCTTTTCTTGCCACTGTTTCTTCTGCTCTGGTGTCCAAGTTTTTTTGCCATCATTTCTTGGAGTCCATTGTTGCCCTCTAGTTTTTTGACGCTGATTACTCCCTGCTCCGGGTTGATCTTGATTTACAGCTGCAACTTGTTGTGAACTGTACCTGTAATCCGGCCTATCATCTCTTCTCTTACCCCGATAGTCATTCCGCCGGGATGATCCGGCTCCATCTTGCTGGTAGTACTCCTCATTTGACTCGCTTGACACAAGCCTGGTTGAGTCGGATCACCCAAGGCATATGAATCAGCGATCCGGATTGTCTCTGCCAGTGTAGTTGGCATATCCCTTTGCAACCTTTGCCACAACATGCTCGCATATCTGCACCCTTGTGCAAACCATGCTTTGGCCTGTGACTCAATCACACCCTCACATGAATTTCGCACTGTGCACCACCGGGTTAAGAACTCCCGGTCTGTCTCATTCGGTTTCTTCTTGCACATTGCTAGGGTATGTGGCCTATTCGGTCTCTGATACATGCTCGAGAAGTTACTGACAAACATTTCCTCAAAATCAATCCAACAATTGATACTTCCATGTGATAAATTGTTTAGCCATACCCTCGCTAGTCCCTCTAGCATTTGAGGTACGTATCTCATAGCCCATCTCAAGTTGCAAGTAGCAATTTTCACCGCGGTCGCATTGTTGATCAACCAATCCTCCGGCTTGGTGCTACCGTATTATGTTTTTGTGCCTCTAGGTAACTGTAAGTTAGGCACCGGAGGCTCCTTCATGATCTGGGGCCCAAAACATGCAGGACCCGGAGGACCTTGACACTCAATTTTCTCTGACCTATAAAGTCGATCCAGTTTTAACCTGGCGTCATCAAGCATCAAGTTCCTACTTCCCAACCTTGATCCTATCACGTGATAGTCCGTCCTAGGGTATCCTGCGTTCACCATAATCGAATCACCATCATTGTATCTATCTTGCTCCTGTGGAGCTGCTCTCTGTTGGATACCTTGGCCGGCACTTTGCTCTTGCCGTGGTATATTCCGCTGATGCGGTTGCCCTACACCTGCCGAGTTACGCTGTCCGGCATTGCCATTCACGACGTTTCCCTGGCCGACATTGCCTTGGTCGTGGTTACCTCGGCCAGCTTCACCTCGGATCACACTTCGTTGATCCTCATTTCTCTGCACTTCGTTTCCTTTCCCTGCCCTTGCCGGGTCATATGGGACTATCTGCTTGTTTCTCCTCGCCGAGGTTACCACCTCCTCTCTTCTTGGGCCACCATGAGGCGATGATGCAGCTCCAGTAGATTTCTCCGGGTTACCTACTGCTGAGTGAACGACTTTGGAGGCCGCAGCTCTTCCCGGATTAGCCCTGAGTAACTCTTCATTTTGTCTTTTCGCAATCCGAACTAACTCATTGACCCTATCCTGCTGTCTTTGCCAGGCTTCACCCGTCAAACCATCTAACTCGGACGCTGATGCATCTGCTGCTCTGAGGTTCTTTGCCGAGGTACTATACTTCGGCAGCCCCACGGATAGAATGATTTCTGATTCTTCAACTCTAGTATCACCTTCTTTGTTCATTTCACTAATAAGGTTTCTCCCCTTCACTTTTACAGCATCTACCTTATTTGCCTTTGCGTACTCACGCAGCGTCGTGTTCAACGACTGCTGAGCCGCTGCTATCTTTTTCACACCCTCTAGTATTTTCTGCCTAGTCTCCTCTAACTCAGGCTGAGCCCGAGCCGGATCTACTACAGGTGCAATGGGGCTCTTTAGGCTATCTATCGCCTGCTGTAGCAGATTCTCTGGCCTCTCTAGTAGAGGACCTCTACTTTTCCTTGGTGCATTTGGTGTTACCTCCGGATCTGGTGCCGGATCCTTGCTCGCGCCAGCGTTAGGCGCAGTCATCATCACCTCGGCACGGTCAGGGGAGCGAGCGATACGCGCCCTACGAGCCACGCTAAGGGGTGGCTCGCCTCCCTCGACGACGTGCCGCAGGTGAACGCACGACACATCGACAGCAACGTAGACCTTGTGCGCGCCAAGCTTGACGAAGAGGCCGTTGCGCGGGAGAGGTCGCTTACCGAAGCAGCCAGCGTTGTCGCTGACAAAGTCCAACGCCCCAAAGCGTTGAACAAGCCCGGAGACGATGCGTTCGTCGGTGCCGATGAGGTTTCCCATCCGGATCTTCACTCCTGCTAGCACCGCTAGCCCCACGGTGGGCGCCAACTTTCATGGTCGTGTCACGGCAGATGCCATGGATAGGCTAAAGGTGGGGACAAGATGCACTAGAGGAATCTAGGGAGGGATAGTATGGTGATTCCACACACATATGTTTGTATTCGATTTGCTTCCAAGGTTTACAGGTGCTCCTTGAGCTGTATTGAGGAAGAAAGAACTCTCTTACTCTCACAACTAGCCAGCCCTCAGGAACATACTAGAGAATGACCAAGTAATGCTCAAAATAACTCGAGATCAGCCAAATAGAACTCAACCCCTTCTACAGAGGCCCTAGCCCTCCTTATACAGGGGTGGCTAGGTCTCCAATTAGGGCATACGTGGAGGCATATTCTAGGGAATATGCCTCTTCCCAAAATAGTAAACCGACTGGGTCACTTTTCCCCATCGTAAGCCATGCAGAGGCTACGTGAGCCTCTGCAGCGCCCGCGTCATCCGACACAGGCAGCGTCACCCTTGTCGGCCATGCCTCGGTGGTCCTGGCCTCTTTCCACTTTGCTCACGCTCTGCGTATAGTGGCCACCTTTTGACCAGCGAGATACCTTCCTTCTCTTGCGAGCTTGATATAACCCGGATCGTGCCTGGTTGATCCGGCCACACTGGTACCTGCATACAAGTTACATAAATCCTGCCGGCATACGACATAAGTTGGCCAGGACTCAGTTAGGTGGACATCATCAGGTATGGGTTACTCCGTGATTCGGCCTGCCATGAGGTGACTCGGCCAGCACTTGCTTTGACCTTGCCATACCTCGGCTAACAATCGAGGAGGGTTGCATGCCCCCGATCAGACCCAAGGTGCCCAAGGTCAAGGGGCTGGGCAGCAAGAAGTGGAGGAGGCGCCAGAGGGAGGAGGCGGATGCCCTCCTGGCAGAGGCCACGAGGGGCCACTAATCAGCTGTTGTTGTTGCCGCTGCTGTAAAGCAGCTTCTTTTGTCTTGTATGTGTTGAAGCAGTCCGCCGCTGCTGCTGCTGAGCAGCCTAACTGTCGAACCTCGTTAAGTACCGTACTATATAACCTATATTAGCTGCTTTATCTACATCTGCTCTGTTTACTAAATTTATTTATGGTGCTGGTTTGTTTTGCTGCTCTAGATTTGCTACCAAATTGGGGAAAAACAATCGCAAAAGGAACAATGAATGAAGAGAGAAGTTGCTCCAGATTCCCTACCTTTTTGGGCAAAAAAACGCAACTGTTAGAGAGAGAGGGGAAAAGGCGCTCTTAAAAAGGCCAAATAACAAAAAAAAACTTCCACTTTAGGCGTCATGGCGCACGTAACGGCCAAGACTTTGACCAGACGGCACCCCCCTCCGAGCGCATGTGAGGGCTTCGGAATATCGAGAGGGCAAAAGTGAGGACAAATGAGACACAATGTTGCTATAGGTAAATCTTACAAAAAGCTGAATTTGGCTTTACCATGCAATTTGGCTAGAGCTCCACAATGTAGCTATTCTAAATCCCTAAACTATGTGGTGCGTTGAAACCTAATGCTTTTCCAGCGACACGTGTGTTACAAAGTTGCTTGATCGTGCATGCTTACACAAGTGGCCTACAGAGAAACTTATAGAAGCATGGCAAACAAGCTTCATTTTGGCAAATTCGGGACAAGCTTTGCACAATCGGCAGGCCTGATTGGCTGGGCGGCTGCCCCGGGGTGCAGGGATGCTAGGTCCATGTCTATGCTTACACTTCTTAAACTTGTTTGGAATTAATAATAATTGTACACTTCCTTCTGTCCTGTCACGTTACGTCGTGTCAGCACCGCACACCCGCTGCGGATCGGCAACGGAACCATGGTCTACGTGACCGGTCTCTGCCACGCCAAAGCCACATCGCACACCCGTCCCATCGCCTACCAGGACGGACGCCGAATTTAATCGCTAGGATTGGAAACCATCGGTGATCGCCCGGTCAAACTTGCTTCCGCATGGGTATGACCGGAATATTGGTAAACGGAATTTAAGCATCGCCTTCTGTCTCCTCAGCACATCACTGTGCAAAAATCCCCAACTCATTCCTTCCGCCAGCGCCGCCACCGCAAGAACCATCGACGCTGCCGCAGGCACCGCCTCCGCCTGGCCATACCACCGCAACAGATCACTCCACCTCCACGCCCAGTCCTAGCCACCGCTACCGATCCTAGGTCACTGCTGCCGTATTAGCTGCTGCCATGGACGCAGAGTACGGCGTGTTCGGTGATGGGAGCGACTACACCGACGAGTACACCGTCACCGCCCATGCCACCACCAAGCTGACAGTCGTCCACACAAATGCGTCAGCGGAGGTGGCCAAGGTCATCGCAATGTACGAGCGGTGGCTACAGGAGCTGATGGACAGGTACAAGATCGTCGACCTTGACCTCGAGTATACCAGAGATAGGAAGAGGACGGAGCTTTTGTAGCTGTCCATGCGCAACCACTGCCTACTATATCACGTATGTAGGGCCAAATCTATATGCCCGGAGCTTCGCGAGTTCCTATATAGGAGGGAGATCTACGTCGCCAGCATCGACATCAAGAACGACACTCCGAAGCTAGAACGGGATCTCCTCGTTCATGTCGTCAATCACGTCGATCTCCAACGTTTGTGGAGGTACTCGGATGGCGGTACGGGGAAAGCCGGCATGGCTAGACTTGCTTCCGACATCATCGACCGCGAGTACGCCGGCATGAAAATCGAGTTCCCGAAGCACCTGCACGAGCGATGGGAGTGGAGGCACCTGGATTACGATGCGATCAAGTACGCAGCCAGGGATGCGTATGTCTGCTACGAGATGCTCAACAGGATCTGGCGGGTGGGTGAGTGTGCTGTTTACCACTACTAGTTTCGCATTTCGTTCCTAGTTTTATCTCGCCTGTATTTTATCTCGCATGTATTTTCTAAGCATTCTGTGTGTAAGAACCAAGCTCGTATGATCCCTGTGCTATTAGCTACTTAACCTGTATGAATTACATTCCCCCTTTTGTATGCTCAACATTCATTCTTACAAATTCTGTCTGTGCCATTTGCATACGGCATAATCTAGGATTGACATGCATAAGGTGTGATATAGTCATAAGTCATAACCAAACCCAGATTATAGAGAAGGATACAGTCATAAACCAGATCATAGTTTGACAAAGGTAATACACAGTAGTTCGTAATTGCTCACATAGTGTACTTATGGAATAACATGTTTTCATAAACACAACAATCATGCACTAATAGTCTACATCCCAGCATGTTCGAGAAGGCAACCGATCCCAGGATGCCTTCGGTCGCTTGCCCCGGTTTCTAGGTTCATCTATGCTACGGCATCTAGGACAAACAACCTGCCTTGGTGGTGGTTCAATGATGCGATGCCTGGAATGAGATTTTACAATCTGGCAGTACAGCTCGTGGCTAACATACCCGTCAATTGCAGCGTAATTCAGATTAGGTTCAGAAAATGGCTTATCCTCCCAGTAATCATGCCCTAAACGCCTCTACAAACATCTCGGCAATATGTCCTTCATGTCAGTGTACCACGGGTCTATGAGTTCGAAGGCAAGAGCAGCCATCCCGGTCTTGCCGCCCTTCGTCTCTGGGATCCAGTAAATTTCCAGGATGTCCACTCTGCACTCCTTTGGGATTCTAATGTTGACAGTCGGGCTTTCAAGCAGTTTACTGTCATTCATGATGTCAACACTGGTAAATGTTATGTGCTGGTTCACGAGATAGTCATGAAACAGATCCCTAATGCTTTCGCCCCACCTGCATGAAAATGAATTCAGACAAATAATATAGCAATAACTTTTGCAAACAGACGGTTCAGGAACAAAAAGACAGCAAAGTCTACCAGATCCCGTCAGTTCCGTTCTCGCAAAAAGGCTGGTATACGAGGACGTGCCCCTTCATGGAGAGTTGCACCACGGTGATCCTACGGCCATCGCGGCTGTACTCGAGGTCGATACCTATGAACCTGTTTTCTTCGAACTACAGCCAACTCGTGAAATTATTCAGAGTGTTCCTCACCGTCCGAGGGTCGGTGGTGTAGACGACATCGATCTTCTTCCCGCCATGTACTTCGATGTCGAAGTGCACAGTTTCTTGCCTGTCGTCGTTTCGGACGTCCAGAGCGTCCATGCCTACAGGCAAGAGGGAAAGGCTACGGAGGAAGAGGGTGATGCGGTGGTGGAGAAAATGGATGAGGCCGTGGAGGAGAAAGACGATGAGGCCATGGAGGAGGAAATGAGACGGAGAAGTGAAAGATTGGAACTGCCCTTACCAATATCTGGAATGGTGCATGACCGTTCGTAGTAGGGTGAAGGTGGCGAAAAACGGCGGTTTTACACGTCGACGCTAGCACTTCCTAAAATTTGTTCTGCGCCACTTGCATGCGGTGAAATCAATTCAAACATAGGCACATTTGCACGTGCCGACCTTCACTCACTGACAGGCGGGCCGCACATTTCCCTTTTACGATTTATTTTTTCACTTCCTCTAGACGGTTCTGGTGTCCGCCCTCAATAATTACGCCCTCCTTCTTTTCTTCCACGCGAACGAGAACCGGCGGCGGCAGCGATTCCTTGCAGATTCGCTCCCCACTCGAACAACTGCCCTCATCCCTGATTCCACCCCCTCTCGAATCCATCCGCCTCCTTATCACAACGCCTCCATTAATCTACCGGATTCCAGACTCCATTTGCCGCTATGGGTAGAGCTTGGGGTAGCAGCAGGCTGAAGCGAAAGGCATGCGATGACGACGCGGATGGCCAGGGCGACCGCTACCGCGAGGATTGGGGATGGCCGAACCTCAGCACCACGAACATGCACAGGATCGCCTCGGAGTTGGACATCATCTCAGCCAGCCGCCTCGCTCGCTGCATCCCTGGCTACCGCGTGACGATGCGGAACATGGACGAACAACCGTTTGGCACGCCATTCCTTCTTTACCCCGATAACAGCAAATGGCCAAACAACCGTGATGGCCAAGTAAGTTCCAGTATCTAGCTTATTCGTTCAGTCATATCGTTGATTCATATGTGCTGAACTCTCATCAGAATCCTATGTTCCTTTCGTCGAACATGTTGTGTGCACACGCGGGTTGAACAAATCGAACCATTTAAGACTATTCTGTAAAGCAGAAGCTCTGCTCGGACCTGATATTCTGGTATTTTCATAGTGACACAGTCTTACTTTAGGTGATAGACGAGTTGTCAATTTTGATTTTGCAATGGAATGCCTACTAGGTGATATTCTGTTTCCTAAAATAAAAACAAACAGATTAGACGATTTAAGGCTATTATGCCCCGAGCTGTTTAATTATGATCATCGTCAGGAGTTTGTTCTGGGGGGCTCTGCTCCTACTCCATATATTGAGTATCTTCATAGTGACACAGGCACAATTGAGGCGATATCTGAGGAGACACTCGTATTTAGGCGATATTTTGTGTACTTTAATCTAAAGGTCCAGTTGTCAAATTGTATTTGCAATGGAATCCATGCTAGGTGATTGTACCAACTGACAACAAATTCTGCAGAATATTCATGCAAAACTGATGCTGCTGGATAAGTGGTCGGAATCAGTAGTGGTGAATATCAAGGAAGAAGAAGAGACGGAAATGGGAGATGACCAGAACTGGGTGGGTGGCAACGGTGAGTGGCTGGTCCTTTTATCCCAGGATGGGAGTACTTGGACTCTAAAAAATTGCTACAGATCAAAGAGACTTGCAGTGCCATCTTTCAAGGGTGTCGGCATTACTGCATTCACCAGCGGGTGGCCGCCGCCCATTTCCGAATTCGCTTACAGGTTCAACATGGCAGAAATTGAGCTCATGAAGGTACAGCTCCCATATAGACCCCGAGAGGGGGCGTGGAAGAACTGGGAGTATGACCTCTTAGTGGTGTTCGACAAGGCAATCACATTCATTAGATGCCCAGAAGACAAGGAATGGACAGTCTTGCGCGACGACTTCCTGTGGCCGGAGAAGTATGTCGACGCCGTCTTCACCTACGGCTACTCTTCGTACAGAACGCAACGCATTTATGCGGTCACTGAACCTAGCGGCGACATGCGTGTTTGGGACGATCAATTTGGGGTGAGTCATGGTGTCATATAGCATGTAAAATCCCATTAAAAATTCTGCTTACTGACTGTTAGTAACACGCATGTACCCACGCAGCCCCGCACATCATTCCAGCTTCCGTCATCGAAGATACAGTAGCAGATGCTGAACTTGGGACACGGCGCTGGTTCCTGGCACCTCTCGGAGACAACACGGAACAGGATGATGAACTCTTGTGGATTCATATCAGGGGATCACTAAACAGCGTTGGTGATACAATAGAACATATGGGGACACAACTTGCTCCATACCCATCGATGCGGTTTCACGTTTTCTCGAGGTCCGCATGCCCATCCGAAGACCCAGTAGAGCAAGTCTGGAGCAGATTCAACAATCTGAAGGGACAATCTATGTTTCTTGGGATCAACTACCCTTTCTTTGTCAGAGCCCCTGGAGCTGTTGAACCTATAATTTCTCAAGCAACCCTAGCCCTGATGCTGTTGCTGGTGGTGGTGGTGGTGGTGGTGGAGCTGACGAAGATCTAGCTGTTGCTGCTCCTGGTGAAGCTGACGAAATACTTGGTGATGCTGCTGCTGGTGAAGCTGACGAAATACTTGCTAATGCTGCTGCTGGTGAAGCTGACGAAATACCTACTGAGGCTGCTGCCGGAGTCCAGGAAGAACATGCTGGTGTTGTTGCTGAGGTGCTAGCACTTCCAGTGTTTTTAGCAGACTGTGTGTTTGCCAGACACTCACGCGCCTATCATGTTGACACTCCAGATCTGACCTGGAGCCGAATCCATGTCTGGGGGAGGGGGCCTACAATTGGCTCATCGGTGGGGTCGTACTATTTGAAGGAGAATGAAAGACGGCCAAACGCAGCATTCTGGTTCATTCCGACGATACCACCAGCTCCAGGGACCTAGTGCTCATACTGGCAGATCCGATGAACCATTTGTCTTTATCTTTATCATTAGTTACGCTTATGTGTGTAAAGACTAAGCTGTTCTTATTTGTGTAAGACTAAGTTAGGCCTAACTGCATAATATTCAGTGAAGCCCAGCTTTTCTTTCCACGCCCATAACAACAGAATTGCAGCATAGAACATACAAATGTAATGTGCATACCAGGCATTTTTGCTGACGATAACAACCACTTCAACCAAATGATACATCGTGTATGCATTTGAACGCATCACTAGAATGTGCCACCTATTGATGATTGATGACATGGATAGCTTTTCTGCGCTTATTTGCATTCAATCGCTCATTGATTTGTTCACATATTTTTTGGCAATGGCTGATGAACTCCACTCTCTAGGTAACTTGCTTCGTCAGCGAGCACTTGTTGATGCAATGCAAAGTACAGAA
This sequence comes from Avena eriantha, assembly GCA_910589775.1. Taxonomy (NCBI): domain Eukaryota; kingdom Viridiplantae; phylum Streptophyta; class Magnoliopsida; order Poales; family Poaceae; genus Avena; species Avena eriantha. Next base: position 211,108,414 of record OU342742.1, read on the forward strand.
CATGGTCATCATCGTCATTCCATTTAGGTTCTCTATGTTTCGTCATCACGGAGCTACTAATTTCAAATGAAAATCTAGTAAACCATATATGTGTACATTGTTAGAGTATGCTACGGCCATGGTATACATGTTTTTCTACAATCACAAGAAGAAAACTTGATGCATTTTCACCTTGTTGGAGTTGTGCCGAACTAGGTGTATGTGGCTTTGGGGTTTGGAGAGGAAGGCGTCGTGGCTGGTGCGTGTGCGACCACGGCACCCGGGAATGAATTCCCGTCCCCGCGCCATGCCAATGGTGCGGTCATGGTGAGGGCGAGCTCCGATTCGGGATAGGGAGGAGAACGGGCCGAGAAGGCTTGTACAAGTCATAGCTCCGCGCCATGGCCGCGACCACAGATTGCCGCCCCAGAGGAAGAAGCAGACGCGTAAACGATGCATGCGACAACGCTGCAAGCCTACATGGCAGCCTACATGGCAGCGACGACGGCAGCGACATAACAGCGAAAGCTGACAGGGGGACCCAACTTGACGGCCGTTAGCCTGATTTTTTGTATTGAAACGTAAAGTTGAATTCGTGCCAAAAAGGACCCTCTGAGTATTTGGCACACCAACTATAGTCATCGTGGATGATATCAGGGAAATCGGGTACCACGTTGCCTGGCCACCCCAACTTTCGGGCCGCAAAATGATATTCTCCTCCTAGCCTTTATATAGATAGTCTAGGTCTCGGGTAGCAGGTTGAGTCGGTTACAGATTAGGGTTTGTCCCTTTAAACTTTCTATCTTAAGCTTCGTCTTGTGCTGCAAGCAATCAGAGTCTCCGTGAGTCACCCGAATCTTGTATTGGGCCCTGGTAACGCCATGGGCTCCTGTCATATCTGGGTCGTATATACCAAACTCGAGTACCTATAGGGTATGCTCACGTCACTGCTTGTCTAGAATACTTTATTTGTGCTACTTTATGCGGTCATGCTACTGTTTCCTAACATCTTTTTGGAACTGATTCCAAATGACAGAGCAAAATGGAAGCTGAGATGGCCAAGCCGGTACCAGAAGGGGAACAGCCAAAGTCTACTATGGAGGTGGTTGCTCAAGTTTTGACCAATGAGGCACCGTTAAACACATTCTTGAAGAATGTTGGCCTCTAGTCAGGCTCGAAGAACAAGATGAACTGCTCAAATGCGGTTGTATCTGCTCATGTCTGTAACCTACAAGAGAAGTTGCAGAAGTCGGAGCAGAGAAGTGAAGCGATGTCCGAAGAATTGGCTGCAATCAAGAAGGCAACACGGGAGGCAGAAGCTACACAATCTCAACATGACAAGGAGTACCAGGTGCCGGCCAAGAGGGCACACGAACACGAGGAGAATCTTGGTCACATGATGGCTTTATTTGGAGCCAAAATTACTGGTATCTAGCTGTTGGGCGATGGGTTTCTTGCTGAGTGAGGGGTATCTTGCTGGGCGATGGGTATCTTGTTGGGCGATGGCTATCTTGTTGCGCGATGGCTATCTTGTTGGTCTATGGTGATTTTGGCGGTGAACTTGATGCTACATGTATGTACCTAGTGGTAGTGGTTGTGAACTTGATGCTACCTGATACTACCTGATGTATTCGCAATGCTACCTGATGTTAAGTATTTGAAATGCTACCTGGTGCTACCTGAAGTATTTGAAATGCTGATTTTGTATTTCAAATGTTGATTTCTTGTCTATTGAGTATGGGCTGAATGAATTGTGGCCTTGATATTTTCTGTCTCTAGAAAGCCCACACTCCAAAGTACTCAGGTCTTCTGAAATGGCTGTGGCCCAAAGTAACATGGACCGGAATAACATGCCTTAGCCCATACGAAAGAGAAAATGAATATTTGTTCATAAAAAAATGTTGAATTGTAAGTAAATAGACAGAATAAGGCCAAGGCCCAAAGCTAAAACGGACTGTGAAAAGAGCAAGCCCAAATCAAGATGGACACTAAAAAGGCCACTAGACAGAAAATAATAATTGCAAAAAGAATAATAATTGGTGGACTGAATTATTGGGCAGGCCCATATAACGATTAGTCTGGATAGGGCTTAATTCGTGTTAAGACGTTTTCGTTTTGTCACAATCATCTGCCACATCGGATTGTCCATGTGGCATGGGCAGTTTGCGTGTGACGATTATGGAACGTCATAGAGGTTATGACGATCTAAAATCGTCATAGTTTTTATGACGATTTCAGTAGGAACATTGTTATAGTTTGTTAGCGACACTCAGCTTTCAACGATCACGAAAACATCATAGAATCGTCATAAACAGACTACTGTGACGATTTTGTGACGAAAATAGGGGTCATATATAGCCATATTACTTATAGTGACATTTGTTTTGAAATTTCCTCATTTTCCATGCAAAGTATCTGCCACAGAGTGATCAAATTCGAAGGTTTCAATAGATTTTGAGAATTTCTCATTATTATATGAAATTCACAAGTTTTGGTCAAACCGAGGTTGACTAGAGACTTTCGAGAGATTACGAAAGCATCTGAAAGGTACAACTTCTGTTTTGTGGTCCCAATGTGATATACAACCACTCAAGCATGCAAATTGAATGTCTCAAATTGTAGTTGTGGTACTTGCTTCACAAATGGTTCCAAGTTTTTGAGTTTGAGGTTTAAATTTTTGAATTTTTCAAACCAAAATGGCTAGAAACAATGCTAGCATCACTAGCCACATGGTGATACACCCTTGTGCCAAATTAGAGTCCATTTGAAGATTGGTAGATGAAAACATGGTACACCAGTGGCTCGTTCTACTAGTCGGACATGATGGTTTACCAAACTACACCACATTTGAGAGTGGACTGCTAGGGGGACATTTGCTTTTGAAATTTTCTCATTTTTCATGCAAAGTATTTGCCACAGAGTGATCAAATTCGAAGGTTTCAATAGATTTTGTGAATTTCTCATTATTCTATGAAATTCACAAGTTTTGGTCAAACCGAGGTTGACTAGAGACTTTCGAGAGATTACGAAAGCATCTGAAAGGTACAACTGCTATTCTGTGGTCCCAATGTGATGCACAACCACTCACGCATGCAAATTGAATGTCTCAAATTGTAGTTGAGGTACTTTCTTCACAAATGGTTCCATGTTTTTGAGTTTGAGGGTTAAATTTTTGAATTTTTCAAACCAAAACGGCTAGATACAATGCGAGCATCACTAGCCACATGGTGATACACCCTTATGCCAAATTTGAGTCCATTTGAAGATTGATAGATGAAAACATGGTACACAAGTGGCTCTTTCTAGTAGTCGGACATGATGGTTGACCAAACTACACCACATTTGAGAGTGGACTGCTAGGGGGACATTTTTTTCTGAAATTTTCTCATTTTTCATGCAAACCACAAAGTGATCAAATTTGAAGGTTTCAATAGATTTTGAGAATATCTCATTATTCTATGAAATTCACAAGTTTTGGTCAAATCGGGGTTGACTAGAGACTTTCGAGAGATTGCGAACGCATCTGAAAGGTACAACTGTTGTTCTGTGGTCCCAATGTGATGTACAACCACTCAAGCATGCAAATTGAATGTCTCAAATTGTAGTTGTGGTACTTTCTTCACAAATGGTTCCATGTTTTTGAGTTTGAGGGTTAAATTTTTGAATTTTTCAAACCAAAACGGCTAGATACAATGCTAGCATCACTAGCCACATGGTGATACACCCTTGTGCCAAATTTGAGTCCATTTAAAGATTGGTAGATGAAAACATGGTACACAAGTGGCTCTTTCTAGTAGTCGAACATGATGGTTGACCAAACTACACCACATTTGAGAGTGGACTGCTAGGGGGACATTTTTTTAAAATTTTCTCATTTCAATATTTTATACCAACTATGTAAAACTTACATATATGAAGTAAACCAAATTTTCAAGAAATTTTTTGCCTCTAACATCAAAATTAACAACTAAACAAAACCTCCCTCCAAAATTTTCGACACATTTTCGTTCCGTCCTTTTTCCGCCTCGCCCCACCGTCAAAATTTAAAACCCCGCAACATTAGAGTGGCGCACGAATCCCTCCCACGATTTATGTCTCATCTTAACTCCCAAAACCCATCCCCCTCTGGCGCCTCGTCCTTGTCCTCCCCTGGATCCGATCTCATCGATGGAGGATTAGAACTCGTCGCCGCATCTGATCGGCGATCACCTTGGCCGACGCCATGATTGGGACTCTTCACAGTGGTAAGGCACGCGAACCATTGAGGTCCACAGTGAAGAAGAAGCCCAACGTCAAACGACCATCAAGTCATAATTCAATCCCCCGATCCTTCTCATATGAAGTAGATCTGCTAGAACCATTCATTACAAAGTGGTTAAACATCTTTTTCCATAATTCTAGTTAAAATATTAGCGATCTACTCCCTACATTGTTTTCCCACACACACGCAATTATATTGTTTTGCGGTAGACAGATTGATTTCAGTCTACTCCACACATCTACTCCCTAGAGTAAATCACATTTGTAGAGATAAAATTGTCGAGACTTTGTAATTCATGATGTAATCTGTTGTTGAGCTGTAATACAATTCTGACTATCCCTTGTCAGGCATCGAAAAACAACCAACTAATCGGTATGAGACAAACAAGTACAAAAATTTGGAAGAAAATAAAGCTCGTATGATGGAAGTTTTGAAAGAAGCGCAAACCGCCAGAGGTTTGCCTCTAGAAAATATAGAAGAGGTAGCACATAAATTCATGTACAGCAGCATTTGCAAAGTGACAGAGGCCACCAAAAAAAGTAAACAAAAGGATGCTAACCACACTCAACCAGACCCTACATATGAACCCAATGCTGAAGAAATGGCCACAGCTAATGACAAGGACCAGAACATCGGTAACCCTAAAACAAAGGTTATCATATCTTCTTTTCACTGAATTTTAATCCCTGTAAAGTACTACGGTTTTGTTACTAACTGTTATTTTTTTTAAATAGGCTACTGATGGTACATCAAATGCAGCAAAGAAGAAGTCTGCAACAACAACTGTACCTCAATCTACCGTAACCACTAGATCAAGAGCACCTCATGGCATAGAAGCAACTGAAACTGTTGCGTGTTAGACCCCTACACGCCTAGAGGGTGAGAACACAGAAGTTCAAATCTCACCAATGTTGAACCTAACATCTAGAGGGAGAAACTCACCTGATGATAATCAACTTGTCATTACAAATTAGAAAGGTATTAACAATTGCACTTAACTAATTGTACTTATGGTTACTCCTATAATATATACTCTAATTTTTACTTTCTTCGTACCATGTTTCAGAGGTAACTTCTTCCGGTTCAAAGCGAAAGCATGGGGAACAAGGAATTTCCATGGGCCATGGTCTGCATGACTACACTAGAAGAAATGGTGGGAATAAAATGAGAATTGAATTTACTTAGGGGGTTAGAAGGCCCAAAAATCCTCTTCAAGCAACAAAACTAAGCTCTGAGGCCGGAATAGAAATCCGAGACAAAGTGCATCTGGCAACCAACTGGAGTCAATACAAAAAAGATGAGACTCTGAAAGATGTTATTCTAGCTGTTATTCACAAAGTAGCGGTGAGCCCTAACTCTAGAATTTTACATCATAGCTATTTATCTTGTCTGCCTATGTAACTACATAATATGCATCTCCATTTTACAGGGAAATTTTGAAATGGACACAAATGATGTAGTTACCAAGACAGTGTGCACTAATATTATACAGAGTAGTATGCGCCAACTACGCTACAAGCTTAAGAAGGAGAATTGGGACAAGATTAAAGATATGAGCCCCTAGGAAGCATATAAGATGAAACCGGCAAATGTACTAGAGAGAAGTTGGAAAGATCTTGTGGACAGATGGTTTGATGCCCACTATCAGGTACTAACAGTTACACTTACAATTACTTAGCACATAAATCTCTGCTACACAGAAAACACACAAGTTCATACTCAAATTTAGGAAATGTGTCTAAAGAATCAAACAAACAGAGAAGCTGTGAAGAAGAACCATACAACTGGATTGAGATGCTTCGTTGCACACTATGAAGATCTTGTACATTTTTGAGTTCATATATGAAACAATTGTTCTACCAAACTCAGTATAAAATTTGCTAACTCATGTTCGTAATTCCAATTTTTGTGTAGAACTCGGAGAACTTGGAGGAGGTGACATCTCCAATTGAATTCTATAGACTTACTCACACTAACAAGGAAGGCATCATGACTACAGAAGCCAAACATGCTTATGTAAGACATTTTTAATATTGCTAATATTTTGTAATGAATAAGCTTTCTACTTCAATATTTCCTATGCTTTCATTTGAACTTATTTGCTGGATACAATGATGACCATGAAAAATATACCACGCCAAGAAGATGAGACTAAAAAAACTGAATTGCAGATTATTGAAGAAGTCTTGAAGGAGAAGAGCACAACGAGCTCGAGCACATGCACGTTCCTCTCAAATTTGGGAGTTGGATCAATCTCAAGGAAGAGCTCTGTGTCCACAGCACGCATCCGAGAACTAGAAAACAAGCTTGCTGAATAGGAGGAACAATCACTCCTCGCAGCTGAAAGGTACAAACAAGAGATGCAGGAAAGGATGGAAGCCCAAGATAAAAGATTTGAAGAAATGAAAAAAAAAACAAGAAGAAGACCATGCAGCTCTGATGAAGGCACAAGAAAAGAAAACCAGAGCAACTGAAAAGAAGCAACAAGAATTGGAAGCCACACTTAGTTTCATCTTAAGCACATCACAGCAGCAACGACAGGGCAACAACTCAACAGGACCTCCATCTTGATGAAATTGTTCATCAATATGATTTACTTAGTTGTTTCTTCATGTTAAAACTATTGCACATAATTCTATTGCCGCCATTTCATATATTGGTTCTAAATATTATTTGTTGGTATGATATTTTTTTCAATTTCTGCATAATTATTAACGTAACAAAAATACTGACATTATCATCAAATCGTGTACACACATGTCCGAACCGTCTTGGTCCCACCCATCAGAACCCTCCGGGTCCCACCTGTCTGAACCCTATGGATCGCACCTATCAGAACCCTCTAGGTGCCACCTGTCCGAACCCTTGGGTCCAACCTGTCCGAACACCAATGGTCCCACCTATCAGAACCCTCTGGGTCCCACCTATCAGAACCCTCCAGGTACCACCTGTCTAAACCCTCCTAGTCCTACCTATCTAAACCCTATGGGTCCCACTTGTTCGAACCCTCCGGGTCCCACCTGTCCGAGCCATCTTGGACCCGCCATTGGTTCACCTGTAAGAACCACTTGGTCCCACTAGTCATAATACCACGTCAGTAAGCTGCAATAAATTAACGAAATGCCACGCCTGTAATGATGACCTGTCCTACTGATACGTTGCTAACGTATGCATAATTTTTGATGTTCCATGCTTGGTTTTATCTACTTTCTTGTGTTTTGCTCCAACTTTGGAGTACTTTCTATACACTTTCTTGGACTAACCTATTAACAAGTGCCACAGTGCCAGTTGCCTGTTTTCTGCTGTTTTTGGTTCCAGGAAAGTCAGAAAATCAATATTCTCGAAATTGGACCGGACAAAAGCCAAAGTCGATATTTTACCGGAAGACTCACGGAGCCAGAAGACGAGACAGAGAGGGGCCACAGGCTGGCCACACCATATGGTGGCGCGGGCTAGCCCTGGCTACGCCACCAGGTGGTGTGGGCCCCTTGGTCTCCCACCGACCTTGCTTCTTCGCCTATAAGATGCCTCCCGATGCCAAAACCCTAAATCGTCAAGCCTCCAGCCACGAAAAGTTCCGCAGCACCACCGCCACCGAAGGGAAGATTGGGGGACAGAAAGTCTCTATTCCGGCACCCTGCCAGGACGGGGAAGTGCCCCTGGAGCCATCTCCATCGATCTCCACCACCATCTCCATCACCATTGCCGATTCCCATGATGAGGAGGGAGTAGTTCTCTCTCGAGGCTAAGGGTTCGACCGGTAGCTATGTGTTCATCTCTCTCTCTCTCTATGCATGATCTTATTGAGATCATGAGCTTGTAATCAAGTAGATCTACCTTGCTACTCAAGTGCTTTAATAGATCTCTACTCTCCCCATGTGTGTGAAAGTGACAGTGTGCACACCATGGTGGCACTTAGGCTAGAGATTACAAATACTTGTTATGAGTTATATTTGGAGTGGGATGTCTTTATAAAATTGTGGTGTTTGTTTGAACCATCTAGTGCTCAAGGTGACAGTGTGGGGTTTTCTAGATGGGAAAGATGAACATTGAGGTGTGCTGCTATAGCCCTACCAATGATTAGAGTGTCCAACTGGAGAGTAGTTAAGAGTAGTATCATAAAGAGAAGATATTTATATGAGAGTGTTCACTAGTAAAAGTATGATCCGTGGGCCTTGTTTCTAAGCATTGATACACCATTTGCTATTAGATCTATTACATGTTTGCTTGCTTCTATATTTATTTCAGTTTTACTTTAGTCTTTTCCATTACATCAAGCTATTTTCTATCACCATTACCACTTATAATTATGTATACCACTTGTATTTCACTATCTCTTCGCCGAACTAGTGCACCTATACACCTGACAAGTGTATTGGGTGTGTTGGGGACACAAGAGACTTCTTGTATCTTGATTGCAGGGTTGCTTGAGAGGGGATACCTTTGACCACTTCCTCACTGAGTTCGATAAACCTTGGGTGATCCACTTAAGGGAAAACTCGTTCTTGTTCTACAAACCTCTACACTTGGAGGCCCAACAAATGTCTACAAGAATAGAAGTGCGTAGACATCAAGCTATTTTCTGGCACCGTTGCCGGGGAGGTAAGGTAAAATGTACTCACATCCTCCGGTGTGAGTGCTAGAAGTTATTTCCTTTAGATTCTGCAATTTTTTCTTTTTGTTTCTTGTTTTCACTAGTTAGTCTTAATGGAAAAGAACAACAAAATTAGAGAGCTTTGTATTATTTATCTTGAGTTGGGACATGAAGTGTTTGAAGAGAAAATTAAAAAACCTATGGAACTTTATTTGCATGCTAATAGCAATGTTGTTAGTATGAATTCTTTGGACACCATTATTGCTAATGCTATGGAAAAGTCTAAGCTTGGGGAAGCTAGTTTTATGAAAATGATCTTTTTAGTTCCCCAGCTTTGGAAGATAGCTATTCTATTACTTATGATGATACCAAACCTCCAATATATGATGATTACAATGATGAATATGATATTTTCAGTCCACCTACTATTGAGGAGGAAATTAATTATGACTACAATATGCCTCCTATATTTGATGATTATGGTGATGAGAATAATAATGATAGCTATTTTGTTGACTTTGCTCCCGCTACAATTAATAAGAATGACTATGCTTATGTGCAGACTAATAATTATTATATGTATGTGGCTCATGATAAGAATGTTTCATGTGAGAGTTATATTGTTAATTTTATTCATGTTGCTACTGAATGTTATTATGAGAGAGGGAAACATGGTCTTATGTATCTCAACATTATTAAGTTTCCCCTATTTATGTTGAAAGTCTTGAAGTTGCACTTGTTTTGCTTTTCTATGCTTGTTGCTTTGTGCTTCCATGACTTGTTTCTTTACAAGATTCCTATGCATAGGAAGTGGGTTAGACTTAAATATGTTTTGAATTTGCTTCTTGATGCTCTCTTTTACTTCAATTCATATTTCTTATGTGAGCATCTTCTAAAACTATCAAGCCTAACTTAAAGGCGTTAAAGGAAACTAGTTATTGGGAGATAACCCAAAAGTTTTAGATGAGTCTTGGAAGTTATTACCTCTGTAATAACCTGCAGCTTAACCATAATGAGTTGTCTATGAAGCATTCTTCTTATAAAAAAAAGAGTCAGATATTGAGAAAAAAAGAGAAAAAAGAAAAAAAGAGATATGAGAAAAGAGGAAAGAGAGAAAAAAGCACCATATTCCCATGGTAAATAAGAAGATTGCTGAGATGCTCGTTGACTTCCGTATCATCGGGCAAGGGGTACCCCGTTGGCGGTTCTCTATGATACACATGTACTTACGATGACAAGAACTTACCGGTGACTAAACTTGAGTAGCATGAGGAGCGGCCCTCGTATTCAAGGGACATGAGATTTCTAACTTATACTTCGTCAAGCATATACACCATAGTTTGTTCACTTTAACCTTAATCACTTCAAGATGCTTATGATGGGGGCAATGAGAGCTGAAAGCTATTAAGTACCATAATTTTTGGAAGCTCTTTATGAAACTTTAATCCCTACTTCCTTCTATGAAGGCCTTTTTTACCTTTTTATTGAGTCTCCACCTTCTACCTTTATGCACCTACTTTGAGAGCATAGTGGCCATTCTTAGTTCTATGTGCATTGTCCCAAGACTTGTTGATTGATGCATAGCTTTGATATTGCTTGTTTTAAACTATTTGTATCTAGTCACTCTTATAAACTTTGAAGGTGTCCTTTGCATTTATGTTTGCTACTCTATGAGGGACAAGCTGAATGCCACTATGCTATGTTTTCTTTATGTGAAACAAACAAACGTCTTGCAAAGCACTGTTATTCATGAATATTTTGTTTGTGCCTTTTCATGTTGCAACATAGTTGCTTTGTCTTATTGCTAGAACTTTGTCTTTCATGTTATGATTGAAGTCCTATGATCCTAGCTTTGAATGTTTCACAAATACTTTGATCAAGTTTATGATGGTGCATGTCACCTCAAAAATTATTCTTTCTTTTTATCACTTACCTACTCGAGGACAAGTAGGAATTAAGCTTGGGGATGTTGACATGTTGCTAACGTATCCATAATTTTTGATGTTCCATGCTTGGTTTTAGCTACTTTCTTGTGTTTTGTTCCAACTTTGGAGTACTTTCTATACACTTTCTTAGTCAAACCTATTAACAAGTGCCACAGTGCCAGTTGTCTGTTTTCTGCTGTTTTTGGTTCCAGGAAAGTCAGAAAATCAATATTCTCGAAATTGGATCGGACAAAAGCCAAAGTAGATATTTTACCGGAAGACTCACAGAGCAAGAAGACGAGACGGAGAGGGTACACAGGCTGGCCACACCATATGGTGGCGCGGGCTAGCCCTGGTCACGCCACCAGGTGGTGTGGGCCCCCTGGCCGCCCACTGACCTTGCCTCTTCGCCTATAAGATGCCTCCCGATGCAAAAACCCTAAACGTCAAGCCTCCAGCCACAAAAAGTTCCACAACGCCGCCGCCACCTAAGGGGAGATTCGGGGGACAGAAAGTCTCTATTCTGGCACCCTGCCGGGACGGGGAAGTGCCCCCGGAGCCATCTCCATCGATCTCCACCACCATCTCCATCACCATTGCTGATTCCTATGATGAGGAGGGAGTAGTTCTCTCTCGAGGCTAAGGGTTCTATAGGTAGCTATGTGTTCATATCTCTCTCTATGCATGATCTTATTGAGATCATGAGATTGTAATCAAGTAGATCTACCTTGCTACTCAAGTGATTTAATAGATCTCTGATCTCCCCATGTGTGTGAAAGTGACAGCGTGCACACCATGGTGGCACTTAGGCTAGAGATTACAAATACTTGCTATGAGTTATATTTGGAGTTGGATGTCTTTATGAAATTGTGGTGTTTGTTTGAGCCATCTAGTGCTCAAGGTGACACTGTGGGGTTTTATAGATGGGAAAGATGAACTTTGAGGTGTGTTGCTCTAGCCCTACCAATGATTAGAGTGTCCAACCGGAGAGTAGTTAAGAGTAGTATCATAAAGAGAAGATATTTATATGAGAGTGTTCACTAGTGAAAGTACGATCCCTAGGCCTTGTTTCTAAGCATTGATACACTGTTTGCTATTAGATCTATTACATGTTTGCTTGCTTCTATCTTTATTTCAGTTTTACTTTAGTCTTTTCCACGCCATCAAGCTATTTTCTATCACCATTACCATTTATAATTATATATACCACATGTATTTCACTATCTCTTCGCCGAACTAGTGCACCTATACACCTGAGAAGTGTATTGGGTGTGTTGGGGACACAAGAGACTTCTTGTATCTTGATTGCAGGGTTGATTGAGAGGGGATACCTTTGACCACTTCCTCCCTGAGTTCGATAAACCTTGGGTGATCCACTTAAGGGAAAACTTGCTGCTGTTCTACAAACCTCTGCACTTGGAGGCCCAATAACTGTCTACAAGAATAGAAGTGCCTAGACATCACCTACACTCCCTTCTAATTTACGTTGACAAACTTTTCATATATATCATGACAAATATTTCCGTCGCCGATTGCACACGATTGTTGACAAAACTAACATCATCAACTAATATATGTTAAACAATGACAAAAAATGCAAACCGTGGTTATGGTTTTTTTTATGATGCGGCTTTTATGACAAAATTAGTGACAACCCATTTTTGTCAACAACATATATTTATTGACAAAATATGGATATTAAGTGACAAAAGGGGTCTGTCACTAAATAAGATTTCTGTTGTAGTGGTGGGTAGTAGAGAAGTTCATCTTCCTCCTCCCCACGAACAGCTAAAGGAGCATCTGTAAACACCATAGACTTTGGGAAATCAAACATCTGTGTGTAGAATCACCACACTATCCCTCCCTAGATACCTCTAGCTCACTTTGGCCCCATATTTAGCCTATCCATGGCATCTACCGTGCCACCACCACGACAGTCACATAGCTATACCAAGAACCAAATTACAATCGCAAGCATCGGATCAATGCAAGTTATGCATTTAGCCCAAAAGAATAGAAGATGAAGTAAAAACTTCAGACTGAACCGCCTGTAGAAAAAGATTGAGTTAGCATGGACATGCCGATAAAGAAGGTGAATTTTGTATCACACACAACTGAAAAGGAGTGTGAAAATATAGATGTACCAAAGAAAAATTTCCGCATTGTTTGGTATTAAAATACTAACTAGATGCACAAAACCACTTAACATATAGAGGTTAGCAACTCCACATTCTGTGAAAGCATGCTAAAGAATGAACACACTTAACAAGATTGAGTCGGTTACAAAGAGTCGGATAGTTCACTTTGGTTTACACAAAGCCTATCAGTATGGAATGTACCAACAGTTCATAACCAAAGGCAGATTGCAACAATAAGGTTGGATACAACAGATCAATAAAGGATTAACACATCCTATGGTACTACAGATACCTTAAACACGTGAATCCTAGTTTGAATTTTTAGAAGAGGATAGACAAATGTTACACTTCCTTACCATAAAATGTTGGGTGGGTGGGTAAGAAGAAAAATGGCAGCAATCCTACTCTCACGTTTAGTTTTTCCCTAGTATACATAGCTACCAAAATATTTTCTAGACTGATAATGACCATCTTGGCTGAGACCCTGAAGGGCGGAATGGCTCTTATACCAATTGTAATACCTCGGACCCTACGGTCTAAGCATGAGCTTGGATGAACCCAAAAGTGGATAAGTGATTCTAGCGTGGAGTCCCAAGGCCACCCACGTGTAGGCCCGTAGAAGCGGAGTAGGGCATGGTACCGGCCAACCACCCTACCCTCTTTCAAGAACATCATGACAAGAGCGAGCGGTGTAGTCGACAGGTAAAGCGATCAAAAACATACACAAATGAGTATGTATGTCTGTGACATACAATATTCATCAGAGCAACGCCATCTAAAAATAATAGAAACAGAGATATTCAGTGCCAAATGACAAGATCCAAAATATCCTAGATATAGATAATGGTTTAGGATACATCCTCATACATCACACATCAGAGTATCAAGCAGAAGCGGAAAACAAGATCCGAGTATGGAAAAGAAGCAAATTGGCATAAGATGTCCTGAAAATAAGCACATCCCGCCCACAGATCTCACGGATCTCCATCCCAAAATCTCTACACCTAATGGTCGTTGCCACCATCATTAGTCTCTTCGACCCAGTAACCTCCTGGGAGTATACCTGTCCATTTGAACCAAATAATTATCATATGAGATCCTAGGGGTACTCAGGAAGTCTTAATGCATCTAAAGGGAACAACCTGGGGTGACGCAATTGTAGCGAAAGATAATAGCTAAACCGTTTTATAGAGACACGCTACACATCCTCCCAACCAGGGATGGACGGATGCTCGTTAATTAGTAACAACAGTTATGTAAGTAATATAAAAAACATCACTCGCCCTGCTTCTCGCTTACTAACAAGAAGGCGGAAGAACATCCCATCCGTTGGCAATTTTATTGACCATTCCATGAGTGTTGCACTATTTACTAGTCATGTATTAATCAAATTAAAGGTGGTACTTTAATACCTCGAACCCTACGCTCTAAGCACGAGCCTGAATGAACCCAAAAGTGGATAAGGGATTCTATCACGAAGGCCCAAGGCCACCAACGTTTAGGCCCGTATAAGCGGAGCAGGGCACGGTACTGGACAACCACCCTACCCACTTTCAAGAACATCGGGACAAGAGATAGTGGCATAGTCGACAGGTAAAACGATCAAAAACATACACAAATGAGTATGTATGTTCGCGACATACAATAGTCATCATAGCCATGTCATCTAAAAACAATAGAAACAGAGATATTCAACACCATACGGCAATATCCAAAATATCCTAGATATAGATAATAGTTTAGGATACGTCCTCATACATCACACATCAAAGTATCAAGCAAAAGCAGAAAACAAGATCCAAGTATGGACAAGAAGCAAATTGGCATAAGATATCTTAAAAATAAGTACATCCCGTCCACAGATCTCATGGATCTCCATCCTCGGAATCTCTACACCTGATGGTTGTTGCCACCATCATCGGTCTCTTTGACCCAGTAACCTCTTGGGAGTATACTTGTCCATCGGAACCGAATATTTGTCATGTGAGACCATAGGGGTACTCAGCAAGTCTTAATGCATCTAAAAGGAACAACCTAGGGTGACACAATTGCAGCGAAAGATAATAGCTAAACAGTTCTTTAGAGAAACGCTACACATCCGCCCAACCAGACATGGACGGACGCTCGTTAATTAGTAACAATAGTTATGTAACTAATATAAATAAACATCGCTCACCCTCCTTCTCGCTTACCGACGAGATGGCGGAAGAACATCCCATCTATTGGCAATTTTATCAACCATTCCATGAGTGTTGCACTATTTACTAGTCATGTCTTATTCAAATTAAATGCGGTACTCTAGTTATGCTTGTCTATGATCAAGAAACTGTGCTCCAAGTCGTCAATAATAGCAGACATGGCTTTCAGAAAGATTTACCCTGTAGGGATGCACAAATAGCAACACACACATGATCAACCTCGAGAAGAACCAAATAAAAAGCAACAAGGCCTCACGACAATGCATTCACAAGATTCATGAATTATTTCAGGGGGCACCCCAAATAAGCTACCCGCCACGAAGTCGTCCAGCTTCGCGATAGACCCAAAATGTATGGTTACAGCGGTAAACGACTAGGAACCCGAAAGTGTGACTGGGCCTATCGATACAGCATAAACGTGACACGGGGTTCCTAAAAACTACATGCGCTCCACACACAATCGTAAATAAAGCAGTAAAGCATGGGATAAGAACAACATAGTAATAAAGCCCCAAACTAGTTTGTGGCCTCAAGAAATAAAGTGTGAATCAAGCTCACGCAAAGAGGGATCCATAGAGTCTCCCAAATGTGGATAGTGCGAGTAGTCAAGGAATAGGAATCAAGTACTCAGGGTCCTATGGGACACAAGTGAGCATTGAAGAACCAAATAGCAGTTATTGCCCACTGGTGCCTCTTTCTTTAGTTATCCCATTACTACCTAGTTTAAGTTGTTTAGGTACCTCGTTATCCAAAGACTCTCACAAACCCTACACATGCAGTTCTACAACTCGCATGGCTCAAACAACTACTATAGTAATGGCTCATAGGATTAAAGAACAAGTTTTGGCGGGGTTTAAAAGTAAAGGCTATGTAGTACTTTGGATTCCAATTTAATGCAATCACAACTCAATGATGCAAGAATAACATAGAAGCATGGGTACTATATATATGCAAGCATGTGGAATTGCTTGCCTATTGGATCAGCACAAGGGTAACTGGGTTCCGAGTAGTACTCTGGGTTCTCTTGGTAGTTCTCTTGCTCGGCGTCTGTCCGGAATAAAAGCCAAACACATAAGGCTATAATAAATAAAGTGCGTAATCATATGAATATATGCGCCAAGCAAATAAGGTATGTCATGATGGAATTATTCACAATTACATGGTATAACATAGCATGGCATGGTGACGTGTTGAAACAATAATAAAGCACTTTAATTAATTATTTAGGCATGTTTTTCTCCCATAAACAGTTTTGAATACTTAATATTTATATGATGCATGCTTCAATTGATAACATAGAATGCATAATCAGAATGGTCTCATCGCGCTGATTGATTTAAACATATTATTTGTCCAATTCGGAGATACGGAAATAAAGTTGTGCATTTATTAAGAATTTGGCATTTAAATGGTATTTAATAATTCGAAAATTTAAATTTCCCAGAATATATTTTAAATAGCATATCCATATTCCTCATGTTTTTCTGATTCAAAAACATATATTATTTGTATTATTTGAAATTATAAATTTAAAGCAATCTTAAATTTAACATTAGTCAAATGAGGTCAACGTCAAATTTTGACTAGTGAGAGTCAACTCTGGTCAAATTTGAAATTAGATTTTGATTCACAATTGAAAATAATTTATATTTCATTTTTGAAGTTTAAACAAACTCAAAAGATTTCAAAAGATATGATTTAATTGAGTTTAGATAATTTTCTAGAATTTTAATTAGTTGGAAAAATGTCATGGATACTTTTATCACCAAGGGCGATCCCACTCCCGGAGAGTGACATGTGGGGCAGAGGGCAAAGGGGGGCCATGGGCGTGCTGGACGGCGTGGTGGTGATAAGTGGCAGGTCAGAGGGCCACGGGTTAAGGGTTTGAAGAAGCGGGGGGGCTTTCTAGAAAAGTGCCAGGAGCTGCTATCGAAAACTGACAAACAAACAACGGTTTCAGAGAGTTTTGACAAAGTTTGAATGAAGATGGCGACGCATCTAGTGTGAAACTTGAGATGAGGTAAAAAGTAAAAATAGAGAAGGAAGGTAGCTCTATGACTTTGAAGAAGGAATTTTCTCCGGAGAGGGGCTATAGTGCTCGGAAACATGTTGAGAACATAGGGGTTTCAGTCGGTAAAACTAATGAACTAAAACCACGGATTGCAGCGACGATCAGCAGACTTCGGGGAAGGATTGCGGTTGATATAGGGTTCTGTTTTATGTATGGTTTTTGTCGAGGTGAAGCATGATGTACTGAGAGCAGATTTTGTTCTAGATAGTTCGTCAGATCTGAGCTGTGTCGATGGGAAAACGAGGGAGTTTAGAGGCACGATGGCTTATTAACGAGGCGGATAGCGAACGATATTGTGGCAAGCGGTGAGCCTGGTGCGGGACAGGGGAAGGCAGGGGGATGAGGCTCACCGGGGGAAGCAGACGGTGAGGGGTTGGTGATGATCGCAGTGAGGTGCCAAGGCAGTCGATGACGAGAGCCACGGGCGTGCGTAGCAATGACATGGGCGAGACTTCTCCTGCTTGCTACAGCAAACTGGCGGCCTCAGGGAGAGGTAGAACGAGCCCATGATGATGATCACGAGAGGCTTCCAGGAGGGTGGCGACAGTGGTGGCAGTGATGCCATGGCTGCGGCTTCATAGTGGACCAGGGAGGGTTTCCTCGAAGAAAAAGTAAAGGGGAAAGGATATGGCCGGTCATGGATGGGAGGTAGAGGGCAGCCTCTGCCCACTTTATCAGGAGGAAGATAGGAATCATAGAGAGGCCACGAGGGGAGCAGGGTAGGTGTCTGAGGGTCACGAACCCGGCATGAGCTGGCATGCTCGAGCACGTGAACGCTGGGAGGAAAAGCAGGAGCATGTGGCGTCGGTCTTGTCTGCTTGGCTGGTTGGGTTTAGGAAAGAGAGGGAGATGGTTTAGACTAGATGGTTAGTCTAGGTAGACCCAAGCAAGGTAGTTAGGGTTTAGTTTATTTAAATTTATATTCAAAGATTTGCAAAGGTACCAAAAGCCAAGCAAGCAAACAAAATAAAGGTGAAAGTATTTGATTGGTTTTTATATAAATTATGGGATCATAGCTCCAAAAATATGAATGGAATGACACCAAAGGGAAAGAGAAATAAGAGAGGTTCCATAATGCATGGGTCATGCATGCATTAATGCATGATCTAGTTGTGAAAACAAACCAAGATGTTTACCATGGTCCAAGAGTTATGCAAGCTCAATAAAAGGAATAGAGATTGAAGGAATGTGTAAGAAGAAGCTCTCGCAACTTGTTTGGCTTAATTCTAAATCATGAGCATGCATTTATATCAAGGTGGTGTATATGTTTCATATAGCCCCCATACATCCAATCATGACCATAGATTTAGTAGGAACCATATGTAGGAGACCAAGATAGGATCCACCCATTATTTATGAGCTAGATTTAAATACCATAAGAAATGCATGGGCTCATATAGAGGTTGGATGGTGGAATTATAAGGTGAAGACAAAGAAAGGTGGTGGAGTTGTAAGAGATATGCCCACAACTCAACTTGGGCATAAAACAATATATCAAGAGCCAACTACAATATATCAAGAAGCAAATACAAGTAATACAATATAATGCATATGGGATACGAACCAAATACGAGGGGTTTTATATGATGCTCAAATGCAAGGTGGCATGGTGACATGAACATGATATAATTATGATGCAATTAATAACATGTAGGAACTAGCAATATATAGACTAGGAAAGTAGCATTAGAATTGTTAGAAAATTGGGATGTTAGACGCCATTAACTAGACTGATGGGCGCTTGGTAGCTACTTCTAGGTACATCAAGTTCCGGAAAGCAGCCAAATTTACCATTGGAAGAATGGTCAAGGTTGATGTATCTCGCTGCCCTGAATGCCGCATGTTGTTAATGAAGTTCCTAGTTGTCTAGCTCTTTGGTTGCATGTTATTGTAATTAATTATGTGATAGTCTTATCTCCACTGGTCATATATGGGTGGTAAAACGGTGATAACCTTTTGCTGGATTGGACCTATGAGAAGTACGTACTGATATAGTATATTTGTATCTATATGACGGTTCTCTATATGACCAAATATTATGATAATGATTGTGTTCCAATGATCGAGTGTGTTTTTAGAAAACGGCAAACTGATCGTGTGACATGGTTTTTAGAGCTGAAACAAGAACTGGATCTCAGTGTATTGCTATTGAATTTTAGTGTTTGTATTGCTGAACCAGTCACTTTGAAATGCTGCTGAATTGGTCAAGTGCTGCCGAATATGCACTAGGAATCTGTCGATATTTATGTCTTATTCTGTACTACTTAATCTTTCAAATGCTACTGAATTTGTCAAAAGTTTTATCGTTGTTGCTGGGCTTCTTGCACTAGTGATTTTGCCTGTGTGTCATCGGAACCGTTGGATGTGTTTTGGATAGAGATGAGAGGGTAAAGATACATCATGATTTCACCAAGTGAAATCATTGGATACCAGCCCTATTTTGGCGCACGCGGTGTGTGTCCCTGGTTCTTTAGATATTTTTACAGGAATATCTGCCAAGGGAATTATTGCTTTTTTCCTTCCTTAGAGAGGTCTGTATTTCAATCCGATGAGCCATGACCTAGTGAAATTTGAGATAGGAGCCCATTGATCATAGCCCAAAAACTTTTTTATTTGGCCTTTTTAGCATTGGCCCCCATCTCTAAAACACTCTGATTTTGTGGCATTTTATAAGCTGAGGTCCCAGTAGCACTACCCTTTTAATTTAAGAGAGATAAACCTGGACACACAAAATATTTTTAAGAAGACTAATAAATAAGTTATAGGTACTATAAAGCTTTTAATGATAATTTTCATCAGATTTCTTTGGCGTAGTGGTGACACATACGGTTTATATTTGTTGAGGTTTTGAGTTCGAAATCCTGTGTGCTTGACATATATTTATTCAGGTTTACATTTTTCTCATGTAGGAATATTGCTTTACAGAGAGGCTGACATCACGAACCCACTAGCTTACAGCATCCCTCGAGTTTAACGGGCGGGTTTGAAAAAAAGAAGTTAAGTACTTGTATAGAGATGTTGGCATCAGGGACCCACAAGCCAGAAGATATCAGGGAGGCGAACATGCACGAGCCAGAACATACCAGAAAGGCTGACATGTGGGCCCTAGCAGCAAGAACACACGCGGTTGCCACATCGAGCAACATTTCCAAGGTCAAAACAACAGACACGGCCAAAAAAGTCCATCATACACACATTTCCTTTACAAATAGACTGGCATGGGGGATCCAGTAACGAGACATTATATAGGTGCTGCATCGAGCAACATTGCCAAGTTCGAAACAGGGAGGCGCGAGCGAGGAAAAAGTCTAGCATGCACATGTTTCTTCTAATGAGAGGGACATAGGGGATTGCTGACGATAGCCTAGAGAAACTTGAGAAAGGAGCCCAGGGAGCATAACCCTGAACATTTTAGTTCGGACTTTTAGGGGTTAGGGGACTGCTGAGCACAGTCCAGTGAAATTTGAGAAAGAATCCCATCGATCATAGCCTATGTAGTATAGCCCATGTAGAGCAGCCCATGTAGATAGCCAAACTCTATTTAATTAAGCCTTTTGGGCATTGCCCCCACCTCTCAAAATAAAAAACTCTGCCAACCCAAGTTTTCAAGAAACTTATCTATTATGTGGCATTTTATAAATTGAGATGACTGAGCGCTGCCATTTTATATTTTAAAAGAGATAAACATAGACACACAAAAAAATTAAAAGACTAATCTATAAGTACTAGTACTAATACATGTTTAATGATATATCTTCTATAAATATCTCTAGTGTAGTGGCAAAGCATTCAGTTTATGTCTATTTGATATGAAGGTCTTGAGTTTTAATCCCCTATGCGTACATATATATATACATATATATATCTATAGGGTTCACATTTTGTTCTTCTAGTAATATCGCATTATAGAAAGGCTGACATCACAGACCCAACAGCCTGCAGCATCCCTCAATTTTAATGGTCAGGTTTGAAAAAAGTTAAATACTTGTATAGACAGTCTGGCATCAGGGACCACCAGCTAGAACATACAAGGCTGCATTGGGGACCCACAACACAAAATGTAGCATAGAGGCTGACATGGGGGCCCCAGCAGCAAGACCATACACGGTTGCTACATCGAGCAACGTTGCCAAGGTCAAAATAGTGGACGCGGCCAAAAATTTCCAACATACACACGTTTCATTTACAGAGAGACCGACATGTGGGACCCGGTAGCGTGACCTTATATAGGTGATACATCGATCAACGCTGCCAAGTTCGAAACAGAGAGGCGTGAGCAAGAAAAAAATTCTACCATGCACACATTTCTTCTAATGAGAGGCTCACATGGGGAGCCTAACAGCCTGAACAAACTACTGATGCAGCGAGCAACATTATCAAGTTCGAAACACAGAGGCACGAGCAAAGAAAAAATTCAATCATACAACCGATCCTTCTAATGAGAGACTGACATGTGGGACCCAGCTGCATGACCAAACGACAAATTCGTCAAGCAACGCTATCTAGTTTAGAACATGGTAGCGCTAGAGAATAAAAATCCATCATACATATGATTCTCCTAGTGAGAGGCTAACATAGGGGACCCACCAGTCTGAATAAACGGTTGATGCAGCGAGCAACACTATCAAGTTTAGAACACGGAGGCGTGACCGAGGGAAAAAATTATGCCATACTCATGTTTCTTCAAATGATAGGATGACATGTGGGGCCTAGCAGCGTGATTAAATGGTAGATGCATCGAGCATCACTATCAAGTTCGAATAGGGTAGTGAGACCGAAGGCAAAAATTTGATCATACGCACGATTCTTCTAATGAGAGGCTGACAAGGGGACCCAAAAGCATGACTAAATGGTAGATGTATCAAGCAACATTATCCAGTTCACATCAGGGAGGCACGAGCCAAGGAAAAAAACTATCATGCACACATTTCTTCTAATGAGAGGATGACATGTGGGACCCACCGGCCTGATTAAACGACAGATGGATCGAGCAACGTTATCAAGTTCAAAACAGGGTAGCGCGAGCGAAGGGAAAAAATTCCATCATACACACGATTCTTCAAATGAGAGCCTAACATGTGGACACAGCAGCCTGACTAAATGGCGAACGCATCAAGCAACATTATCGAGTTCAAATCAGGGAGGCACGATCGAAAAGTATGGTGCGCTAGAGACACTAACGTCCGGGACACACATGCCTCAAAAGACTTCGATGAGTCAACATCAAGCGACAAACCAAAAATCTTGCTTCTGCCACGCGTCGGCCAAGCTTCCTCCATGTTTTTAGTGGTTTCTTCATAGTAGAGGACCGTAAAACCAAAAAAAAAAGTTTTCCATTGGCCACAGTCGAGCCAAGAAATTTGTCGCGTAAGACATGCCTTCTACGACGACCGACGGACCCAGTCTTTGCGGATGGACACTTTTATTGTAGTGTCGATTTATCGAATTTAGGTCGAATTTGAACTACAAGTAAATTGTAGGTGGCTTTGAAAGTTTTACGAAAAAGCTTTTTGAGGTACCCATCGGGGCGTTAATTAATATATTAGAAACCACTGATAGTTTTGATGACAGGTTTAACTTCTTCCTAAGCTTTTGCATCTTGAAAAATCAGGTTAAACTTAAGATACAAGTAAGTGTGATAGATTGCTCTTGACAAAAAGTCTTTAGCACAATAAATGCTTTGCACAAACCTCAAAACACAGTTCTCCATCATTCTAGAATCTTCTCTCTCATTTCTTTGGAGCATGTTACCAAATTTTTCAAGTATTATATACTAGTATACTATACTTTCAAGATAACTTTGCCCACTTATATGAATTTATGTCGATTTATTGTAATTAGATCAAATTAATTTGAACTACAAAAAAATGGTGGATTTCTCTTGAAATTTTACAAAAGATCTGTGAAGGTAACCCACTAGGCAGCCAACATATGAGAACGACCGAGAGTTTCGAAAGATTTTGCATCTCGCTAATAGATTACGTGCCGAGAATCTCCAAGTGGCAGGATTTTTTTTGCGAAAATAGGTACGTTTTTTTTCTTCTGTAAAGCAAGTATAGTACTTGCACTATAGGAAAAAGTTAACAAGAAATGTAGGGGAAAACGAAGAGCTACTATAGAGAATATTTACTCCCAATGGGGTATCATAGGTGGTATCATGCATTATAGCAAGTAGAATAAGGTCTAGTCAGCAAGCTATATGAATTAAAATAGTATATTTATGCTTAGTTGGATGAGAGAGAAGAGGAGAGAGAATATAAGTGGCTCTTGGTTAAGATCCAACGGCATCACATGCTCCTAGGCACTATGTGAGAGTGCAAAGTGGGTCCTACATTAATAAAGTAGTATATTTTCATCTCTACCTATTGTACATGTTGGCTATAAGATTGGCTCTAGATGACATGGACATAGCTTATATCCAGCAGTTGGTTGTACTAATGGCCTTGCTCTTACATGCATGCAAAATGTTTATGTGTCACTACAATTATTTAATGATGAAAGAGACTGTGTTGGTATCATAGGTAGCTACGGTATCATAGCATGTTAAACTAGAAAAGCTAATATCAAATAAATCTTGTACACAATTTTACATTGAGATCCTATAAACTAATAAATACACTAAGACTATGGTACTACTACATGACACATTGTGAAGATGTCATCATATACATGATACTACTAGTATATGATAGTACTCCCCATTGTGTCTGGTCTTAGAGGGGGGCAGCGCTTGAGGGCAGCGGCGAAGAGGAGGTGAAGGCGGTGTGATATCAGCACAAATTTATGATGGGCTCCTAACACGAGGTACTCCTACAGCCTTACAGTGTGCTACTCCTCCTCTATGCAGGGAAAATAAATTGTGTACTACTCTCTCCTTTGCTGCCTCACGTCCATCCTCCAACTGATCTCTCTTGCGTCCACGGTGTAGCACTGCACATGTGTGCCATGGTACTATGGTGGCTCTATGTTTGTCTCTTTTTTTCATAACTTTGCTTTGACATCGAACCACCTTCAACTTCTCTTCGTTGTTGCCCTCTCGGGTTGCCTTCTCTAACCTCATAAGCTCTTCTACAGTAGCTCTTCATTCTTTTTCACTCCATTTCGATCCATCTTTTCCTAGTACTACTACTTGATTTACGAAAAACTATGTCCTAGTTTTCGCAAAAAAAATCCTATCACTTGGAAAATTGAGATCGTCTCTTTTCCTAATACTTGTTGGAAACTCCCCTTGGAAAAATATTGTTTACCATACAAAGATGCACCAATCTACCTAATATGATATATTACCATAAACTATGATGTAGATCACAAGATATGACATTGACCTTGGGTGTCTGGGTCAAAACTTGTTCATACATGGCAAGACAATTTTGTGGACCTACTTTTTCAAAAGTTGTCAAAACTCAAGTTTATCATTTTTTTTCATGGCATGTGATACATGCAAAAGGATGCCATGCAAATGTCTTTCGTAAAATTTTAAGAATAGTCCACCATGTACCGGTAGTTCATATTATTTGACCTAATTTCGATAAATCGACATAAAGTCATTTGAGCTGGCAAAGTTAGCTTGCAAACGCTTAAAACTTTGGAATATATAGTAAGTAAAACATGCACAGTCCACTATGTCTGAAAACATGGGCTTGTGGCATTCCGAGCCATATTATTACTCTCTCTTTGCGGAAAAATATCACCACACCACTATGAACACTGATTTGCAGGAATCTCAAAACATGGGAATAGGAAAAAAAACGTAGGATTGGAGTGGCATGATATCTTGAATCCTATAGGAATAGAAAACTACAGGAATTTGGATCAAGTATGTGTTTGAATCACAGGAAAAGCAAAGTTATTCAAACATGAGGTTGGAGTGAATGGAAATTTTCCTACAAAATAGAGAACAAAGGAATCCTTTGAAGGAACTCCCAAGGATTGTAATCCTTTGATTCAAATGACTAACATGGAGGATTGGAAACATTTGTTTTTCACATGTACCTTCAGCAGTAGGATATGTACTTATCTACATATATGGTGGAGGGTTATATCAATATAGGAGAATCTGATTAGAGCAAAGAAATCTTTCGCTGGACCCTGCTTCATAGAACTGGTTATCCTAGCATGCTAGAACATTTGGAAACAGAGGAATACATGGACTTTCAAAAACATAAAGCCAACTTTTAGGGGTTGGAAGGCGGGTTTTGTGTTTGATGCCCCCCTTCTTAAATATAGGGTCAAGGATACATTGGTTACTTCCATTCAATCATGGCTATATAATTTATCTTAAGGGTATACTTATAGCCCTTCTATATAGTTCTTCTTCTAACCTCATGTTGGAATTGTTGTAACTATTTTTTAAACCTTCGTACAACTCTTTGTTTTCAATAAAAGGCTGCGGGGGCTCCCCTACGGTAAAAAACTTCAAAAAACGACCAACTTAGGTATATTTACTAAGGGACAAAATCCTTCACAATCCTTTGAAATTGAATCTCATAGGAATTTTGTAGGATTTTGATCCCTAGGAATTTTTCCTAGGTGCATCGTTTGATTCATAGGATTTGGCTCTTGGGAATTTTTTACATAGGATTGCATTGCACTATGTTTTGGAGGAAACATTCCATCCACCTCAACCTCATCTTACAACTCCTTTGCTTTCCTGTGAATCAAACACTTCTTTAAGAAAATATCCTGTAGGCTCCAAATCTTGTAGGATTCAACTAGACATGATATTCTAATAATACGTGTTTTCCCTATTCCTTTGTTTTTCATATCCCGTGAATCAAACAGGCCCAATGTTGGAGACTTCCATGAGCAACATTGCCTACTACGCTAAGATGCACCCATCTACCAAATTAATATGGTAACGGTATCATAAACTATGATGTCGATATGGCCATAACCTTTTTTGGTCATTAGGGTTGAAACCAAATAATATTCATACATGGTGGGACAATATCCAGGGACTGATTTTTCAAAAGTTGTCAAATCCCGTGGTTATTGGTTTCCTGGAAGGCAATACACATGACGTGGTAGGATGCCATTCGTAAATATTTGTTTGTCTGATTTTTTATTACATGATTGTTTCAAAACGGGTTAAAAATTGTCAAGATGCAAATTCTTAGCAGGAAGTTGAATTGGTCAAAACTCCCGATTGTTTCTGATATATTAATTGCCCGATGGGTACCTCCAAAAGCTTTTTGTAAAACTTGAATAGCAATCTACCACTTACTAGAGCTTCTAGTTCAAATTTGACTTGATTTTGTTAGAAGAGACATAAAGTGATTCAAGTGGGCCAAGTTAGCTAGGAAGCTTTGAAAACTCATAAAATATGGGAATCGTATGTAAAACATGGTCCACTGGAAACTCGGCTTGTGGCATTCAGAACCATATTCTTTGTACTTTCTATGCATAGTATTCATGGTGCTAAAGGCCAACAATAGAATCTTTTAGATGTTATACATAACATAATCTAATGTACTTAAATATATCCAATGGTCAGCAATGTTCGGATTTTCCAATCTATATCCAACTGCCGATGTTCGAAGTTATTCGTACACTATATAGTGGTATAGATATTGTGAAGCAACAGAGCAGTTTTTTCTTTTGAAAAGAAATTAAACAGTTATTTCTGGGTTTTTTAATGGCGAGCAATATGCGTAAGAGGATAGCTATTGCTTCTAGCGAGTGTATACTAGTCTCCTACTACTCCTGAGGTCCTGCTCAACAAGCCATGTAGATAGCAGCCATACAAATTTGTAATGGTTTCTTTTGGTCAGATAGATGCGAGTAGGAATCAATTTATTTAGACTGCTCTTCCTGTTCTTCCTTCGTTAATTCATTATTATTCCCGTTCAATTATTTCTTCTTCACACTTCATTAACTTTTGCCGAAAATGGTTTGCCCAGTCTTAGAAAAGGTTCATTGATGTTAAAGAAAGTTCCGTATTACAAAAATAAAAGGCCCATGTCATTCAAAAATTGGTTCACGGTCGAGAAAATTCCAAAAAACCACCACATTTTAGTATGAAATTCGCACAACAACCAGTATTCGGCGAAATTAGAAAAAACCGCCGATATTGCGTGAATTGGTTCCAATGTGCACTGATTGTTCGATTTAGCCCGATTAACATGATTTCTGACATCGGGCCCCACTGCCGGTGCTGACGTGGCAAGGGAAGGCTTGGACATATCTACTTTTGGGGTTATCTTGTAAATTTTTCTGTCGGACCCACTTGTCAGTAAAAATTTTCTTCTTTTTCCTTCCCCATCCCAAATACTCTCTCTCCCAGGCCTCCGCCGCCAACGTCCCCTGCTCCGGCCGCCCAGTCGCCGCCGTTCCCTGCTCCGGTGCCCGAACGGCAGGTACCCAAGCCGGTGCCAGCACCCGTCTTGCGCCCCCGTCGCGAATCGTTCCGGCAGCGCGCACATCAGGGGAGGCCAACGGTGGTCCGCGCAGCAGGTGAGGCCGGCGGCGGTCCGCGCAGTAGGTGAGGCCGGTGTCGGCGGCGCGCGTGGAAGGTGGGGCCGGCGACGACGGCGCGCGCATCAGGTAAGGCGGGCGGCGGCGTACCCTCCATGTCGAGCCGGAGCTCGTCCGCGCCCTCCCCTTGACGCTGCTCCCTGGCCCCGAGCTGCGGCCGCCCCATGCCAGCACCCTCCCATGGCGAGCCGGCTGCGCTTGGACGGAGTGATGCGTCGGCGGCCGGAGTGGGGAGGGCGGCGCTGGCGGCCAGATTGGTGGAGGACGGCGGGCAGGTGGCCGGAGTAGGGAGGGGCGGCGTCGGAGTAGGGAGGGGTGGCGCCAGAGTATGGAGGGACGGCGCCGACGGCCGAATTGGTTGAGGATGGCGGGCAGGTGGCCGGAGTGGGAAGGGGCGGCGCCGGAGTGTGGAGGGTGGCGTGTAGGGAGACGGTGATGGTGGGATTTTAGGAAATAAAATCAAAGAAAAAAAGAATAAAATTAATTACTGACTAGTTGGTCCCACAAAAAGTTTACAAATAAACCCAAAGTAGATATGTCTGAGCTCCGCCTTGCCACGTGAGCACTGACAGTGGGCCCCATCGGTAAGAAATAGTGTTAACCGGCCTCAATTTCACAATCAGTGCACATTGGAACGAATGTTCTCAAAACCGGTGGATTTTTTCAATTCCACGCAATACCGGTTGTTTTGCGTATTTCCCACTGAAATGTGGTGGTTTTTTGGAATTTTCTCTTCACTGTCCAAGAAAAAACATTCCATAAATGTTAAAAAGATTCATATCTTGAAAAAAATTCTCTTAAAAATGGTTCACACTTAAAAAGGTTTCATGAGGTCTTGGAAAAACGGTTCAAAAAAATAATTCACCGATGTTACAAAAAGGTTCATGTTGTGAAAAAAGGTTCATGGCTTGAAAAAATGATTCACGCTTTAAAAAAATTCATGAAAGTTTATAAAATGGTTGACACTTCGAAAAACAAATCATGGATGTTTAAAAGGGTTCATGTCTTGTCATTGTCAAAAGTTGTTGTGAATGGATTTGTATCTACATTATTTGGCAAAAATTTCACACGCGAGCTAGTGTAATTTTTTTTGAGTGTGCCCACCCACCAATTTGTTTCTGCGTCCGCCACTGGGAGCATCCATGCATGACAGGTAACGGTACAAAGGGCCAAAGGGTTACTTGCCTCATCACAGGATGCAGTGATACTCATACATTATTACGGGCGCACCCTGGCAATTACATATACTCCCTTCGTCTTAAAATAGATGTCGCAAATTTGATAAAATTTGGATGAATGTAAATACTATTTAGTATATAGATTCGTCTAAATTTTGACAAACATGCGACATCTATTTTGAATCGGAGGGAGTACCTCATTACTTACATAACGCAATAACATCATTTGAAAGGTAGCAAGTCATGAGCGTTATTAACTTGCTGCAGCATTCCAGAAAGCAATGTAACAGTCGAACCATATGTTACTCCTTCGGAAGAAAATTAAAATCAAAGTCCTTTTAAGCTCTGAACTTGATGTAAAAATATTACTACACTTCTGACGCACTTTTGTTCACCTTGTTTGTACTTAATCTCTCATTAATCTCATATAATGTGTATAACTCTAGCATTTATTCATTGTACTTGTGGAAGAAAAAGAAACTAACATGATGCGGGAGCTCAGAGCTGGAGTACAAATAAATGAAGGATGACATTTGCAAACCTAGGTTTCAGTTGATTTTATCATTTTAACCAGCTTTACTGTTCTCGGTGCCGGAGGGTCTATCTCTTTTAGAACCCCATTAGTGAGCAAGGCCGTAATCTCACCCTTCTCATTGCAAAACACTTGGGTGTGCCTGCCCAAACGCTCTGACATGGGCGGCAACCGAACCCGACGATAAGAGAACTCGTGATGGAGTTCCTCATGGCTTTCTTCAAGACATCATTATCAAGATTTGATGTGAAAGCTCACGATGCGCCATCTCTAGAAGATATCATGCTTGGAGCTTGCCATCCTCAATATTCATGGAGTGATGAAGACAAGGTCAAAGAAGAGGTTTCCTCATGGAGTATGGGGGATCCATTCGCAAGTCTTCATCAAACAAGAGCATGCAATAGCAATCAAGAAAGGTGTTCCATCTTGAGAAGGACAAGACGGTCTACATCAAGCTCAAGTGGGATGCTCAAGGCAAAGGTATGATCTTGATAGGATTTCTATTTTACCGGTCTCTTGTAGTGTTCTTGTAGTGTTGGGA
This sequence comes from Avena eriantha, assembly GCA_910589775.1. NCBI lineage: Eukaryota > Viridiplantae > Streptophyta > Magnoliopsida > Poales > Poaceae > Avena > Avena eriantha. The sequence goes on from OU342742.1 coordinate 211,138,304, forward strand.
GACCGGGTTTAGGATAGATTGCCATACTATCAAGAGGGGCTCTCGAGTGGGTGACTCGTTCGTATCTTTCGAAGAGAGCTCAAACCTTTGCATACATAGCATCATCTTTCTTGGTTGTTGTTTGGTTCTTGTCCATGTGAGGATCTAGAGCTTGTGGTTATCTTCATAACAAGCTCTAGTTCGTCAAAAATAGATTTTCCTTGCATATCTTATTGCGTTTTTGATCTTGCGGGTTTTTCCGGCTCCACACCTTGGGAGGTATCTCACATATATATTTATGGTATTTTCTCCCTTGGTGATACCCAATATTTCACCTTTTGTTGGATTCTAATCTTTATTATCTTTCCAACAAAATTGGTTTCATCCCAATTAGAGTTTCCAAGCTCAACTTCTTGTGTTTTGGGTTCTAGAGGTTTTACCGGTTCGTCGCTTCTGAGAGGTCATACATTTCTCCATTTTATTTTTATCCTCTCTTTTTGGACTATGATGTTTCTTTGCATAATATTGTAGAGATTTTTGTTCTCTTCAAAACGAGCCCAAGATCATCAAAATCGGAGTCCAGAGTCAAAAGTTATTGAAGTTTTCGTGCAATGTTGTCCAGCGTTTTTGCTTGAGCGGTAGTACCGGCCCAAGTTCCGCCCAAAGTTCCGGTAAATCTCGTTTTTCTTCTGTATCGTGTGTTTCTATTTAGAGGTAGTACCGGTGGGGCACCGGTAGTTCCAGTGGGGCGCGAATCTGGCCCAAACGGGCAGATTTCTCTTGCCCTATTTAAGGGCCCCCTCTTCCCAAAAGTTTCCCCAACTTTGGAGGTCATTTTTGCTAGCTCTTCCACTCTCTCTCCTCCATTGTTGACCTTCAAAAGCTTGCCCTCTTCCCTTCTCCCTCCCATGATTCTTGCATCTCTTTGAGGGATTTGAGAGAGGAGATCTAGATCTACAATCTCCACCAAATCAAATCCCTTCTTTGTGAAGGAATCCTTGGGATCTAGATCTTGGAGAGTTTTTGTGTTCTCCTCTTGTGTTCTTCCTCCCTTATTCCCCCAATAGCTTTTGTAGTTTTGGTGAAATTTGAGAGTGAAGAACTTGCCTCTTGTATTTGGTGCATACGTTTGAGTTCTCCTCGGAGATTCGGCGAGTTCAAGCTCTTGGGCTTGTTTCTCTTGGGTTCTTGGAACCCTAGACGGTTGTGTGGAGTTATGGTGTGTTATTGGGGCTCCAATTGAGTTGTGGAGGTTCCCCAAGCTTGTTGGCCTTTTGTGGCATTGTGGAGCCTTTGTGGCATTTCTTGGGAGCCCTCCAATTGAGTTGTGGAGATTGCCCCAAGCCTTGTACAGGTTCGGTGACCACCCTCAAGTGTCCCATAGTGGAACGTGAGTAGGCCTTTGTGGTGAGCTCACGGGAGAATAGGGTGAGCCTTTTGTGGCGTCGATAGGTTGCGTGCCTTCGCATCTTGGGGTGAGGCCTTGTGTGGCGTTGGGTGAGCATCGAGCCACCACACCTCGAGGTGAGCCACTTGTGGCGTTCGAAGTACATTGCGCCCCCGCACCTCTCCAACGGAGACATAGCTTCTTTGTAAGTGAACTTCGAGAAACAAATCATCGTCTCCGCGTCCATCGGTTATCTCTCAACCGAGCCCTTTACTTATGCAATTTACATTGTGATAGCCTTCGTGTTTGACATATTATATCTTGCTATCACCTTGTTGCTTATCTTTCTTAGCATAGGTTGTTGGTGCACTTAGTGAACCTAGTGGATATATGTTTTGGCTTGATAAATTAAACGTTAAGTTTTATTCCGCATTTATTAGAGCCTAAACCATAATAATTTTAAAATGCCTATTCACCCCCCCTCTAGGCGACGTCCATTTTCCTTTCAATTGGTATCAGAGCGAGGTCTCTCGCTTCTTAGGCTTCACCGCCTCGATAGTAAGGATGTCTCCTAGGGGTTTAGTGCACTCTCACACATTTACATTTGATGACACAAATTATGATGTTTGGCGTATTCGCATGCTTAGTCATTTCCGGGTCATTGACCCAAATATTGAGCGAATTCTAGATATGGGCTTGTCTCCTCCTAAGGATCCCCAAAATCTATCTTTGGAGGAGGAGACAAACTCTTATCTCGAAGCTCAAGCATCTGATGTGCTTGTTAATGTTGTGAGCTTTGTAGTTCTTTCCTCAATCATGCCTTTTCGGAATTCTCATGATATTTGGACCAAGCTTCAAGCAAAATATGATGTGTCCAAGCTTAATGAGGATGATTGTGTTCCCTCCACCTCCGGCCGTGATGAGTTCTCATCTTCTTCCACTTCACCAACATGTGAGTTATCACAAGGTAATGATATGGTGAGTGGTGATAGAACTTGCAATGTGGATAGTGAGCTTGGCATTCATGATTCTTCAAATCTATCTCATTGCAATGTTGTATCTTTGGGCATGAACACTTGTAGGTATATATGTGATTTACATCCTAGTGTTGATTGCCCTTGCATATCATGTAGACATGGTTTGAATATATCTCATGATGATATGCTTGCTTTGCCTTGTTGCCATGATAAATGTGCTTCTATTTCCTCTAGTACTTGTGTTGGTAACCATGTAGAGGAAATTGAAGATTGTGTGGGCCAAGGCAAGGTTGTTATTGGAGCTTCATGTGTCCCCCCATCATCATCTTCTCCCAACATTCACGTATGCCTCATGGCTAAGGAATCAAAGGTAACTTCTCCTTTGGACCCCAATGCACCTTATGATGGTGTGAATGTTGACTTATATGTAAGAGATGATGATGTTGCTTCTTTAAAAGAGAAGGGGGAGCTAGTCCTTCGTGCGCTTCACAATGATAAAAATGCTTGCTCTACTTTCATTGAAATCTTGAACTTTGCCATTGAAAGTAAGCAACTAATTTATGAGCATGAGGACACATTTGGCAAAATGGGTAGTCTTGAGCGTGAGTATGCTAATGACATTGCAAACTTAAATGAAGCTCTTGAAGAGGAACAAACCACAAAGGAATCTCTTGAGGAGACCTTTGCTCTAGAGCTATCTAGAGTAAAGAAATCTCATGATAGAGATCTTGAGGTGGCTAGTGACCTCAAAATTAAGAATGATGAACTTGAAGTTGCTTATTCCAAACTCCTTGATGATTTTGAGCACCTCAACAATGGCTCTAGGGTCATTAAGGGGGAGCTCATCAAACTCACCGAGTCACATGAGCAACTTAAAGCTTCATACTCTAAAGAGCTTTCCAAGTTGCCCTCGCCTCTTACTACTTTTGATGATGCTTGTGCTACTAACTCTATCTCTTGTGAAGCATCTATTGTGAAGGAGAATGTTGAGCTACATTCTCAACTTGCTTTGCTAACTAGCAACTATGGGAAATTGGAAGAGAGTCATGCTAAGATCTCAAGCTCGCATGAGGATCTTCTAGTTTCCCATGGTAGGCTAAAGTTGGCTCATGAGGCTACTATGTCAAAGGTAACATCTAGTGAGCCTCATGTGGACATTAGCACTACATCTAGTCCTAGTATCATATTGCCATGTGCTAGTCCTTGTAATTCATCCACTCATGCTATTGCTATATCTTGTGATGAATTGCATCCCTTGCCTTGTTGCTCTAACAACGTAGTATCTACTTCCTCAAGTATTGTTGTTGATACTAACCATGTAGAGGAAAACAAGAAGCTCAAGGCTCAAGTCAATTCTTTGAAGAATGACTTGAAGAAGTGTCATGAAGGGAAAACCACACTCAAGAACATCTTGGGTGTGCAAAGATCCCAAAATGACAAGAGTGGGCTTGGATATAACTCCAACATCAAGAACAAGCCCACCAACTTGTTGAAGCACAAGGGCAACAAGAAGAATGGCCAAGGTCAAGTGAAGAATCCGGCCAACATTGTGTGCTTCAAGTGCAAGGAAGAAGGCCATCATGTGAGATGTTGCCCATTGAAGAAGAAGCAACAAGGGAAGCAGCCTCAAGCTCCACCTCAAGCTAGAAGCGGGCCTCTTCCCAAGACTCAAGCTCTTCCTCAAGGGGTGGCATCTTCCAAGAAGAAAGATAGCAAGAGAAGAACTTGCTATATATGCCGCGAGAAGGGACACCTTTCTTCCTCATGCACCATGGGTAACTCCTCATCCAAGCCTATCTTGATATATGATGCATATTCTCTTGGTAAGGATGAGGTGGGCAATGTGTTTGCCAAATATGTTGGTGCCCAAAGTGGGGTCAAGAAAAGAACCATTTGGGTGGCCAAGCCTATTGTGACTAACCTCTTAGGACCCAACTTGGTTGGGGACCAACAAGCTAAAACTTGATCAATAGGTGTTGGCTGGAGGGCATTGGGGGCTTGGCTACATTACGAAGAATTGAGGGTCTTCATCATTTATTTTTGTCAAGTCAAGCCAATTGGATTATCTTGCCTCTATCTCATATCCAATGTTCCTCCTTGCGGTAACATGTGCTCAACTCCTTTATATTGAAAGTTACTTGCTCCCTTGTGCATGTGTTGGTTTTGTACCATTATATGTGTTTGTACATGTTGTGCTTCCCTCATACCTATATTGTGTTGTCTAGTATATTTGTGTATGTTGGTTGGCACATCATGTATTTGTGTTCTTGTGTTTGAGCCTTTGTTGAATTTATTTAGTATCTTTCTTGGCTCTTGCGAGAGATTAATGGACTATCCCATTTTGGGGGAGTGTTATGCTTGGGCATTCCACAATCCTAAAATGTGTAGAGGAATACCACTTAGTATGTATATTAAAATTTTATCTAGTCTCTATGTGGTATGTCTTTCTCATTATAAATTTAAGTTCCATAATGTCCATTAATCATCTCTATTTGGATGTTTTTACCTCTTGTTGAGTTTTCTTGATTTATCACATTATGGGGAGTCATATGCTTTGTGCATATTACAAACCTAGAAAATGTGGACATTTGAGGTAGTGTCACTTAGAATTGATATTGATTTTATCTAGCTCCTAAGTGGCACATTTAGCTCAAACAACTTCCAATTCCTTTGGATTTATTTTATTGCTCATCTTTTGGATCTTGTTTGTGAGAGCTTTTCTTGATATGTGATTACTCATATTTGGATCTCCATATCCTACATGGAAACCATTTGCTTCAAGTTACAATAATCACTAGTGATTGTGTGACTATTTGGAGCTATCAAGAAATCTCTATCTAAGCATCAAGCTTAATTCTCAGATTTTGTCTTATGCTTCCTTTTGTGAATATGATCGTGATGTTCTTGCAAACTACCTCGAGAAAATTTTCCCCATAATTCTTGTCATTAGACAAGTGGTACTCCAAAAATGGTAGAACTTGTTGATCATATTCACTTTGGCCCTCGCTCTTATTTTCTCTATCTTTGTCCAAGAAAATGTTTTCCTTTTTCTCCCATGTCTTCCTTGCCTCTTGTGGATCATTTTAGTTTATTGGTATTCTCTTGTGTTTTAATTAATGTAGGTAGTAGTGATGATCTCTTTTGTGTGCATTTTGCATTCAAAAGAAAAATTCAATATAATGCACCATTCATGGGGGAGCTCTCCTATATTATCTAGAACACTCCTTTTATGCTTCTTGTGTTGATCCACACAGTGTTTCTTGTGCTTGGATGCTTGATCTTTTCTTTTGGTACTTTGTGCCATCATGAAAAGTGTAGAGAGTTTGGTTTGTGTGTTGGAACCTTGCTCTATTTGGGAGTTGGCTTTGTCTCATTCTTTGTTACTTGTTTTGATATTTTAGAATGAGATAAATCCTTGAGCATTGTGTGTTTTGTGCATCTTTTGCTCTTTGGCTTTTGCCGTGTTCATTTGTTGAATTTGTGTCCTTCCATGTGTTGATTTGGCTCTTTGATACAATTTGGACACCGTTTGTCGTGTCACACTCTTGTGTGCCACTTCTTGGTTTACTTGGTGTTTTAGTTCAAATTGTATCTCATTTTTGGTTCTTGAGAGTCTTGTGCATGCATATTTACTACATGTTTATATTATGGCATGCTTGCTCTCTTGATCCAATATATAGGGGATTCTCCACCAAATCCTATCAGCTAAGATGTGCATGAAATTCAATTTCATATTAATATGCACATATTTATGTGGAGCTTCTCCTATGTATTGTAGTTTCCTAACTACTTTGGACCCAATTTGTTTGGGCACCATAGTGTACTTATTGTTGTGTAGGTACATTGGGGATATATTGGGTGCTTATCTCTTCAATTAGGAAGAAGTGGTTCCTACATGTCAATTGGAGGCAAGCTAGGATGATCAACAAATTCTTATCCTCGACATCCTACCAATTATATCTCGGTAACAAGTATCTCTCTCATGCATACATATCTTGTTTCCAACCTTTTGTAGGTTTCTTGTTGGCATGAGTTTGTGTTTTTGCATTTTGTGTTTCTTTTGTTGGTTTTTAGTAGATCTCTCTATTGAAAATGTGAGTATGTTGAGAGGAGTTCATATAATGGGTACTATACAAAATCATGCTCATGATTCACTTATCCCAAATATGTCATTCTAGCAATTATATTGCCTATTCTTTCCTCAATTCTCTCTCATGTGCAATAGTGAGTATTTTGCAAAGTTGATTTCGATTTGTGATTCTTGTTGCTTTTGTTCATATATTCCAACTATTCCGTTTTCCCTTAGTAATAGTTGAATGTATGTAGTGTGTTGGTGTTTGAAGCTCATTGATGTACAATAAGATATATTTGAGCCTTTGGCCATGCTTTCTAGCAAAAATCTTATTGGTATATTATATGACTTTCTTTTGTTGTTCATGTGCTTGTTGTGTATATATTTTGTGTGTGCATGTTTCTTCATGGGCATATGTCTTTGTGATATTCTCCACCTAGAAACTTATACACACAAGAGAAGATAAATCTTCGGTTGATCTTGTTTTCCTTGGAGACCACCCTTTATTTCTTTCTGACTCTTCGGTGGCTTCCAAATTTATTTTCCTATGAGTGCTTGTCCCATGTGTTTGCATCTACGAGCACTCATAATTTGCTCTCTCTTGTCGTGTATTGTTAAATGAGTTGGTAGGAGTGAGGATTCCATGATTGTGCACTTTGTTTCCAAATATAATTATTATAATTGGTGCATAATCCTTGGGGAGCTTCTCTAACTCACTTAAGAATGCTAATTTGCCTTTCTCTTTGTTTGAGGTTTAAATGTCTATGGGGGAGTGAGGATTTCATACTTGTGCATGATGTATTCAATTCAATGATTCTAATTTGTGCACAAAGATTGGGGAGCTTTCCTATTACATCTAAACACTCATTTGTTCGTATCTTTTTGTCTTGTGTTGTTTTGGTATCAATTGATGTTGTCAATTGATAATTTTTGGATCTTTTGATTGCTTGCTTCATTTGTTGAAGCTTCTTTCATTTCCTCTTATTTTTTGCAATCTTTGGGTCCTTAATATAGTCTTACTTCCTCCCAAGGATCCATCATTGGATATGTGCATATGCACACCTTTGGAGGAATTCTCACTATATTGGCCGTCTAGAACTTTTCACCCATTTTGGCAATCGATGCCAATGGGGGAGAAGTTTTGGAGGGTTTAAGGGAAGTTGGTTTATGCTTTGAGCTGATTCTTAAGCATTAGCCTTGCATGCTCTTGCATCTTTGTTGTTGCTTTGCATGTTTAATATATAGAGGAAACTCAACCACCCGTAATGGTTGGCAATCTATGCAATGAAATTCAAGTTCATCACACATGCATAGATTGTGGGGGAGTTTGCTCTATATATTGTGGTTGTACCAACATCAAATACTTGTGTAGTATTTGATGTTGGGGCAACCATTTTGTTCGTTAAATTCCATATTTAAACCCTCTCAAAGGGATTGTCATCAATTACCAAAATGAGGGAGATTGAAAGGGAATGTATGCCCCCATGTGTGGTTTTGGTAATTAATGACAATCCCTATGGACTAATGTGCAAATTGAGTTTCACTTGTAGGTTTGTCCATTGGCATCGCTTGGACCATGTGTTGGTTTCAAGGATGAAAAAGAAGAAGCATCATCCAAGGGCTTTGTGCCTATTGGAATCAAGTAGAATAAGAAGAAGAAGATCAAGTATGCCTTGAAGAAGAAGAAGAAGATGGAGTTCCTCATGGCTTTCTTCAAGACATCATTATCAAGATTTGATGTGAAAGCTCACGATGCGCCATCTCTAGAAGATATCATGCTTGGAGCTTGCCATCCTCAATATTCATGGAGTGATGAAGACAAGGTCAAAGAAGAGGTTTCCTCATGGAGTATGGGGGATCCATTCGCAAGTCTTCATCAAACAAGAGCATGCAATAGCAATCAAGAAAGGTGTTCCATCTTGAGAAGGACAAGACGGTCTACATCAAGCTCAAGTGGGATGCTCAAGGCAAAGGTATGATCTTGATAGGATTTCTATTTTACCGGTCTCTTGTAGTGTTCTTGTAGTGTTGGGAGACCGGGTTTAGGATAGATTGCCATACTATCAAGAGGGGCTCTCGAGTGGGTGACTCGTTCGTATCTTTCGAAGAGAGCTCAAACCTTTGCATACATAGCATCATCTTTCTTGGTTGTTGTTTGGTTCTTGTCCATGTGAGGATCTAGAGCTTGTGGTTATCTTCATAACAAGCTCTAGTTCGTCAAAAATAGATTTTCCTTGCATATCTTATTGCGTTTTTGATCTTGCGGGTTTTTCCGGCTCCACACCTTGGGAGGTATCTCACATATATATTTATGGTATTTTCTCCCTTGGTGATACCCAATATTTCACCTTTTGTTGGATTCTAATCTTTATTATCTTTCCAACAAAATTGGTTTCATCCCAATTAGAGTTTCCAAGCTCAACTTCTTGTGTTTTGGGTTCTAGAGGTTTTACCGGTTCGTCGCTTCTGAGAGGTCATACATTTCTCCATTTTATTTTTATCCTCTCTTTTTGGACTATGATGTTTCTTTGCATAATATTGTAGAGATTTTTGTTCTCTTCAAAACGAGCCCAAGATCATCAAAATCGGAGTCCAGAGTCAAAAGTTATTGAAGTTTTCGTGCAATGTTGTCCAGCGTTTTTGCTTGAGCGGTAGTACCGGCCCAAGTTCCGCCCAAAGTTCCGGTAAATCTCGTTTTTCTTCTGTATCGTGTGTTTCTATTTAGAGGTAGTACCGGTGGGGCACCGGTAGTTCCAGTGGGGCGCGAATCTGGCCCAAACGGGCAGATTTCTCTTGCCCTATTTAAGGGCCCCCTCTTCCCAAAAGTTTCCCCAACTTTGGAGGTCATTTTTGCTAGCTCTTCCACTCTCTCTCCTCCATTGTTGACCTTCAAAAGCTTGCCCTCTTCCCTTCTCCCTCCCATGATTCTTGCATCTCTTTGAGGGATTTGAGAGAGGAGATCTAGATCTACAATCTCCACCAAATCAAATCCCTTCTTTGTGAAGGAATCCTTGGGATCTAGATCTTGGAGAGTTTTTGTGTTCTCCTCTTGTGTTCTTCCTCCCTTATTCCCCCAATAGCTTTTGTAGTTTTGGTGAAATTTGAGAGTGAAGAACTTGCCTCTTGTATTTGGTGCATACGTTTGAGTTCTCCTCGGAGATTCGGCGAGTTCAAGCTCTTGGGCTTGTTTCTCTTGGGTTCTTGGAACCCTAGACGGTTGTGTGGAGTTATGGTGTGTTATTGGGGCTCCAATTGAGTTGTGGAGGTTCCCCAAGCTTGTTGGCCTTTTGTGGCATTGTGGAGCCTTTGTGGCATTTCTTGGGAGCCCTCCAATTGAGTTGTGGAGATTGCCCCAAGCCTTGTACGGGTTCGGTGACCACCCTCAAGTGTTCCATAGTGGAACATGAGTAGGCCTTTGTGGTGAGCTCACGGGAGAATAGGGTGAGCCTTTTGTGGCGTCGGTAGGTTGCGTGCCTTCGCATCTTGGGGTGAGGCCTTGTGTGGCATTGGGTGAGCATCGAGCCACCACACCTCGAGGTGAGCCACTTGTGGCGTTCGAAGTACATTGCGCCCCCGCACCTCTCCAACGGAGACGTAGCTTCTTTGGAAGTGAACTTCGAGAAACAAAATCGTCTCCGTGTCCATCGGTTATCTCTCAACCGAGCCCTTTACTTATGCAATTTACATTGTGATAGCCTTCGTGCTTGACGTATTATATCTTGCTATCACCTTGTTGCTTATCTTGCTTAGCATAGGTTGTTGGTGCACTTAGTGAACCTAGTGGATATAGGTTTTGGCTTGATAAATTAAACGTTAAGTTTTATTCCGCATTTATTAGAGCCTAAACCATAATAATTTTAAAACGCCTATTCACCCCCTCTAGGCGACGTCCATTTTCCTTTCAAATACCATGATCAATAGCACAATCTCTCCCCCCAGCACTGAGTGCTTGCTGGGTACCAAGATATCTCGTGTCGTAGTTGCGCCCATCCTCATATTCTAGCACAGTAGCTGTATTATGCTTCAGGAATGTTTGTTGCAAAAGTTACATGATAGACCCTGGGAGAGGATCAGAGGAACACGGATGTCAAATGCAGAGGTAGCAAAAAAAGAAGAGAAAAAGGGATTGCAAAAGTGCTGTGGTGTATATTTTCTTAATCACTCAGGAAACATCCATATGCACACTAAAAGCTTATGACATTCACAGATCTTGCTAAAACTTTCACAATCTCAATGTACTCCAATATTTTGTAGTTTTCACATTTGCAGAGAGCATTTGCCAAACAATTTGATCATCTTCTGTTAAAGGAAAAAAGATGATCTGAATTTCCATTAGCAGGTTTTGGCTACCAATTCTCTTTTCTCTATTCTGGTCCACATGTCGTCTATGACCAAATTATTCAGCTTTAGACAAAAAAAAAATACCTAATCAATAGAGACTTACCAGCAAAAACCCTGAATAACATGCGATTGTCACAAATGCTTGACAAAGCTAGGATGTTCTACTGATAACTTTACTTGTACCTCGTTGGATCTATCGATAGTAGATCCACAGCTACCCTAAACACTATAATTTGTTTAAAGACTCAGGTTCGTAAGCGGGTAGCTTCTTTAGAACCTTTAATGCAATTTTACTCTCAAGAAAACAATTAGAATTGAAATAACTTGCACATGTCTTTTGACCATTACATTAGATGCTTGTCAAATCATAACTTTTTCATTGCTAGTCAATTTATTTGGTTTTCAAATAAATGTGAAGTCAAAGAAATGAAGACTAAAAACACAAGTTATATATAGAGTATGGAGCATTGTAAATCAACACAGCAAAGATCCAGCGAAAATACATGTTTACAATCAATACTTGCCCTGACATTCAACCCAACTAGAACTTTTAAGCTTGTCACCAGAATTTATGTGTGACATATGTATTTATCTGCTAAGTAGAACCCAGTTGTGGTATCATGTTTTTCTATGGAAAAGGATTGAATATGACATTCGAAATGTGATTCTTAAGCTTTTAAAAAATATCTTAAATGCAGCAATATGAAATGATTCCATGAATCCATGGACCCCAGTCACCCCACCATCGACTCAAGATAGTCATCTTTGTAGCTGTCGCTGCTATTACTGCTGCCACTCTCAATCAAGGTAAGCTTTGGCGTTACCATTGTCTTCTGCTTATTGCTCTTGGTGGACTGGGAAGCTGGTAGTCTCCCTCTCTTACTCTGAAATTCAACCAATCTTTGAAGCATTTCATGAGGTGAATCGTTTGGTGAGTCAAAATGTCCAAAGCATTATGAGCACATGAAAAACTGCAAGTATTGTTTACTAGCTTTAATTTCCTATGAAATCTAAATTGTCACATCACATGCACAAATACAAGAATGGAAACCAGGGAGTGTGTCTTACTTCAGCAGCGTTAGTATTGTGAGCTCTGTGTTTGAGGAACACCAGAAAGTTTATTTTGCTCATTATTGAGCCTCCCTGGCTGCGTGCTTCCCTGGCTTCGTGATTTGCTGTAACGAGGAAACCAACTATCAGAACAACTATATAATGAAGTTTTCCAGGTGTATTCCCTGGAAATTTCGAGATGGAAAGGAAGACAAACAACCAGATGCCCATCCAGTCCCATTTATTTAAAATAGGCTGTTGGTCAACAACAGTGGAGAGCTCCTTATCCTGCAATCATCAAATATTTACTGTGCCATGAAAAAAGTTCGAAGTTGTGACAGGAGGCCAAAAGGAAGCACCGAAACAGAAAGTCTGATAACACAGAATGCATAAGATCATCGGTATTGGTTGCGCCAGTGTCTACCATGCTAATGAGGCAATGGAAGACAAACATCAGCGAATAATTTCATACTTAATTTTAATTTAACAGATGCAGTTCCACATGGTAAGTGTGATAAAGCTTCAAAAAAGAGAGAAAAAAATAAGGAAAGATATAGTTGTTGTTTGGTTTCCAGCCACAATTTCCACGGCTGTTGTTCTTTTGAGCTTAAGCGGCCTGGGACCTCAAAGCTGCCCCAGAAACCAAAGAGAAGTGGCCCTGAATCTTCTCCAGTACGCAGCGCTCTGAAACTGAAACTGAAACTCAAACAAATAGAGTCTGCTTTGGGATCATGATCGTGTATGCCGAAAAACCACTGTATGGAGGCATTTCTCCTGATTATTTTACAAAAACGAATGCCGTTTTTCAACATGGCCCTATGACCGCAACAGCAAACTAACAGAGAAATGAAGGCCCCTAGAGGGCTGCAATCTACATATTTCCCAGAATAACGGGTCAGGAGCCAATAGCACGAATTATGTACAGTCTTACAAGAGGATGGACAAGAGCTAACTCGAAGAGGTGAACAGAGGATCAGTCAAGCATGGCAAAATGACCGCATTAGATGCCAGATGGTCGGTTTCAGTGTCAGTGTCAGTGCCAGTGTCAGTATTAGTGTCAGCATCATGATCATGATTTCTTCTTCATGTTCCTCCATTTGACTCTCAGGTCACTTGGGAGGCGTGTCTTGTGAAACACATCCCTGCCATATTCTAGAATTTGAACCCAGGGAATCGGCCCGTCGTCCTTTCTGGTGAATTTTAACATTGCATCCTGAATCAGAATAGCAAATAGTGTAAGAACACGACTACATACACATTAGTAATCAAGAAAATGTAGCAAGAGATAGTGCAAGGTTTCATCTTCAATAAATACAGCCTGGGGTATGCTTACCCTTAGACCTCGCTCTTCTTCTTCCGTCCAACAGAGCTTTGAGCGCCTTCCAACTGGTCCAACAGGATTAGAGCTGCAAGACAGCTATGGGTCAGTTTTTGTAATTACAAAAGCAAACACCATTATAAATGGTACAGTTCCAAATACAGAACGAAATCGGATTCTATGCTAAGAAACACTAGTAACCTAAAAGAAATATGGCGAAAATACCCATTTCATCTTCCCTTTTAGTGTTTGCCAATTATTCAAAACTATGTAGCACTCAACCATATTCAGTTAACTACAATCTAACATCACAATCGCAAATATAACTTTATTCTAACCATGAGTTTTCTAAAGCTTTTGTGAATTGAAATTATTCATGAATAAAAAGGCTGACTCATATTGCCAAGTATCCAGGACGGTGGGAACGAGGGACGGGAACGAGGATCACTCGGTCACCAAAACAGGAAACGATAGGGGTATACATCAGTCGAACAACCGATCAATAGCAGGGACGCGATCCGAACTATTTGGGGTCGATGACCCCAGAATGATAGGTTGGGTTCAGGAAAATATCCGCGCTCGTTACCGGTGCGATCCTGTTGATTCGATGCTGCAAACAAACTTGCTCTATTTATTTATTTTTTGCGTGGGTGATATTATGGGCTTTGTAGGTCGGACCGTGTTAGTCCAGGCTGGATCTGTACGGGCCTCGGTTGCCTTGCTAGCCCAAGAGAGCAATGCATCAGCTGTTTTACTCTCTCGACTCGAGCCCCATCAATGGAAACCTACAGAGTGGAAGTAGAAACACTGCCACCACCGGCCAAAATGGAAGGCCAGACACTGCCGCTGCCGTATGCAAGGTGTTCGAAGACGACAACAGGTTTATGCAGCCGAGCCTGGCTATCAATTTCACACACGGCATAAGATGCAGACTGCGGAGGTGGTCGCAGCGCCGCCGCACTACCTGTTCCGACGGCACATCCACGCATGATGCATTCTGCGATCAGCGACCTGAACCGCCGGAGTAATTGACTCATCCTTGCTTTGGTCGATGGCGGAGCGCAGACTACAGACACCACATACGCCTGGTATGTCATGTACCTGCCGTCCGGCTCACCTTCCGGCCACCGAATCGCATCGTCCCGGTCGTCGACCCCGACCCTCGATCAGGGTCGACAATCCCGGACCAGGGGACGTGGTCTCGTTCCCCGTTTCCGGCTACTATGGGCTGACTTTCCCTTGTATCAATATCAGGGATATAATGTCTCCTAGAGTTTTGACCATCTCGAAGCTAATTAGGACTGTGCTATCTATGGTACTGAACTAAGAACTTCGAACAATAGAAACGCATTGAACTCGGTAGGTCCAATCCTACAAGCATACACCTTAGAACTTTATTAATCACAAGTCTAAATAAGGATGTTCAATGTCATTTAGTTCTGAGTTAACCAGTCTCACGGTCATTTTTAATTACTCCAAAGAATACGATCAGGAAAAGAAGTGTTTGTAAGACTTACTAACGCTTGGGTGGATATGCATAGTTCCGTTTCCTTGATGGTGAAGGCATGTGCTCATCCTGGCACCCGAATGCTTTTTTAGAATTATTTGATACCACTGTCTGCTTTTGTTGAAATCTTGCTTTGTGGTGTCTCATGTTTCGCCAAGGGGGTGATGACCGCTTGCCAGAATCATTTGAAGATGAAGCTTCTATTTCATCAGAATTTTCACACTCGTGAGAATTTGTACGACTGTCATGTTTGTCAGCCTCAACATTCTGACTAGTATCAGGACTGCATCTATTCTGAGATGAATGTTGTGCTTCATAAAATGAATTGCCATTGCCATCTTCACAGGCTTCTGCATTTTCCACAGGTTGCCCATGCTTGCCATTGCCATTTTCACAGTCTTCTGCAACGTGAACTTCTCTTCTTTTATAGAGTACACAATCTTCATTAGTTGCAATACCAGAATTCAGAACAAAACACTCCTTTTCAGTGATTACCTCCTCAGTGCAAGTATCAGTTGTAGCATTTGTTTTCTGCTGACCAGGTTCTAGATCTTTATGAGAAAGGTTATATGCACCAAACTGATGGTTCCCTTGTCTTACTGATGTATTACACCCGTTCAACTGATCCTCTTCAGGACAAGCATCATTTGTATCATTTTTTCTCTGCTTCTTCCTATGCTGACCAGGTTCTTCATCATTATGAGAAAGGTTATCTGCTTCAGGCTGATCGTTATCTTGCCTTTTTGATGCATTACACCCATTCAACTGATTCTCCTCAGGACAAGCATCACTTGTGTCGTTTGTTCTCTGCTTCTTCCTCAACTGACCAGGTCCTTCATCCCTATGAGAAAGGCTATCTGCTTCAGACTGATTGTTACCTTGCCTATTGGATGTATTACACTCATTCAAGTGATACCTGCTGCTGGTGGCTGCTGGTTGTTTTCCAGTAGACTGTTCATCATGTTGCTTTGCAAATTGCTTTGTGCCAAGGAAAGCAGATAGGTTCTTCCTAGCTTCCGAATATGCTGTTTTAGCTTTTTGACATGCTTCAGTAGCTTTAGTATAGAAACATACAGGGCAATATAACTGTCCAGAGACATCAAGTGTCACCGATGAACCAAAACAGCTATCATGAGCAGCCAATGAGCAGGTGCTACATTTCAGCAACTGGCCATCTTTCCCACATTTTATGCATAAATCTTGTTCTGTAAAGCCCTCGATGGAACCATTGGCATCCTTATTCTGAGTAGAGGACGGCATATTGCCCATCAATGATATAAGACAAGCAGCTGCAAAGTCACTGGAACTGTCATCAGAGCAATGCACATTTGATGTTTCCACCACAGCATTTCCCATGATTTTCTTGTTTGCAGCTCGCTTGGTTCCTTCTTTATTTCCATCCTGATGCGAATTTGGAACAGATCTGTCCACCATATTCTTTTCTGTATTCTTTTCGGATAACGAATCGACTTCTGAAATTTTATTATGTAAAGCCACATTGCAGCAAGGAGAATTTATAGCAGTCTGACCACCACAGGACGTATTCTTCAAGATATTGTCATCATCCTGTAGTGCTGGATTAGCTTTGTCAGCAGAACTAACTTCTAAATTAGCATTATCACCATTCCTCTGTTTAAATATTCGAGAATGCTCTGTAGCATCCTCTTGTGGATGATTAGTTTCATATTTATATTCTTGAACAGCTGCATAGCTTATAGAAGGTACAGCGCCTGCAGTTTGTAGACTCAGTTCATTATGACCAGGATCCCTATCCACTAGCTGAATCCTAGCACTACCCACATCCAGATCTTGACTTGTTTTCTCACAACGGACATGTTGTGGTGAATTCCTAGTTTTTCTGCCAAATGGTTGTGCAATGATCTCTGTATCATCTGCAACAACAAATTCATGCAAGTGGCTTTTTTCAGATGTATGTATCGGTAGAGCATCAGTGCTTCTGTCCGAATCTGGAGCCACCGTAGCCTGCATGGTCGATCCTCGATGGCTGAGATCTTTTGATGACTGAATGTTGGTGCCACCATTATGTGGTCTCTCTCCATCTCTTGTGTCAGTTTTGTTGACAAAAACTGTTAAGTTCTCCCGCTGAAGATCAGAACTATCTCTAGGGCACCCATGCTTGTCTGTGTTTACATGATCATGGCTGATAATGCAGAATGACTGGTCATTGACATTGTTCTTGCCACTCTTCTCCACTGGGGACGGTGGGACCACAGATGTGATCTCTGGGTTCACTTCTCTAAGCTGAACATAAAACAAACAGTTTAAAGATATATGAAGAGGAGTAATTGTTTATTTCAAGTTTGATTATAACTTTCTTGGCATACCAACTCAAATGAAGTTACTGGTAAAGTTGGTATCTTCATACATATAAAATTTTGAATATCCTCACTAAAAGGTTGAAGCTTATCCTTCTCCAAGCTTCCTGGACAACGAACCTGCAAATGTTCCATTCATGTAAAGCAAACCTCAAAAAGATCTGGGCATTAAATAAATTGTACCATGTATTACATTCTGCAAATTAAACAGACCAGAACGTATGATGATTGTTTCGTCAAGTTATACGATCTTAATCACATGAAAAGCACCAAAAAGTGAAACCATCAGAAACATGCATAATTATGTGGTGCATTGGTGCGACATCTGACATGGCATCCCAGCTCCTTGCACAAATTGAAGATCTTAAACATAAAGGTGTGGAATGATACTGTTATGATCAGTGGGGGCATCGTAAACATACAACTTGTTAGAATACCCTTTGCTAAGGTAATGTCTGCTGGCAGGACTTGAGACACAATCTCCAAGGGATATCATGTTTCATATCACAAGAAAACACTGGCTCAACTAATAACATCATCTAGCGTAGAGAATGCGGTGAACTACAAGATTTGGATCTATGAACAACTCATTAAGTAAAAACATAAAATCTCTACAGAGAACACGAAATTTTAAAAGGTGCTTTCATAGTCACAAAAGCCCACTACTAATTGACAAACAATGGGTTGCCTGTCAGAATTTAGAATGTCGCTATCAATTTTGAGTCCTTAATAAACACATGTTGTTACATACAACAAACAATATGCAAGATCTTCTCTTGTTGCTACTGTCGTGTCTGAATCAGCGAAAACGTAAGTCTACACCAACCCTCCTCCGGCCCCGTACTCCTCCTCCAGCATCTGCTCCGGGCTGCTGCGTCCCCGACCTCCTCCAACCTCAGTTCCGGACGCCTCTGCCCGGACCTCCTCCTCCGGCAGCAGCTCCGGCCGCCTCTACCTCGCCGTCCTCCTCCAACAGGTGCTCCGGCCTCCGACCTCGACCTCCCGCTCGTCGACCCGCATCACCAGCTCAAAGGTGAGCTTGGGCAGAAACCAAATGGGGCATGTGCTTCTGCTGCCACTCTTAAACTGCTACGTGAAATCGCAATCTGCATGCCTATGTGAAATTGCAATTTGTCGCTATGTCTATTTGGGGATCCCGTCTATTTGCATGTAAAATTGCTATGTACACGACTGGTTAGTCGAAATTGCTGTGTGCAAAATTTTGGTACGAGAGTGGTGAAATTTGCATGTAAAATTGCTATGTATAAAACTATGCTAGAAGTGACACCAACTTTAAGGAACATCTTCGACTAGTATGGTAGTATGTACAAATTAGTTGTCGCAGCTTTGGTCAGATTTGGTCTAGATACGCTACGTGCTTGGGTGTGTAGGTTCGCTTATTTTGAAAAAAAACTGTGTCTAATTTGGAACAGAGGGAGTACATGCATGAAAAAGGGTCAAAACATTCTCATACGGAGTCTGAGTGGTTTAATCCACTTCTCTCAAGGCGCAAAAAGGGAAATTCATTGTATCTGGCGATGACTTCACCTGGTGCACGTGCTGGGATTGAAAAAACAGGGAGTTGCCAAGTCAGGTGGCCTCAATTTGGGTGCACTCTCCAAATCAGTCTCTTCCTATTTTCACTCATAGCATATCGTCGCTTATACATGTCCAAATTATGCTAGCTGAAGTCTTGCAAAGAAAAAGAAAAACCAACTTGAGTTGGCATGGTTGGTGGTATTTTCTTTAATGGATGCGTGAACCAGTTGCTTCAGTTTTTGTACAGAAGCTCTAGGATGATCACCATGATAAGAAATACAAAATTAAATAACGAGAAACATCCATGGGATCAATTGTTGTATAGTGGAGCCTGTCATCTCCAACTTTTAACTGCAATGGATACACTTAGGCCATTGGAAGAATCAAGCCTGAAAGAGAGTATGATTTGCATTCTTAAAGAAAGGAATCAAGATTATGATTTCTAATCATGCTTGCATCATGATCTGGACAAGATTTAATCTAGCTAGCACATTTCTGCAGAGCAAATGCAGGAATGGTATGTTCTTTATTGCACTGTGCACCTTTCATTTTCTGCTTACAGAAACATGACTGTGTGTATGATTCACACACAGTATCAAGATGGAATTACAGACACATGGTCAGAAAGTGTATTACTCTTATGAAATCATATGAACAAGGTAATCCATCTAAATGCATTCACCTTTACTACAACCTTTGAACAAACTTCCAATCTTCTTTCTTGATTAGATGGATATATCTAGTTAGCGCTGTAAATATGAATTCAAATCTCTATCGCGAAATGCAAATTGTACAAACTTCCCAAATCTACTTACTATGTTTTCTTTCAACTCATCATGACAAATGATAATGTTCGGCAAGAGGAGCTTGCAATTTCAGAGGTAAATCTGAAGTTCTGAACCGACATAATGGACGTGGTAATGAAGGGGCTACATACCTGCCCAATTAGATCAAGCAGGACTTCCTCGCAAGAGCGGGTGGCATCAACCCTAAGCTTCTTCCCCCCTGCCCCCGCCGCCCCCGCCGCTACCTCGCCCTCGACTGAGACATCAACGAACTCCTGCAGGCATCGGAGCGCAACCCTCTCCCGCGTGCCTTCCGGCACGCCCGCGAGGGACTCCGGCGAGACGTCCACCAACGCTGCGGAGAAACTAGGTGAGATCGTGAAAGCGTGGGGGTGGATGAAATACGCAAAGGATGCGCTTACGGTATAATATTACCTCTGATGACGGAGAAGTCGAGGGTCTCGTCGCCGGCGAGGGCGTCGGCAACCCAGTGGGCGGCGAAGCGGGAAGCGGAGGCGGAGGGGGGCGGCATTGAGAGA
This sequence comes from Avena eriantha, assembly GCA_910589775.1. Taxonomy (NCBI): domain Eukaryota; kingdom Viridiplantae; phylum Streptophyta; class Magnoliopsida; order Poales; family Poaceae; genus Avena; species Avena eriantha. Next base: position 211,158,134 of record OU342742.1, read on the forward strand.
TTCAGAGGAGTTTGAGGGCCGAGATGGAGGTCTTCGGGCAGGCTAGGCTCGAAGCTGGAGGCCGTCGGGCGGGCTGGAGGTCCTCGCCCGAAGCTGGCGGCGGGGTAAGCTGAGCGGCGGCAGCGCCGGGTCGCCAGAGGAGAAACGCAGCCGCATTCGAATCCAGGGGACACCGGGCCAACCGTAGAAGCTCGGGACGGGTTTGATCACATAATCAAAATATACCGTGCCAAACATCCTCACAGATGCAACCGGTATGCCCATGACACTGGACGGGGCTTGCGTGCGCCGCTCTCGTGCTCCCATCGGTGCGCCCAACTACGTGTCACCATCTAGCGATCCCCCACATCACCGATTTATATCGCCAAAATAAAACAGGAAAAACGATTGGAAATACTCGTATAGCCCGGCCGTCTCCGTCTCCGTCGTATGGTACGCGGACGCCTCCACTCCCCCAATCCTCTTCTCTCTCCCCCCGTGTCGGAAGCTTGGAGTTGAGCAGGATGGAGGGAGGAGGGGATGAAATTGCTGTCTTTCGCCGCTGCCGACCCCGTCGAATCTCGAGCATGGCAGGCCGGACCTAGGAGAGGGGCTCCGATGGCGGATCGAGACCGGCCACCCTGCACCTGAAAACGGCGAATCCTAGGAGGCGGCTGACCTAGAGTTGCTTCTGCAGGCGTCAGGCGCTTCCCAGGGCGCGGGCGCTGCCGGAGGAGTGGATGTTGCGGCGGCGGAGTTCGCGTGACGCTCGGATGAGATTGGGCGTGTGAGCGGGGAGCGTGGTGCTTCGTCGTGGGCGGAGATGGAGACACGCTCACTTAAGAAGAGAAGTCGCGGATGCTCGGAGGAGATTGGGCGTGTTGCAAGCACCTTGTTGACGTGCGCTCCACGCCTACTTACAGGTACTCAATCCCCATGGCCTTCTCTTTCTTCTGTATATCTGACCAGTTATGCGTATTAGTCAGAATCAGGTACATTAGTTTCGTGGTGTTCTTCTATCTCAGCAACTTTCCAATTGACTCATGGGGATTAAGCTTGTTGCTTGTTGCAAAGGAGCACATAAATAAATGTTCCCAATCGTGCGTATCATGACATATAAATTTATTCAGTTTGCATTGGTACATGACATAAAACACTATATAACAAACTATTTAGTTGGCCTCGGTGGATGGAAGTATCCTGTCCTCATAGTAGAGTTAGAAGCCCCACTAGTATGTTGCTGTGAGAATTTCAAAGATGGGTTGTCGTGTTGTAAGTACATGGGGTTAGTCGGATCACCCTGTACAGAATAGTACCAAATTTCAGTGCCAAAGAAGTTTCAAAATGATAAATCTTGACAGTGAAGAATGCTCATACCAGTAGTGTGTATCATATTGTTGGAATCTTGACAGCATTTCTTGATTTTATGGTGGCATTGAAATGGTATTACCCAGCGGTGGCTGCATAGAAGGATTTAGGAATTCTGGAAACATTGTTTGATTCTGTGGTGGCATCGAAATGGTATTACCCAGCGATGGCTGCATAGAAGCATTTAGGAATCCGGACAACATTGTTTGATTTTGTGCTGACATCGAAATGGTATTATCCACCGATGGCTGCATAGAAGCATTTATGACTCTAGGAAACATTGTTTGATTCTGTGGTGACATCGAAACGGTATGACCTAGAAATGGTTGTATAGAAGCATTTATGAATTGGTTGTATTGTAATTGATGTGCACCAACTTGATTTGTCATAAACTCCAAATGACCCTGTGTAAATTATAGTAGATAAACGTTAGTAAAATTAACTTGTCTACTATGTGAAACAAATGAGACATTTCTATACCGTTGAGGTGCTTTGTGGTTGTAGTTGTACAATAGCATTTGTATTTTTCTTCTTCTTTGTTGTTGCTTTCTCGAAGCCACCGACGGGTCTTTTTGACCCTCGAACACTTTTCTCCTTGAACTTGATACCTTTTGGTATGGCAAGCCCCTCGTTGTGTTTTGAAATTCTAGTAGCATCGATTTCCAACCCTGTAACTGAGAAGTTAACTGTAAGTCTCATCTTCACATTACTATAGGTAAATTGGCAGTTTATGACATACCTTGTGAAGTAGGACCATCCTGTGAAGTAGAGGAGTTGGCCAAATCTGCATCTACTTGAATTGAATAGAAAAACTTGACATCTTCTGCCACCTTTTTCTTCATGTATTCTAAAATTCCTCCAGTGTCACCTTGCTTTTCTTGTAGTGTTCTCTTTGTGTACAAGCGATTTTTCATATCTTTGCGTGTAAAGCCAAGGTTTCCTGCTCCGCATGCTTCTTTGGCTTTATTTGAAATGCCTACAGACTTTGCGACCTCTGCTGATGCTATATGTGCTTCACTTACTTTCCTATGAGATCTTAAGTATTGGGCCATGTCACCGTTAGCAAGAATGTGGTTATGTGTCTCCTCAAATTCATACACCTGATAAAGTCCATCCCTAAGACTTATCTTCATGTGTGCATTGCAGCCACATCGTGATTCACGCCTACTATATTTGGATGTATCTTCTCTTTTATCCTCGGGCTCTTAATCATTTAATTTATTCTCTTAGTGCATCTAAAAATGATTATACTTCAAACAAATTACAACTAGTACATACCTTGACGAGAACATAAAAAGGTTCTTTGTTGTATTGTGTTGGAGTTCTTCAGTTTATGCTTACTGCCTCTTCGGACGCTAAAACCCGTATCTTCAGCATACTGATTATAAAAGAAGTAAGCTTCCTCTTCGGATAAAAAATTCATTCTAAGCTTTGGTACCCTTTTATTATTACGATCTACTGCGTTGCTAGCTGCAGTTTCCTGCATATCTGTGTCAGTCAATATCCACTTTAGTTAATGCACCGATGTTTATGTGGGAAGTATGGAAATCCTAATACCAATTACCCTATGAATCATACAATCCTGATCGTGTTAAGTATGTTTCAGTGCAGGAAAGAGTTATCAACATAGTGTCTGGAATTAGATTGGAGATTGCATCATGTCACAGGTTCGTGTAGGATACTGATGAAATTAAATCATGATAGATATTACCAAGTATTCTTACTTTTGGTGCTTCTGATCCACCAGCATCGGCATGGTTCCCGAGACCAACTTGTGGAGAAGCCATTGGTGGAGAAAAAGCCTTGGCTTCATCCGCAAGATCGTGTTAATTTGTCTCTGCTGTCTGTGCCTAGAGAGAGCAGCAAGCTAGGGATTTGCAAGGATTCCGGTCCAGCGCTAATTATCCCGGGAGTTCCAATTACAGGGGGTGTGTGGAGATGGCGTTCATTCCCCCCCTCTTTTCTTGTTTGCACTAGTCGCAGATTAATATATTTGGCGCGAACCAATGTGTTTTCCAGATGTCTTTGCCCGCGAAGGCGAGTTTTCCCTCCAAATTTGTTTCCAGTTATAACGATGTGCTAGCATTACGGGAGTAATTAGTACTTGCCTGGACCCACGTATGAGAAGACCCCGTCGTACGGGTATTTCCAATCGCTTTTCCTATTTTGTTTTAGCAATTTAAACCGGTGACGTGGGGGATCGCTACATGGTGGACACGTAGTTGGGCGCACCGATGGGAGCACGAGAGCGGCGCAGGAAAGCCCCGTCCCATGACACTGCCTACAACACACGGAAAACTCAATAAACTTATCTCCACTACTATTAAACAAGCAAACAAGAACTTTCTTACCGTGCACCTAGCTTATCTCACACAAACCAATCGGCACCGTACGATTAGGCCCACTGATCCCAATCTAACATCCATCATTGACCTGGTGTGGACTTAGCAATTTATAATGACTAACCATAATCCACAAGCAGAGGAATATTTCAACTTCCTGTCCCACGTCCCCTACAATCACGCAATTCTTTCTCTACACTCACGCAAGATTAAAAAAAGAAAACCGAACGAAATCATATCCCCTTGCCCTCAATCTCGATGCCTCCCTGCCTTGCACCACCGCGCCAGACATCGCCCAGGAGCACCGTCTCCTGCCTGCACGGTGACCTGGCAGCACTGCACCGCTCTGTCCCTCGCTGCACGATCTCCATCATCGATTGTTGCCGCTCGCGGCGTGTCACCCGTCAGTGAGATCACTAGAGCCCAGGAGCCTTCCCTCGCTGCGTGGCATCCGTCAGGGAGATTGCCAGCACCCAGGAGCCTGCCCTCATACGTTGCACCAGCGCCGCGTCCGCTGCCGCCTCCAAACTCATCGGCGATCATGTGACTTTCTTTTCTTAGGTAAATAATCTGCCCTTTGTAAATAAACTGCCCTTCATCTAGAGGCGTCTCCTAGACAATTAACAATGCCACTTTGTTATGCTTCCAATTTTTGCTCAACCAAAAAACATAAATCAATTAACTCGCTGTTAGCACATACGTAGACCAAAATTGTAGGAAATATTCATTTTCTAGAAAGCAAATGTGGTTTGACAATTTAAACCGTCCTCACTAGAATAACACAGATAAAGCAATTTTTTTTTTGCCAATGTTAGCTAGATTTATGGTTCCCTATCTTCTGCATATAAGTGCTGATATATATGCATTGGAAAAATCCGCACAAATACACAAGAAAAGCTTTACAACATATAAGATATATGATGATGGAAAGTACTAGCTTACTTTGAAATTATTTTGCATCCATTCATGTATGTACAATTAATAGAAACACATGTACTACCATGGCGCATGATATATTGTGATGTGCATAATGGTATGATAAATTATTTTCGACGAAAACTCATCCTAAAGAGAAGGCTAGCAGAATGAAACACTAAATTTAAAAATAGATCCGGAATTTTTCTCATACTCTATCCCTAGGTTACCGAACCTTGCTCTGCACCATCTAAAAATGTGTGAAGTAGCAATATTTTGAGAAAAGGCTATCAGGTTTACCACTTTCCTGATACAATAAAGATGTACCAACCTGGGACCTCTAACCTGAGTGAACCTGAGGCATCTTCATCAATGAATGTGTAATACAAAAGGGAAAAGAACACTGTCTTCTCTTATCACAACAACAACAATTATAGTTAGTAGTTGCCCATACCAAGTGATAACGGCAATAAAATTTAGTAAAAATGAACATGAAATGTAGATGAAGATAATGAAAATACTCACCCAACACCCAATTGCAAATGCACTTTTTTAACAGGAAATGTAGTACAAACCGTGCTAATATCTTGCTCTACATACGGTGGTGTTCATGATAATATTCCACATTATCCATGTTTCTTTTATTTATTGACATTAATATTCACGGGGGTGACATTAATATTTATTACCTGTGTGCTTATATAATATTTAATGATTTGCTCGGTGATTAAATATGGCACATGTTCATATTGTTGAAGCTCATGATGTTATGTCCTCTTCCGCTTCCAATGGAGAGTGTACCACATTTTAGGACATCAGCAACAACCACTACTCAAGTAATTGATTTATAACTACTACCTATTACTCAGGTAATTGATGTGACCCTAAATTTTATGAACAATCAAATAATTATAAATCAGACACAATAGTCCAATCATTCATTATCTAACGCAAGTTGCACATTTAGATATATGGCATTTCAAAAACACTTCAGCAGATGTCAATGCTAATATTTGTATTTGCATTGCAGGTCATCATCATGAAGAGGCATGGTGTCGGAGTCAGCATGCTTTTTGGTATCATATTAAACTGAAATCAACTATTGGACAGAATGCTGGAAGCGACAAGAAATCCATGGAGACTTGCAAAGATACAATGCTAGAACTATTTTGATATTTTGTTTCAACAGTCCATACAGAAAGCATATATACGGCCAACCGATTTACTGCTATTACAATTGCGTAGAGTGACATTTATTGAATTCCTAGCTCTGGAACCATTTTGTGCTTGAAATTAGACTAGACTAAGTTTTGTTGCATCATATCTATACAAATATTAACTATGATGGAAGGTGCACGAGACAAAAGGAATGAACTTTTCATCATCTAAATGTGAGGTTGGACTCTTTCTAGCAGAAGCTCTTCAACCATATAAGCAAGACGGATTTGTTGGGCAGAACTAAAAACCGCGCTTTTTGAGTTTTATCAAGCTCCCATTGTTTATCATTGTTCTTAAATAAGTCAGGTGCTATGGCTACCTTGCTAATACCTAGAAAAAAATGTAAAACTAAATTTTTGATCAAGTATGTCATTTTCTCGGGATACCATTTAAGTCCACCCTTCATAGATATTTGTAGCATTCAATGGTTATGATGTATTATTCGCATAATTATTTTGTGTTATCACTTACCAGATGGAATGCAAGAACAATACACAGAACAAGTCATTTCGTGCAAACCTGCTTCTGTAACTGTGTAATGCTGTGAAAGACTGCTTCCCTATCACCACTAACTTGTGTTTCCATGTCAATCGTGTTATATGATGATCCCAACTGCTTAATCTCTAGGAGAATCAACTATTGAAATCTTTCTGGAAAGATCAGACCTCCACAAATCCTCCCAATCCTAACAGGTAATATATCCATATGAGTTTGTGTTGCACTTATGACACCACTATTAAGTTTTAATATACAGCGATTAAGCACTCCTCCAACACAAAGACTTGGCCAAGAAGATTGGCTATACCAAGATATTGTGCCATAAAGGGAGCAGGGAACTATTTGAGTGGAAAAGCAAACCATTTTGAAGAGCCGTCGTGACTTCTAGATCCCTGACTGTTACCATCAGTTCATCCAAACCACCTCCCATTCCTCTAGGCATATCACTCCCCCGACGCTCCCTAGCTGGTTCCTTTGGGATCCTCGTGACTCAGCCAACGCGCCAGGGCTTCACGTCCACACCGGTGTCCCCTACGAGTAGAAGGCAACTGTTGGGGATATACTTTCCGGGTATCCTCACAGTTCCTCACTAACAAGGGGGGGCCACTTTGGGTTAGAGCTTTGCTTCACGGGCGGCCCAGTCATGGAGAAAAGACGGAGTCCAATCCGGCTACGGGAAGGCCCAGAAGACTTATCGACTTAGGCCCATAGTGTTACTTGTAGTTCAAGATGTACTCTGTAACCGACTCTTAGTCGTAGCCGGATAGATCTCTCCTGTAAACCTTAGGCCAGATATCTATATAAGCCGTCCTAGGGAGAGCCTTTAGGGCAACACCTCAATAGTCTACAATTTCAACTCGTACAGGCAAAACCCTTGTAACCCATATTCCGGCTCTGCCATATTACTGGATTGCTAGCAGGAGTAGGGTCCGTCCAAAGCCGGCGGATTCGAACCTAGGTAAACTTGTGTTCTCACCGTCCCGGAACACCGTACGTCTCACACCCCTCTCTTCTGCACGCCTCGAGGACCCCCTCATGGCGTACTTGTCATCAATCCGACGACAGTTGGCGCCCACCGTGGGGCCTGTGAGCTCCGGATCCGCGTTCCGAGCGGAATCTGCAAGAATCGGAATCGGCGAGACCATCGCCGTCGGTCGCATCCTCTACGCCAGCGATGTCCTTCTCATCGTTCTCGACGAGACTTGGATTCCGGCTAGGGAGGCCGTGACTGCCTACATAATCATGTCTTTTGGTGAGATCGATGTTTACATCGGTTTTGCTGAACCTGTCCCACCCACCCCAGCGGTGATGATAGAGGCAGAAGAATCTTCTGGGTCCCCTTTGTCCGCAGAGGCGGTAAAGTTCCGGATCTCAGAAAACCCTAATCCCACCCAGCCCGCACCAGTGTGCGGAGATAGTGGAGAAATCCGAGCCTGAAGAAGACCTAGCGGTCCAAGTCAAATCTGGAGTGGATCTCCTTGGAGAAGCCGGATCCCAGATCGACCCACCCGCGGAAGTTGAAATCTAGGAGGAGCATATCAATGACACTGATTCCGGCTCTGATGACGCCGGGACAGACAGGCCTTTCCTAAGGTACACACTACGATGTATGATAATGCAAGACGCAAGCGCAGATGCAATTCTCGAGACCATCAGGAGCTTCAATGAAGCTGATCGCGAGAGCCGCAGGTACCTCAGGAGGAATGCGTCGCACTTTGTCAGATATGTGGGATCCGGATCCGGCTCTGCCGATGCTGGAGAAAACACTGACTCTGTGCTGGAGGCAATTGGAACAAACGCCGACGTACCTGCATCCTCAGATGAATCGATGACGTCAGCGGATTTCCGAAAGTTCTCCGCGGAATATGAAGAGGAGTATAACTCCAAAGCTGCAGAGGAAGGAGAAGCCATGGATGAAGGATCCGGGGAACACTCTCCCAAAGCGCAGGATGACATGGAAGTCGGAGATAATCCCAAAATCCAGATGTCCAAAAGTACCAATCAGAGCTTGACTCTGGGAAACGGACCCAAAGCCGTCTTTGCTACCGGCGCTGCCAAGAGGGCAAAGAAGAAGAACAAGAAGAACAAGACCCTGGCAAAAGACCCTCTGACATAGGAGGTGATTGCCGAGGAATATGAGGAAGACTCGGATGGAGCACTTATCCCAAACGAGCCGAAAAAAGAAGAATCGGTGGATGGACACGTGATCACTGAAGGTGTGCGTAAACTCATCGATGCTGCATTAACCACACCTATTCCTACAGCTGCAGAACTTACTGCGGAAGAACTGGACGAGAGGGCGCATGCCCTAGAAGCGCGTTGTCAAGTACTCCTCGATGAAGCCAAAAACATTGAGGAGTAAAAGAAACGCATAGCATCTGCGGGGAAGTACAACTCCAGGCAATACCAGAAGACCAGGAAGCGTCATACTAGTGACAACCAATTCCCGCAAATCCATGCCGTCCTTTTCAGAGAAGAGATGGGGAAGCCTCGGAAAGATAGCAAAGGAGAATGGGTATATCCAACCCCATTACAGAATACCGTGGCAGCCCGAGAAATCCTATCGGCTAATCCAGGTCCGGAGGAGATCCAGTTGGGAATCAAACTACTCAACAAGGGATTGGAGCAGCAAAAGGTCGCCATGTCCGAAAGTCAAAAACTGGTCTCGGATTCCGACCAATGTCGCACAGATCCGGCATGGGCTGACGTAAGACCCCAGCGCGTTCCGGAGCAGCATCATCGCCTCGAACGCCGGGAAGACAATTATTCAAGAACCGGATCATCAGGACAGCATCACAGAACTGCGTGTGACTGGAGCAACGTCGCTCTAGCGGCCGAACAAGAGGCCATTGCTGCACTGTATCCGAGAAATCCTCCCCGACGAGAGTCGAACGATCGAAGGGGAGAAGATAAAGAGAAACGTCGGGAGGAGAATCGTCAAAAAATGCCACCTCCTAGACATGCAAGCCGTCCGGCTGAGCCTCACCATAGTGGGAACGACGGACGAAGGAACGACGGAAACCATGCCGGGACAAGCTGGCAGGGGGCTCGTCGTAGTGAAGACCCTCCCTGGAACCGGAATAATAATGCTCCGAACGGAGGCCGGCGAACAGCAGGAAACAATCCAGCTGCCCCACCCTCTCCACCAAGCAGTCATCACAATGGCTCTCAAGGGGGACAAGGAGGACGACGTGGCGGAGGAGGTGGTGGCAGAAGCCGAAGTCTGGCTCCAAGGCACCGCAGCCACAACCGACATTCGGGACGATCTCTATCCCCGAACGACGCAAGACACAGGATCAATTTTCCAACATAGAGGTGCGGCGCTACGAAAACGATGATATCTACGTGGGCCCAAAGTGCTTTGGACCACGCATCAGAGCTACAAGATTCCCGAAAGGATTTTCTATCTCAAGACATATCCAAGCCTACGGCGGCATTGCTCGGCCATATACCTGGCTACAAGATTTTTTTCAAGCTTGCTGCATCGCCAAAGGCGGAAACAGCCTGGTCGCAACCCGATATCTCCCACTTATGTTGCGGGAGACGACACGATCATGGCTTAATGTACTTCCGGAGAACACCATCCAAAACTGGTATGACATGCAAAGCACGTTCTTTCGGAATTTCGAAGGCACATATTGGAGGCCCTATACGGTCGGAGACCTACAGCGTTGCACCCAGAAGGCCGGAGAAACTTGTCGGGATTACCTCGGACGATGGATCAACACCAAGAACTCCTGTGAAGGAGTAAATGATCAAACTATGATTGAAGCTTTCATTGCAGGTCTCCCAATTGGTCTACTGCGCCATCGCTTGAAGTGTGACAAAGTCACTGATTTGGGAGAGATGATAGAAACAGCGAGCAAGTATGCAGATGCCGACGACGATGCAGAGGGATTACTCAATGCCCTAGTTGTGCCATAGATGGAAAAACAACCAAAGCAACAAGCTCAGAAGTGCAAAAATACCTTGGAAGAGAAACCCAACACGGAAACGGCAGTGGTCACTGCTACTTTCGGGTCTGGAGGACAAGGAGGACGCGGCGGAGGCCGCGGGTGTGGCCGTGGAACTTCGAGAGTCCAAGGTAGAGGAGACCAACAACCAGGCAAAACCTACTCTTGGGCCGACATTGCCAATAACCCATGTGTGCATCACTTAGATGCCAATGGGGGCTCGTCCCACACCAACACCAAATGTCGTTTCAATGACGACATCAAAAGAGATGACACCGCGGGCTACAAAGCTAAGCGGAAGAAGGGAAAGAAGAATCCCAAAAAAAGATAAAGAGACCAAGGAAGATTCCGACATGGAGAAAGCTGATGCTTCAAATCCCAAGCCGGGAGGGAAGAAAAAATTTCTGACCAAGAAAGATACGTATGTCACCTTCCTCAGATCTCAACCAACAAAGGTCAAGAAAGCAGTTCTACATGAGCTCAATGCAACAGTTCTGGCTGTCCCCCAATTTTTGGACTGGTCGGAAGTGGCAATCACACTTGACCGCGCTGATCATCCGCCTAAGTTGCACAAGCGAGGAAAATACGCCTTAATCGTCAATCCACTTATTGACGGTTATGGTTTCTCCAAGACCCTCATGGATGGTGGCAGCAGTATCAATATTCTCTATGTCGAAACGCTACGCCGGATGAAGATCTCGGAGACCCAGCTGAATCACAGCACTGTGATTTTTCACGGGGTTGTCCCAGGAAGACAAGCTAATGCCCTGGGAGAAATCACTTTGGATGTTACCTTTGGAACTCCAAAGAATTATCGGACGGAGGCACTTTCCTTCGAAGTGGTCGTGTTCAAGAGTGCGTACCACGCTATATTCGGACGTCCGGCTTACTAGGCTTTTATGGCTCGTCCGTGTTACATTTATAATATGATGAAAATTCCAGGTCTCAACGGCGTAATCACTATCAGGGGAGACCCAAAGAAAGCACGAGAGTGCGAGGATGGAAATGCCGCCTTTGCTAAAGTCGTGCTGCACGCCTAGGAGTACCAGGAGATCAAGAAGAGCATAGATCTGTCCGAGATGCCCGCAACGAAGAAGGAGGTGACAAAACCAAATCCGGAGTTCAAGGCATCAGAAGAGACAAAGAAGACGCCGTTGAAGGATGATGACCCCTCCAAGGTGACCAGATAGGCGTAGGCCTAGGTAGCACGTAGGAAAGCGCGCTCGTCAAGTTCCTCCAAGCAAATCAAGATATCTTCGCATGGCAGCCATCTGACATGACCGGAGTACCTAGGGAACTTGCCGAGCACTCTCTAAATGTAAACCCGAACGCTAAACCCGTCAAATAGTCCTTACGATGTTTCGGTGATGAAAAGCGTAAGGCAATAGCTAAGGAACTAGCACAGCTCGAGTTAGCTGGATCCATAGAAGAGGTCATCCATATTGAGTGGTCGGCCAATCCTGTAATGGTCCCTAAAAAGGACACCATTGATTTAAGGATGTGTGTTGATTATACTGCCTTGAACAAGGCTTGTCCAAAAGATCCGTTCGCTCTGCCTAGAATTGATCAAGTTATTGATTCTACGGCAGGCTCGGAACTCCTTTGTTTTCTCGACGCATATTCTGGTTATCACCAAATCCGGATGAAGGAATCTGACAAAGTCAAAACTTCATTCATAACCCCCTTAGGAACCTTCTGTTTCGTTACGATGCCCTTTGGGCTGAAGAACGCAGGAGCTACCTACCAGCGCATGATGCAGCGTTGCCTCCACGACCAACTCGGACGCAATGTACATGCATACGTGGATGATATTGCGGTGATGTCCAAAAAGAAGGAAACGTTGATTTCCGACTTGGAGGAAACATTTGCCATTCTACGAAAATACAACATCATGCTTAACCCGAAGAAATGCTTCTTTGGAATACCAGCCGGAAAATTGTTAGGTTTCATCATGTCTCAAAGAGGCATAGAGGTGAACCGGGACAAAATCAAGGCTATACTCAATATTTCCAGGCCAACTCGCCTGAAGGACGTACAAAGACTAACTGGTTGTATCGTTGCGGTCAGTAGATTTGTAAGCCGGCTTGGTGAAAGAGCCGCACCATTATACAAACTCCTAAAAAGACCAAGGATTTTGTCTAGACCGACGAAGCTGAAGCTGCACTACAAGACCTGAAGAAAGTACTCTCATCTGCTCCTATCCTTGCTGCGCCGGAACCACAGGAACCGATGTTTCTTTATCTTGCTGCGACAAACAAAGTCGTTAGTATCGTCATGGTGGTGGAGAGACCGGAGGAAAATCAGGAACACCTGGTGCAGCGTCCAACTTACTTTGTCAGTGAGGTCCTGACAGAATCAAAACAACGGTATCCGCACTATCAAAAGTTGGCTTACGGTGTTTTTCTAGCATCTCGTAAGTTACGACACTACTTTCAGGAGCATCCAATTACCATGGTGAGCACAGCTCCCATGAGAGATATAATCAACAAAAGTGACGCTACAGGACGTGTCGCCAAATGGGGCATAGAGCTTTCAGCTTTCGATATTGAGTATAAACCTCAGACAACAATCAAATCCCAAATCCTTGTCGACTTTGTTGCTGATTGGACAGAGACGAAGGAGAATATGAATCTCCCTGAGTCAGAATATTGGACCCTCTACTTGGATGGGTCTAAGGCTCGAGGGGGCTCGGGGGCTGGCGTGGTGCTCAAATCACCCCAAGGAGATAAACTTCTATACGTGTTGCAGATCCACTTCACATCGACAAACAATATTGCCGAGTATGAAGCACTGCTGCATGGAATCTGGATTGCTAAAGATATTGGCATCCGACGTTTGATGTGTTATGGAGATTCGGATCTTGTTGCTCAGCAAGTTTCGGATATTCGTAATGCAAATAAACACATGGAAACATATAAAGCTGTCGTGGATGATCTATCTAAATTGTTCGAAGGGTTTGAGGTTCAACACATCCCTCGAGCAGAAAGCGAGGAAGCAGATGCATTATCTCGAATAGGCTCTGCACGGAAAGAGGTCCCGGATGGCGCTTTTTAGAGCACCTCCAAGTTCCCTCAATAAAGGGAGTAGATGAGGAATATGCGACCAAATCCGACTCACCACTAATAGCAGTTCTGGCTGTAATTCCCAGCTGGACTCAACCCTACCTTGATTATCTGGTAGATGGCAAATTACCCGAAGACGAGGTTCTGAGCCGGCAGATTATCCGACGAGCGAAAGCCTATACTATAGTTAAAGGTGAGCTCTATAAGCGGAGTGTTTCTGGGGTTTTCAGCGCTGTGTATCTCCAGAAGAAGGAGTGGAAATCTTAAGAGAAATCCACGAAGGCGAGTGTGGTCACCATGCTGCAGCCAAATCTTTAGTGGCAAAAGCTTTTAGACACGGTTTTTTCTGGCTGACAGCTCAGGCAGATGCCGAACGATTAGTCAACACGTCCAAAGGCTGCCAAAAGTATGCCAAACAAGCTCATGTTCCGGCTGATCAGCTGCAAACAATACCTATAACATGGCCTTTTGCGGTCTGGGGGCTTGATATGGTAGGACCATTTAAACGAGCTCCAAGTGGATTTACTCACCTCTTAGTGATGGTGGATAAATTCACCAAATGGATTGAGGCTAAACCTGTCACTAGTTGTGATGGAGCAACAACCAAAAGATTTGTCGAGGATGTTATAATCCGGTATGGTTATCCACATAGCATTATCACGGACAACGGGAGTAACTTTTCTATGGGAGAATTGGCTGAATTCTGCAACGAGCAAAATATCCGGCTTGACATTGCATCAGTCGCACATCCACAGGCTAACGGATAAGTCGAAAGAGAAAATGGTTTAATCCTACAAGGCCTAAAACCGAGACTCGAAGCACCACTAAGACGTGCTGTGGGGGCTTGGGCAGAGGAATTACCCTCTGTAATATGGAGTTTACAAACAACTCCAAACAGGTCAACCGGATACACACCTTTCTTCTTGGTCTATGGCGCAGAAGCAGTTCTTCCTAGTGATTTAATTCATACTTCTCCTAGAGTGGCCGCGTATATTGAAGAGGATGCCGAGATTTCTCGACAAAATGATCTCGACTTAGTCGAAGAAGTTCGCGTCGTTGCTGAAATAAGATCAACAGCCTATCAACAGAAGTTACGCAAGTATCATAGCCAGAGAGTCTGAAACAGATCTTTTAATAAAGGTGATTTGGTTCTTCGGCTTGTGCAGCAAAGAAAGCACAAACTTTCCCTAGTATGGGAAGGGCCCTTTTTAGTTAGTCGAGTATTGCACAATGGATCGTACTACTTAACTGACATGAGGCCAGTCAAAGAAAGACCTGCTACTAAGAAGAGAAAGAGAGATGGAGGCAGTACAAATCCAGATGAGTTAGACAGACCATGGAATATTGCTCAGCTACGTCCCTTTTATTCTTAGTTTATCCTTCTTTGTAATCATATATATGTACATGTTCTGTGAGAAATAAAAGTTTTGGTTGCCTCAAGTTTTTCTGAGAAGTTTTTACTATCTTATTTCTGAATGATCATGTCATAGTCGAAAATCCCAGAATGCTTGAAAGTACTTTATGCTCATATTCGTTCTGATTTAGATTTCCGATTCTAAAAATGCTACCTTCGGGTATAACTCTAAAGTTTCTAGTCTATACTTTGGTTCTTTGTCTGATTGCTGGATGCGGGTATTTTCCGAGTAGTGAATTGTTGGTACTAGAAGCCGGCTTTGTTTCCGAGTTTAAACTGGTTTAGCAATTGAGCTCCGTTGCTCGGTAAAGTTTCCGGGCAGAAGGTTTAGCCGGCTCACGAAAGGGACAAGGCGGAAAGCCAGATAAACGATAAGTATAGACAAAAAATTACAAGTGCTTATGTAAACATTTCAGGCACACAAAAAAAATTTAAGCCAAAAGTGCTGAATAGATTAAAAGCTTAGCACTAGCAAAATTATAGTACTTCATATTTACAAGCCCATCATGTTTTTCAGAATAATACAAATATTTTTGGCAATCTATGATGCAGGAGGAGAGGAAGGAGCTGCCGGCTCGCTGGATACATCGCCTTGATATCGTTCCGAGATATCCACATCCAAAATGGTGCGGTCATCGTCAGAAACTTCTGCTGAATCTTCTGGAGGCGGAGGCGGAGTGTCCACGCGGGTAAAGAAAGGAGTTTTATAGCTGGTCAAATCAGCCACGTGACACCCATATCCGGCACAGGAGTCCATAATGGCCTGGATATCTTGCTCCTGGCCGTCTTCATCTACTTTGCAGTACCCTCTGGTCACTTGCTAGTTTTCCATATTTCCATGGTGGCTCATGACCATGGTGAGAGCGTTCTGCGCCGCGGTCCGCGCGTAGGACATGTTCCAATCCTGGACAAGTTGCGGCATCTCCTTTGCCTTGTCCTGCACCTGAAAATCCGACATGCTATGCATGTCCGGAATCTTGAGAGCTTCGCCAATGTCCTCAAGGGATTGGCGGAAGTCATGAAGTAGGTCACTGACTTGGGTAAGCCGGTGGGTGCGGGGCTCAGCGGAGGTGGAGTCCGTCAAGTTCAGAGGACCTATAAACAAAAACAGTTAAAGAAAATCCGACATTGAAAGAAGTCGAAGAAAACAAACAAATCGGACAGGTGGAACATACCGAAGATGACGTCGTCGACTTTTGTCTTCTCTTCCCGAAGACTCCGGAGTTCAGTCCGAAGCGCCTCGGAAAGATCCTTCTCTCTGAACAGCTCATTATTGAGGTCCGAGATTTTCTGATCTTGAGCGGCAATCTTACGATCGCGCTCGTTAGTGGCCATGGAGGAGGACTCGAGAATTTGAGCAATGCTCTTTTCATGATCCGCTTTGAGCTGATCCAGCTCTCGGCGGAGTTCCTTGTTCTCCACCACCAAAGTTTTGAGGTTCTCGGCCTCTTCAATCATGGTGCAGGACTGTTTTACCAGCGCTGTAAGTGAAAAAAGAACAACAGTTCAGTAAAAATTCGACTATAAAAAGATGAAAGACAAGGTTTGAGTCTCGGAATGTTTACCTTCGGCCTCATCCTTGGCAACTTTAAGCTCAACATTCTTAATCAGAGAGCTTTGATCTCTCTCCGCTTATCACAAACATTTTTCAACAAATCATGTTTATAGGAATATACTTTCTGTAAGTCAGAATACCCAAAGTCAGAAGTCTACTAAAGACTTGGGCTAATATTTTTACTAATATCAGCACGAGCCTTGGGGGGCTACACTAGTTCGTTCTTTGGCATCCTAAGGAAGCATAAACCCGGATTATTTATCCTACTTCATGCTTGGGGGCTAGAGGATATGATATGAAATAAAGGAAAAACAGGAGTTAGAATTCCGACTTACATATTGTTCGCGAGTAAGTTTATCCAAACTCGCATTC
This sequence comes from Avena eriantha, assembly GCA_910589775.1. Taxonomy (NCBI): domain Eukaryota; kingdom Viridiplantae; phylum Streptophyta; class Magnoliopsida; order Poales; family Poaceae; genus Avena; species Avena eriantha. The sequence continues at coordinate 211,174,810 of OU342742.1, forward strand.
ACTTCAACATCAACCTTTTCAGCGAGGGTTAGAGGGGTCACTGGAGCCGTTGGAAGCTCACCGGCCCTTATCCTCTCGTTGTGAAGACGCACTTGTTCGAGAAGGTTAGAGTGCTTGATGTCCTCTGCTTCTTGCGCTTCTTCTTTAGCAGATAGATTTATTTTCTCCAGGCACTTCCTGGCCAGCCGCTGGATCTCTTCAGCAGATTTCTAGGACAGGCCAAACTTGGCAAGTCCCGGATTGCTGAGAAGGTTTTCGGCAAAGGTTTCTGCCGAGGGATCATTACCTGAAGAGGGTTCACCCTTATCTAAACCTGAATCACCCATGGTGACGTCAGTTTGCGATTCAAGGATCGCAGGCTCCGAAGAAGGAGCCGGATCTTCTGCGACGGCCAGAGAAGGAATGATCACCAGCGTTGCGGAAGGTTGAGGGGCAGGAGTCGGAGGAGCCACGGCAGGAGAAGCTATGGTAAGCTTTGTCTGTCGCAGGGGCTTCGAAGAAGTTCCCTTCCCCTTGCCCTTGATGAGCTGTTTAGCTCTGAGAATGTAATAGAGTCGGAACCATTACATCTCGGAAGAAAATTCGAGTGAAGTGCAAAGGCGGAAGTTGTGATTGAAAGTTACCTCTTCACGACAGGCACCTCCTTTGTGCCAACAGCCATTGTCAGAGCCTTGCGCTTCTTGAGCGCAATGTCCGGCAATGGGACCAACTCCGCCTCCTGAGAAAACTCTGGAGGATATCCTTCGAGTGGAGCAAATTTCGACTCGGGGAGGTCAGCAAGCTGAAAAGAAGAAAACATATCAGTATTGCAATGTAACTTAAAGATTGAAACACATAAAAAGGTTTACTGTTAGAAGCTTACCGGCACTACGGGGTTTTCCGCCGTATGCATATCTAGAGAAACCTCCGGGATCCTCCTCTCGATCCGCTCCCTTATCAACAATTTTATCTGGCTTATATAACCTTGTGTGGTATAGGCTGTGGGGATGATGCCGAGGGAGTCTTTCTTGGATGACGTGATGGAGTGCATCAGTCGGTCTCCATGGTACTGAAGGGGTTGGATCCGATGTGACACCCAACATTGGACCAAGTCGGATCCCTTCAATCCTTTGTGTTTGATCAGATATTTGATCCGCCTCTTAGCAAGGATCAGATCGTCACTGAGAGCCGGAGGGGCCTTGTCCCAAGACGGTTGGGCCGTGGCAGCTCCGTCGATTTAAGCCGGCAAAGCAGTGGCTTTGCCGGGAGCCGGAATATCCTTGTGATAAAAGAAGGTTGATACGTCCATTTTGCATCACTATTCTATGTCATAATTCATTGTTATTCATTGATATATTTTGTATTGAGAGGTGATACTTATGTTATTTCATCTGTTTTTGCATGGTTGATGACTTTTGGAGCATGGACCGCCGTAGTCAAGATTCTGATGGAAAAGGTGCTATTTGGAGGCAAAATTCGTGAAGATCAGAAAATCCGGGAAAATATATGGAAAATCCTATTTTTCCAGAAGACTAAGGAAGCCAGAATGGGGGCTGGAGATGGGCCACAGGGGGCCCACACCACCCCCTGGCGCGGGCAGCCCTAGGCCACGCCAGCAGGTGGTGTGACCGCCCTGGCCCACCTCTGGTCTCTCCTCTGGCGTATATCATCCTCCCGAAACCCTAAGACTCAGGGAGCGACCGCAGAATGATTCCGCCGCCTCTGCGGGCAGAAAACACCGAGAGAGAAATATCTCTCCGACAGACAGATTTCTACCGGGGGAATTCCTTCCCGGAGAGGGGAGATCGTCGCCATCAACACCATCATCAAGCTGGACTTCATCGGTATCATCATCATCATCACCACCATCATCACCATCATCACCCTCATCACCATCTCCATATTGCTGTAACAATTGAGTTGAATCTTGCATAGTTCATAGGGGAAACTTTCCAAATGTTGATTACTCTTTGTAGTAGATGCTATTGAGTGAACCATTGAATTATTTTTTATGTTCAGATTGTTATACATCATTATTCCATCTCTGATCATGATCCTTATGATGTCTTGTGAGTAGTTCGTTTTGTTCTTGAGGACATGGGAGAAGTCATGTTGTTAGTAGTGGAGTTGTGTTGAGAAAGATTGAATAGATTGTTATTTAAGTTGTGGTGTACTTCTTCTAGTGGTGTCATGTGAACGTCGACTACATGACACTTCACCTATATGGGCCTAGGGGAATGCATTGTGTATTTGGCTACTAATCGTAGGGGTTACCGGAGTGACAGAAACCTGAACCCTCGTTAGGAAACCATTGCACAAGGGACGTAAGGGTCTTAGAGTTTAAAGCTGTGGTTAGGTTTCTACCTTAATTACTTTCTTGTACTTACGGATGTTTGCAAGGGGTATAATCACAAGTATGTATTAGTCCTAGGAAGGTCGGTACATTAGCACAGGTTCACCCACACAACACTTAGCAAGCTAAAGAAGATTAATCAACTATATGAAGCGAAAGCACTTGATAGTCTTCCCATGTGTCCTCGAGAACGTTTGGTCATCTTAAGTAATACAACCGACTTGTCCTTTGCTGCATAAAGGATTGGCCCACTTGCTGCATTTATTCCTACTGTATTTTATTTACTCGTACTTTGTTTACTTGCTTTATCGAAAACCCCTAAAAATCCGTTTGCTAAGTATTTGCAGAGAATTCCTGATCCATACCACTAGCCAGCACCTTCTGCTCCTCATTGGGTTCGACACTCTTACTTATCGAAAATACTGTGATACACCCCCTATACTTGTGGGTCATCAAGACTATTTTCTGGCGCCGTTGCCGGGGAGTGAAGCGCTATTGGAGAGTGGAACTGGTAAAGGAAACTTCTACTGTGAGTACTGTTTACTTCTGCTAGTTGCTTTATTTTCGTTATGGATAATTTGTTGAGTTTCTTATTTGGTAATGCTACTACCACTGCTAAGGTAGTAGATAAGCCACCACCTGCTGAGAATGATGTTTTCAAAATACCTACAAGAATTATTGATCGTGTTATGGATAACTACTATGTTGGGGATGGAACTGTCCATCCCGGTGATCATTTACTCTTTATACACGAATTATGCGGGTTGTTCAAGTGTGCAGGTATTACTACAGATCAAGTTAAGAAGAAGTTATTCTCATTATCACTGAAAGGAAGATCTGAGGAATGGTATAAGCTGCTGAAGAATGGTCAAGCTCTGGAATGGGAGGAAATAGTGCCTCTCTTTTATTCAAAGTTTTATCCTCCTAGTGAGATTCATAAAGATTGGAATCAAATATACAACTTTTGGCCTCTTGATGGAGAGAGTACAACTCAAGCTTGGGGGAGATTGAAGTTATTAATGCTCAAATGTCCCATTCATGAGCTCCCCAACAATATTATTATCAACAACTTTTATGCAAGGCTTTTTCTGCATGACAAGGATTTATTGGATGCTTCTTATGCTGGATCATTCACTAGCATGGAAGAAGAAGCTAAATGGGATCTTCTGGACCATATTCAAGACAATGCTGAAGCTTGGGAGAATGACAAAGGTAGAAAGTCAGGTATAAATTATGATTATGAATGCATTGAATCTTTTATGGGAACTGATGACTTTCAAAATATTAAAAATGCTTATGGTCTAGACTCTCAAGCTATTGCTTCTTATTTTAAGGCCTTTGCTTCCTACATTGAACTGCCTAAAAAGAAGTGGGATAAGTATCATGAACCTTATAAAGATATTGCTAAGAGTGTTCCTGCAAGAAATACTGAAGTTTATACTGCTAATCATGTCTTACCTAAACCTTACATTGAGAAAATGCCTTTCCCAGTTAAGATAAAGGAACATTCTATGATAGCTAGTATGGTTAATGAAAGTAAAAGAAAAGCTGTTGAACCTGATAAACAAATGGTTGATGAACCTCTAATATCAAATGTGAAATATTTTGTTACTAAATATGAAGAAGAGAGACACACTATCCTTTGTAAGGATACCTCTAATTTTGTTTCACAAAGTAGTGTTATGAGAGCTAGAATTCCTGTGTTTTCTGTTAGAATAAGTGATCATTGCTATGATGGTTCTTGTGATAGTTATATTGTTAAGTTTATGCATGATACTGAAAGTTACTATGAGAGAGGGAAAAGTGTTCTTATGCATCTCAATAATATCAAGTTTCCTCATTTTACGCTGAAAGTTTTTGTGTTGCACTTATTTTGCCTTCTTATGCAAGTAGCCTCTGGTTTCAACAACTTGTTTGTTTACAAAATTCCCTTGCATAGGAAGTGGGTTAGACTTAAATGTGTGTCTTTTTTCTTATTAATGCTCTCTTTCGCTTCAATTCATATTCCTATGTGAGCATCTTCGAAATTATCATGCCCATCTTAATGGCTATAAAGAAAGTGCTTTTTGGGAGACAACCCCATTTGTTTTTGTTTTCAGTTTTTTTTTCTTTGAGTCTTGGAAGTTATTACTTTGGTAATAACCGCTTCTTATCCGTTTTGTTTGGTTTTTGTGTCAAGATCAACCTCTAATGAGAGAGAAGTAAGATTTGGGGAAGTTTGTTGTTCCGAAACAGATTTTTGCGCTTCACCGTAAAACTTCGTGAGAGATCTCTGTACATCGGATTAAGCTGTAATTTTTTGTGCTTCTGCCCCAGGGTGTTATTTAACTTTCGTTAGTTTTGCACTTTTTCATTGGTGCAACATAAGATTTTAGAAAAAATTGATCTTTACCTGCTGGTCTGTTTTGACAGATTTTGCCACTCTTGCATTTGCTTCTTTATTCGATTTCCTTTTTGAATTCTTTTTGGGTTTTCGGAAGGAGTTGCTACAGTAGCTTATGTTTTGATGGTTTTCAGTTGAAGTTGAACTCAAAAGGTTTTATCACTTCACTTATACTAATGTTGCTAATGAGAACTATGTGAAGTTTTGTGTGAAAGAAATTTTCAGGAAGTGGAGATAATGGTGTAATAAGGAAGAGAAGGGTTTATGACTCAAGTAATAAGTGTATGAAGATGAAGATATTGATGTTATTCAAGTGGTGACTCCGGAAGAATCTATTAGATACCAAATTCAGAGATCTGCAGAGTCCGTTTTCAAATAGGTAACAGTTCTGGTAAGAAAAGTTCCGTAAAAATACAATCCAACTATATTTTTGCAATTTTCAGTCAATAAGGGAAGCTACGAAGCGAAAAAGGGACGGAATAGGAGCCAGGGTGCCTCACACCACCCTGTGGCGCGGGCCCTCCCCTGGCCGCGCCACTAGGTGGTGAGTCCACCCCAGACCCCGCCTCCGACCCGTTTTCACCCAGTACCTTCCTCTTGTTATGAAACTTCATAATATATAACCCCCCCGGATCTTCTGAGGTTCGTGTATTGTGTTTTCGTCGTGTTTTTGTTTCGATCTATTTCTGCTAGGTAGAATCCCAGATTTGGAGCCACAATGTCTTCCACTGGATCAACCGGGGGAGATTCCTTAGAAGATATCATCAACCCATACATGAGAAAGTTGAAGATTCATCCCAAGGAGTTGTTGCTCGAAGATGGGGAGGTCCGGATTAAAGAGGTTCAAGGTCCTAAAGGTAAAGGAAGTCTGGAGGACAGGATGGAAGCACTGGAGCAAGAAGTCTTTAGGTACAAGAAGATGGCGGAGCGCGAAGTGGACATCATCCATAAGATTTGTTCCGAACTCATCACCGAGCACCAAAAGGAGACTGCTGAACTCAAAGACGAAGTACTCTCACTCCGCCAAACAACCAACAAACTGCAAGCACAGTTCTTTGACGTTCGAAATCAAAACTGTGAGTATGAGGCTAGGTTTAAACGCATAAGTGCTGCTGCAGGTTTCAGGATGTTGGAAACCACGATGTCCTTTGTTGATGGGAAGCCCTTACCCTAGAAGATGGACCAAGATGAGAGGATACCACCACCACCAAAAGAGTAATTCGCCATCAGGTTTGGCATCCCCTTGGTTTGTTCCAAGCTTGGGGGAGTGCCGCTGTGTCACATCACTATCTTCCATCTTTTTACCTTATTAGTAGAGTCATATCATGAATAGATGAGTTATTATGTAGGATGGTTTGCATTATGGAAGTGTCCCCTCTCTCGTTAGATATGTATCCCTTGGTGTGAGTTGTCGTTATGGAATATTAAGAGAAGTTCTATCATTTACTCTTTTGCATAGCTTATGTTAGTTTTCAATTCGTGGTTACATGATTGATCTTGTTGTTAGTATTGGTATCACTTTGGGATCATTGAGTTAGTTTAGTTGGTTTTGGCAAACCTGGCTCGGTCAGTAACAACACTATTTTTGAGAGTTGAATGAAAAGATAGAAGTACTCTAAAGAAAAAGTAATTATTTCATCATCTTTCTTTCGTGATTTGCTCATCAGTCTAGTATTCTCTAGTTAAGATCTTTTGTGCTTCCAAGGAAGATTGCTTGCTTGTTTTTATCACTTGTATGTTTGTTTGTTTCCTTCAACTCTTATACTTGCTACCCAGCCTTGCTAGCCAAAAACCTATACTGAGAGGGTATTCTTCTCGTGCATCCACCCCCTTTAAACCAAAACCTCTGCCATTTGTGTCCACCATACCTACCTAGTAGCATTAGTGCTATTCCAAGTAAATTCTTGTTTTATCTACCTCCCAAATTAAACTTGTTATGCAAAAATTAGCGATTAAAGCTCTCACGAACTTGATGGCACACTTTACTTTCTTGCACTTAATAAACTTGAACCATTGTGCTCACCTATGTTGCGTATATGCTTGCGCTTTGTAAGTTGTGAATTAGCAGAACCATGCTATCATGGGGAACACTTTCAACATTGCACTAGTACTTTGTAGCAAGTTGATATCATGTTCTTTTGTCTATGGATGTCGTCGGTGTGAAATGAAAGGGGAGCTTGTAAGTCCATGGAGTTATGCATGTGTGTTAGAGAAACGCCTGGGCCGCTGGTCTAATCCATGCTGACATGGTGGAAACCTTCAGCGTAACCATAACAAGTATCTATGACGCATTCTTCTTATAAAAAAAGAGATAGAGGTTGGGAAAAAGAGAAAAGGAAAAAAAGAGATATTATGAAAAGAGGAAAGAGAGAAAAAAGCACCATATTCCCATGGTAAATAAGAAGATTGCTGAGATACTTGTTGTCTGCTTGCCTTGTCATTTTGATATGGGGATTCTTCCGTATCATCGGGCAAGGGGTACCCTGTTGGCGGTTCTCAATGATACACATATGCTTACGATGACAAGAACTTACCGGTGACTAAACTTGAGTAGCATGAGGAGCGGCCCTCGTATTCAAGGGACATGAGATTCTCAATTTACAACTTGTCAATGCATATCCTCATATTTGATCACTTTAACCTTAATCACCTAAAGATGCCTATGATAGGGGCAATGAGAGCTGAAAGCTAGTAAGTATCATAATTTTCGGGAGCTCTTTATGAGACTTGCAATCCCTGCTTCCCTCTTTAAAGGGCCTTTCTTTTACTTTGTAGTTGATTCAGTAAACGTATTCCCTTCTATCTCAGCAAGTATTTTGAGTTGTGGTGTTTCATTCATTCATATGATGATTTATTAAATCATGTGTTATGTTTCTTGCTTTGCACATTGCTCTTATCTTGATGTTTACTACTTTGAAAGCTATCATTGAAAACCAGTTATTTTTGAACTCCAGCAAATTATCAACTATTCTTCGACCAAGAGCTAAGTTTGCCATTACCAATTATGATTTACTTCATGTATCTTTATTGTGTTTCCTTTACTCATTGCAAGTTGAGTTATATAATAGTGAGTTGTCTTCTATTATGCTCTATGTATCGATGAATGGGATGCTTCTTGTCCGTATTCTTTTATCGACTCTTCACTCCATAAACCTGAGGCCATGTTTATTGAGCTCAGTTTCGCTTGAGGACAAGCGAAGTCTAAGCTTAGGGGGAGTTGATACTTCCATTTTGCATCACTATTCTATGTCATTATTCACTTTTATTCATTGATATATTTCGTATTGAGAGGTGATACTTATGTTATTTCATCTGTTTTTGCATGGTTGATGACTTTTGGAGCATGGACCGCTGCAGACAGGATTCTGATGGAAAAGGTGTTGTTTGGAGGCAAAATTCGCGAAGATCAGAAAATCCAGGAAAATATATGGAAAATCCTATTTTTCCAGAAGACGAAGGAAGCCAGAAGGGGGGCTGGAGATGGGCCACAGGGGGCCCACACCACCCCTGGCGCGGGCAGCCCTAGGCCGCACCAGCAGGTGGTGTGACCGCCCTGGCCCACCTCTAGCTCTCTCCTCTGGCGTATATCATCCTCCCAAAACCCTAAGACTTGGGGAGCGACCACAGAAAGATTCCGCCGCCTCTACGGGGAGGAAAACACCGAGAGAGAAAGATCTCTCCGGCAGACAGATTTCTGCTAGGGGAATTCCTTCCCGGAGAGGGGAGATCATCGCCATCAACACCATCATCAAGCCGGACTTCATCGGGATCATCATCATCATCACCACCATCATCACCACCATCATCACCATCAGCACCCTCATCACCATCTCCATATTGCTATAACAATTGAGTTGAATCTTGCATAGTTCATAGGGGAAACTTTCCCGGTGTTGATTACTCTTTGTAGTTGATGCTATTGAGTGAACCATTGAATTAGTGTTTATGTTCAGATTGTTATACATCATTATTCCATCTCTGATCATGATCCTTATGATGTCTTGTGAGTAGTTCGTTTTGTTCTTGAGGACATGGGAGAAGTCATGTTGTTAGTAGTGGAGTTGTGTTGAGAAAGATTGAATAGATTGTTATTTAAGTTGTGGTGTACTTCTTCTAGTGGTGTCATGTGAACGTCGACTACATGACACTTCACCTATATGGGCCTAGGGGAATGCATTGTGTATTTGGCTACTAATCGTAGGGGCTGCCGGAGTGATAGAAACCTGAACCCCCGTTAGGAAACCATTGCACAAGGGACGTAAGGGTCTTAGAGTTTAAAGCTGTGGTTAGGTTTCTACCTTAATTACTTTCTTGTACTTACGGATGTTTGCAAGGGTGTAACAACCTCGGACCCTATGCTCTAAGTTCAAGCCTGGATGAACCAGAAGTTGTTAAAATAGTACAGCGGGGGCCCAGGGGCCACCCACGTGTAGACCTGTCGACCGTCCTAACCACTTCTAGAACATCGGGACAAGAGCAAGCGGCGTAGGCAACAGGCGAAGAGATCAAATACATACACAAGTGAGTATGTATACAAGCTACCTTACAACAGTTCTCAGAGCCATACCATCTAAAAGAAATAGAAATATTGCAACGCCATACGGCAAGATCCAAATATCCTAGATAGAGATAATAGTGTAGGATAGCTCCTCATACATCAAACATCAGAGTATCAAGCGGAAGTGGGAAAGAAGATACGAGTATGGACAAGAAGCAAATCGGCTTAAGATGCCACATAAGTAAGCACATCCCGCCCATAGATCTCGCGGATCCCCATCCCCGAAATCTCTACACCGAGTGATCGTTGCCAACATCATCTGTCTCCTCCACCCAGTATCCATCTTGCGAATACACCTATTCATCTGAATCAAACAATTTATTGTGTGAGACCCTAGGGGTACTCGCAAGTCTTTATGCCTCTAAAGGAGACATAACCTGGGGTGACGCAATTGCAGCAAAAGATAATAACTAACAAGTCTATAGATACTCGCTAACCATCCGCCTAACCAATGATAGACGGATGTCCGTTAATTGGGAACAACAGTTATAACAATATAAAGTAACAAATACATCCTCCTTCTCGCTTACCAACGAGAAAACGGACGAACAACCCATCCATTGGCAGTTTTGTTAATCATTCCATGGATATTGCACTATTTACTAATCAGATATTTAGTCAAATTAAAGACGGTACTTTAGTTATACTTGTCTATGATCGAGAAACTTTGCTCCAAGTCGTCCATAACCGTGGACACGGCTTTCAGAAAGATTTACCCTACAGGGGTGCACAAATAGCAACACACACTCGATCAACCTCGGAAAAACCAACTCAAAACCCAACGAGGCATTCACGACAAATCGACCACAGGATTCAGAAATATTTCAGGGGGCCACCCTAATAAGCTACCCGCAACGAAGTTGGCCGGCTCCGAGACAGACCCATGGTTTGCGACAACGGCTGTAAACGACTAGGAACCCGAAAGTGTGACTGGGCTTGTCGATACCGTGAAAACGTGGCGCAATCCAAAATAGTACAGGTGCTCCACACACAATCTTAAATAAAGCGGTAAAGCATGGCATAAGTACAGGATAGTAAATAAAACCCCAAACTAGTTTGTGGCCCCAAGAAATAGAAAGGAATCAAGCTCTGGCTCAGGGGGGTCCATAAGGCCTCCCGGATGTGGATAGTGCGAATAGTCAAGGAACAGGAATCAAGTACTCAGGGTCCTACAGGACGCAAGTGAGCATGAAAAACCAAATAACAGATATTGCTCACCGGTGCCTCTTTCATTAGTTATCCCATTACTACTCAGGTTAAGTTGTTTAGGTACCACGTTATCCATCAGACACTCACATACCCTACACATGCTGTTCTACGACTCGCATGGCTCAAACAACTCCTGTAGTAATGGCTCATGGGGTTGAGGAACATGCTCGATGGGGTTTAAAAGTAAAGGCTATGCAGTACTTGGGATTCAATTTAATGCAATCGCGACTCAATGATGCAAGAATAAGATAGAGGCAATATGTACTATATGTATGCAAGCATGTGGTAATGCTTGCCTGGCAGCTCAGTTGAAGCGAGAGACGAATCTGGGTAGTACTCCTGGGATTCCTAATATTCCCCTACTCGGCGTCTATTCGAAAGAAGAACCAAACAAACAAGGGCCAACATAAATAAAGTGCACAAGCATATAAATAAAATGTGACAAGCAAACAAGCATGCCATGAAGAATGATGCACAATTTACATGGCAATAATGTAGCATGGCATGGGTGAGGTGTGGGGTACAAAAATAAAGCGTTTTATTAAGTTTTAGTCATGTTTTGCTCCCATAACACTTGCTGTCCACTTAATATTTATATGGTGCATGCTGCAATTCAGAACATGGAACGCATAAACAGAAAGGGCTCGTCGCGCTGATCGATTTAGACATATTATTTGTCAAATTTGGAGTTACAGAATTAAAGTTATTAATTAATTGAGAAAAGGCATTTTTATTGCAATTCAACAATTTCGAAAATTTAAATTAGTCAAACATTAAATTGGATGGCAGATATGAATTCCTCACATTTTTCTGATTCAAAAACATATATCATTTGTATTAATTGGATTTGTCAATTAAAAGTTATTATTTTCTGGATTTAAACATATTGGACAATTTCTGGAAAAGATTTTAATAAAACAGAAAAGAACAGAGGCTTTTTGCACCCAGAGGCAGCTAGCCACCGTCACTGACAAGTGGGGCCTGCACTGACTCAGCGCTCGCTGACACAGCGGTTCTACGCGTGGCGTTTCTCACCGAGGAACTAGCCTGTGCGGTTGACAGGTGGGGTCGGCTGTGCGCGGGGCCACACACGGGCACGCGAACGGGGCGCATCCACGTGGCGCAGACGGGGACGGCGGGTTGAGGCAAACAAAAGCCAGGGTACCTTTTTAGAAAACATGCAACAGCGGCTGACGAGCGGGCCCTAGTGGAGCGCGGGTTGAGCCGCAAAAAGCGCAGGGGGCATTTGCAAAAAGGGGACAAATACTGTTTTTCTTCTCGTCTGTCTCTGACGAAACTGAAGAAAACAGCACCAGCGCATCGGGGGGAATCGATCCCGCGACCTAGCGAGCGCGCGGCGGCCGCTACCGCTAGAAAGGGCTCGGATGGTTGATGGGATTCGACGGTGCGACCAGGTGAGGGATCTGCGGTGCAACGGCGGGATGGCGAGCATGCGCACCATGCGCAGAGGGTGCTCGACGAAACGGCCGGTGCGTCCAGGAAGTAACGATGGGCGTGAGGATGTCTGGGGAACTCAGGAGCTCACCGGGAGGGTTTTGGCGGGGGCGGATCGTGCCGGAGCGCAGGAGATCGTCGGGGTAGCTGGGGTCCCGGGGCTAGGGTTTGCTCGCTAGAACGCGTCAGGGCTCAACTGATCTGGCTGTCTCCTCCTCAACTCCGTGTACAGGGGTGACGCTGGGGCTCAGCTCGGTCTTCCCCAATTCCCAAACACCGCACCCTCCTTCTGCTATGGTGGTGGTGGAGTGATGCCGACAGAGGGTTTGCCGGAGATGGGAGAGAGGATAGCAGGGGTAGGCGGGGGAAGGAACTGTGGCGGCAGAACCCTGGGGACGAGGGGGTGCGACGCCAGGCACAGGGGGTAGATAAGGGCAGGGAGGAGGGTAGCACATGGGGTGGACGGTGGCGGGTTGGAAAAAGGTGGCGATCACCTTTTTCTCCTTCTCCTCCTCACGTGGTTCAGCGAGGCTAGGGGGTCCGGGTGTGGCTGCAGCTGGGGCCAGAGGGATCGGTCAGGGGTGGCTCAGGTGGGGCTCGTTTGTTGGCGACAGAGAAAACAGAGAGGGAGGTGAGGCTCGGCTAGGGTTTAGGTGAGGGGTGGCATGGTGGCTCGGGCCGGGTTGCCAGGCTAGGAAGGGGCGGGTGGCTCGGCATGGAGCCTAGCTAGGAGGGTAAAAGAGATAGGGTTAGGGTTTTGGTGAGGGGAGTGTGTAGAAGCTAGGTTTAGAGAGAGAGAGAGGGCTCGGTTTAGATAGAAGAAGAGAGAGGGCAAAACCACATGATGGATGAGCTAGGTTTTAGAGTAGCTAAGAAACACCAAAAGGAATTGGAATGAAGACAAAGGTCAAAACCAAAAGGTCCCAAAAGAGAGAGAGAGGTGGAAGAAAATAATGATCTTGCATGGCTCATGCACATGATCATATTTTGTGAAAACAAAATATATCCCATGTATACTTGGCAAGGAGGAAAAACACTAAAAGAGAGCAAGGTGGAAGACAAGTGGAAAAGAAGTGTTTAAATGGGTTCATTTGTTCAATTGAGTGCAAACAAACACCACCCAAAAATATTCCAAAGGAACCCAAAATAGAAAAAAAACAAGTGAGGGCCTTGCATGGGCCATGCACAAGTAATAAATGCCACTAATTCTAGTTGTGAAAACAACTATCTTCAATCATGGTCATATATTCTTGCATGCATGCCAAAGTGTTTAACTAAAATCATTCAAAGAAGAAGCTTGCTTGACATATGGAAATAATTAGTATATGCACATGTATGAGGATAAATGACCATGGTAGTGTGTATTTTTCCACTAGAGCACTTGTAGCCAAATATAGCTCCATACATGAGCATATAGTAAATAAAATCCATATAGAAACTTAGATGCCACCTTTCTACTCACATGTCATGCAAAAGTGGCCATAAGGCTTCCCATAATCAATATTGTGAGCACAACATGTATCATGTATGGAAGCATGTAGAAAGAAGTGGATCCACCCCAACACATATGCGCTAGATTTAATGCCAAAGGGAAATGTAAAAGCTCATGTATAATTAGGATGGTGGAATTATAAGGTGGTGACAAGTTAAGGTGGTGGAGTTGAAAAAGATATGCCCCAACTCAATTTGGGCATTAAACAATAGAGCGCCTTGGTCGTCGACGTGGAAGGACTCATACTTCGGAAGCTGAATGTTGGAGATGATCTTTTTAGTGTAAGGATCACCGAGTTGAATGGAGCGAACTTTTTCTTCCAAGAGAGGTGTTGCCAGAAGGTTCAGAAGATACCCTTGATCCACAATTTCAAGGTTGAGGTGACGGAATTCCTCGCACAAGAGAGGCTGTTGTTCTTCCACCATGAGGTTGTTGACATAAGCTTTTCGGCTGAGAGCATCGGCCATCACATTAGCTTTGCCCGGAGTGTAGTTGATTGTTAGATCAAAATCATTAATTGCTTCAATCCACCTCCTCCGACGAAGGTTGAGATCAGGTTGTGTGAAGATATACTTAAGACTCTTGTGATCAGAAAAGATTTCACAACGGTTGCCAAGCAAGTAGTGCCTCCATACTTTCAAAGCAAAGACAACTGCTGCGAGTTCAAGGTCATGTGTAGGATAGTTGATCTCATGCGTCTTCAACTATCGAGAGGCATAAGCAACAACTTGCTTTTCTTGCATGAGGACCGCACCCAATCCTTGCAAGGAGGCGTCACAGAATATCTGGAAGGGCTTTGATGTATCTAGAGGAATCAAGACTGGTGTGGAAGTGAGCTTCTCTTTGAGGGTTTCAAAGCTTGCTTGACATGCAGGAGACCAAAGGTATTTCTTGCCTTTCTTGAGGAGATCGGTAAGAGGCTTCGCAATCTTTGAGAACTTCTGAACGAAGCGACGGCAGTAACTAGCCAATCTAAGGAAACTCCGGACTTCTTTGACATTTTTGGGTGGAAGCCACTCAACAATTGTCCGAACAGTTTCTGGGTTAACGGCAATGCCCTTGGCAGAGATGACGTGACCCAGATAGGTGACTTCAGGCAGCCAGAATTCACACTTGGAGAACTTTGCATAGAGGCAGTTCTCACGAAGCTTGTTTAAGACACACCGAAGGTGTTCTTCATGTTCTTCCTTTGACTTAGAATAGACTAGAATGTCATCCAGATAGACCACGACAAACTTATTAAGATACTCCATGAAAACCGAGTTCATAAGCCTCGAAAAGGTGGCAGGTGCGTTGGTGAGACCGAAATACATGACTGTGTACTCATACAGGCCATAGCGGGTGGTGAAAGCTGTTTTGGGAACATCTTCCTTGCGAATCTTGATTTGATGATAACCACTTCTCAAGTCAAGCTTAGAGAATTCCATAGCTCCAGCTAGCTGATCGAAGAGATCATTAATCTGCGGAAGGGGATATTTATTCTTGATGGTTTTAGCATTGAGAGCCTGATAGTCAACACAAAGTCTATCAGTCTTGTCTCGCTTCTTCACAAAGATGGTTGGGCTACCCCAAGAAGAAGTGCTATGCTGAATGAAACCCAACTTCTGTTGTTCATCAAGCTGACGTTTGAGTTCAGCCAACTCAGCAGGACCCATTTTATAAGGCCGCTTGGAGATAGGAGCGGTACCAGGTTCAAGCTCAATCACAAACTCGACCTCTCGGTCAGGAGGCATACCTGGTAACTCTTCAGGAAAAACATCTGGGAACTCACGGACCACCGGAACACTCTGAATAGCATCATCATTCAGAGCCGCCAAAGAGAAAAGATGAATTGCAGGAGTCAGACTTGGAGAATAGACTATATGGCCTTCAGGAATCAAAGAAACCGAGTGTTCAGCACAATCAATCACAACTACATTTACTATCAACCAATCCATGCCCAAGATAACATCAATGTCAGAATTGCCCAGAATAATTAAGGAAGCCGGGAACAAAGAGCCACCAATCTCAATTTGATTGCCATGGCTGATATGAGCAGCCCTCAGGTTTGACCTAGGAGATTGTACCACAAGACGATGCAATAGGGGACCTATAGCCAGATCATGCTCATGTGCAAAATTGTGAGAAACAATAGAATGCGAAGCACCAGAATCAAACAAAACTCATGCAGGGACTGAGTTAACGGGAAGCGTACCCATCACAACTCCAGGTGCATTCTCAGCTTGAGCGACGTTGACATAGTTGGCACGAGAAACAGTGGACCCGGGCTTGGTGTTGATGTTGAGAGCCCGCGGTGGAGGTGCACGAACCATAGAAGAACTTGCTGCATGCCTTGGAGGTGGTGGAGGAAGAGCTTTGTTGTTCATGGGACAACTCCAGTGTTGATGCCCAGTGTTCCCACAAGTGTAACAAGCACCAGGTGGATGTGGAGCAGCGTAGCTAGGGACTCCGCCAGGCGCTCTAGGGTAGTTGTGGTTGTAGCCCCTAGGAGCCGCGGTGAAGGAGTTTGGTGGCCTTGCCGCATAGCTTGAAGGTCTTGGTGGAGCCGGGAGTGACGGTGGGGTGTTAGGAACCCACACACGGCGCTTAGAGGGAGCTGTCATAGCTGAAGAGCTTGCTGCGTCACGGCTGTGTTTCTTGGACTCCTCGAACACTTGCCTACTTGCTTCCTCCTGCAGAGCTGTATGCTGGAGTTCCAGAAAAGACCCCGGCCTTGCATGAGTGATTGCATATTTGATAGATGCATTGAGCTCTTGCCTGAACCTCTTTTGCTTCTTCTTATCATCAGAGATCTCATCGCCACCATACCGAGAAAGATTCATGAAGTTTCTGATATAGGTATTGACATTGTCATTGCCCTGCTTGAGGTTGAGAAACACTTCCTTTATCCTTTCCATGACAATATCTGACAGGTATTGCTCTTTGAAAGCCCCAGTGAACTGCTCCCAAGTAGGCTGAAAACTAGAGTGGTTTGCCTTCAGGTAATTCTCCCACCATAGAGCTGCGTCTCCCTTCAAAAGGTGAGTGGCACATTTTACCCATTCTTGCTCAGGAACATCAGCAGTCATCAGCAACCTTGACATCTCACGCAGCCAATCATCAGCGTCCAGTGGCTGATCAGACACCTCAAAGTGGCACGGGTTGAACTTCAGAAAACTCTTGATGTCTCCTCGCTTGGGAGGTGGAGGTAGCGGAACAAACTCATTCCTCCTGACACTTTCTTCAAAGCGTTGCTGGTTCTGTTGCATTGCTCCTAAGGCATTAGCAATACTTGCCAACGCAGCCCCCAGTTCAGGTGGTATGTCCTCCTCAGAACGGCGTGGTGGTGCCATCCTGTGATTGATATAAAACTCAAGTTAGTACCATAATGGAGAATAATAATAATCCAAAATAGTACCAAAATGGAATTAACCAAGATTAAAGGATACAAATCACTAGGATGATATTAAAATATCAACAAAGTTCAAAGCACCTAGAAGATATTAAGCATATCACACACGACTGAACAAGGAGTGTGGTACACAAAGCTATCAAAGAAAAAAAATCCGCAAATTTCGGCATTAAAACACCACTATATGGGCAAAACCACTTAACGAATCAAGATTAGTAACTCTACCAATTCAATATACAAGAGCGAATGATAAAAGTAGTGGTATGGTCGCGACTCCATCCCGCACTCAAATCATTACTCCGCACATGAATAAGTAAAACACATATCCCAACTTCCTTCCTTCTTAAGATGAACCTAAAGATTAGCAACTACGGAAACAAACACCCCTAAAAAGATAGCGTC
This sequence comes from Avena eriantha, assembly GCA_910589775.1. Taxonomy (NCBI): domain Eukaryota; kingdom Viridiplantae; phylum Streptophyta; class Magnoliopsida; order Poales; family Poaceae; genus Avena; species Avena eriantha. The sequence continues at coordinate 211,192,032 of OU342742.1, forward strand.
GGATAACAAAGATTAAAACAGATCGCGTCGGTATACAACGAATCAGATAGATCGCGTCGGTTTACAAAAGCCTGTCGGTATGGAATGTACCAACAGTTGATAACCAAAAGGCAGATAGCGATAACAAGTTGGATGAAATAGATAGACAAGGAATTCACACACACACACACTCACACAACCTATGGTACTACGGAACCCAGAACACGTGAATCCTAGTTTGAATTTTAGAAGAGGATTGAAAACGTTACACTTCCTTACCAGAAAAGGGTGGGTGGGTGGGTAAGAAGAAAAGTGGAAGAAGTCCTACTCTCGCGTTTTGTTTTTCCCTAGTATACATAACTACCAAAATATTTGCTAGACTGACAACGACCATTTGGCTGAGACCCTGAAGGGCGGGATGGCTCTGATACCAATTGTAACAACCTCGGACCCTACGCTCTAAGTTCAAGCCTGGATGAACCAGAAGTAGTTAAAATAGTACAGCGGGGGCCTAGGGGCCACCCACGTGTAGACCCGTCGGCCATCCTAACCACTTCCAGAACATCGGGACAAGAGCGAGCGGCGTAGGCAACATGCGAAGAGATCAAATACATACACAAGTGAGTATGTATGCAAGCTACCTTACAACAGTTCTCAGAGCCATACCATCTAAAAGAAATAGAAATATTGTAACGCCATACGGCAAGATCCAAATATCCTAGATATAGATAATAGTGTAGGATAGCTCCTCATACATCAAACATCAGAGTATCAAGCGGAAGCGGGAAACAAGATCCGAGTACAGACAAGAAACAAATCAGCATAAGATGCCACATAAGTAAGCACATCCCGCCCACAGATCTCGCAGATCCCCATCCCTGGAATCTCTACACCGAGTGATCTTTGCCAACATCATCTGTCTCCTCCACCCAGTATCCATCTTGCGAATACACCTGTTCATCTGAATCAAATAATTTATTGTGTGAGACCCTAGGGGTACTCAGCAAGTCTTTATGCCTCTAAAGGGGACATAACCTGGGGTGACGCAATTGCAGCAGAAGATAATAACTAACAAGTCTATAGATACTCGCTAACCATCCGCCTAACCAATGATAGACGGATGTCCGTTAATTGGGAACAACAATTATAACAGTATAAAGTAACAAATCCATCCTCCTTCTCGCTTACCAACGAGAAAACAGACGAACAACCCATCCGTTGGCAGTTTTATTAATCATTCCATGAATATTGCACTATTTACTAATCATATATTTAGTCAAATTAAAGACGGTACTTTAGTTATACTTGTCTATGATCGAGAAACTGTGCTCCAAGTCGTCCATAAACGCGGACACGGCTTTCAGAAAGATTTACCCTACAGGGGTGCACAAATAGAAACACACACTCGATCAACCTCGGAAAAACCAACTCAAAACCCAACGAGGCATTCACGACAAAGCGATCACAGGATTCAGAAATATTTCAGGGGGCCACCCCAATAAGCTACCCACAACGAAGTTGGCCGGCTCCGAGACGGACCTAGGGTTTGGGATGACAGCTGTAAACGACTGGGAATCCTATTTTTCCAGAACACGAAGGAAGCCAGAAGGGGGGCTGGAGATGGGCCACAGGGGGCCCACACCACCCCTGGCGCGGGCAGCCCTAGGCCGCGCCAGCAGGTGGTGTGACCGCCCTGGCCGACCTCTAGCTCTCTCCTCTGGCGTATATCATCCTCCCAAAACCCAAAGACTTGGGGAGCGACCACAGAAAGATTCCGGCGCCTCTACGGGGAGGAAAACACCGAGAGATAAAGATCTCTCCGGCAGACAGATTTCTGCTAGGGGAATTCCTTCCCGGAGAGGGGAGATCGTCGCCATCAACACCATCATCAAGATGGACTTCATCGGGATCATCATCATCATCATCACCACCATCATCACCATCAGCACCCTCATCACCATCTCCATATTGCTGTAACAATTGAGTTGAATCTTGCATAGTTCATAGGGGAAACTTTCCCGGTGTTGATTACTCTTTGTAGTTGATGCTATTGAGTGAACCATTGAATTAGTGTTTATGTTTAGATTGTTATACATCATTATTCCATCTCTGATCATGATCCTTATGATGCCTTATGAGTAGTTCATTTTGTTCTCCAGGACATGGGAGAAGTCATGTTGTTAGTAGTGGAGTTGTGTTGAGAAAGATTGAATAGATTGTTATTTAAGTTGTGGTGTACTTCTTCTAGTGGTGTCATGTGAACGTCGACTACATGACACTTCACCTATATGGGCCTAGGGGAATGCATTGTGTATTTGGCTACTAATCGTAGGGGCTGCCGGAGTGATAGAAACCTGAACCCCCGTTAGGAAACCATTGCACAAGGGACGTAAGGGTCTTAGAGTTTAAAGCTGTGGTTAGGTTTCTACCTTAATTACTTTCTTGTACTTACGGATGTTTGCAAGGGTGTAACAACCTCGGACCCTAGGCTCTAAGTTCAAGCCTGGATGAACCAGAAGTTGTTAAAATAGTACAGCGGGGGCCCAGGGGCCACCCACGTGTAGACCTGTCGACCGTCCTAACCACTTCTAGAACATCGGGACAAGAGCAAGCGGCGTAGGCAACAGGCGAAGAGATCAAATACATACACAAGTGAGTATGTATGCAAGCTACCTTACAACAGTTCTCAGAGCCATACCATCTAAAAGAAATAGAAATATTGCAACGCCATACGGCAAGATCCAAATATCCTAGATAGAGATAATAGTGTAGGATAGCTCCTCATACATCAAACATCAGAGGATCAAGCGGAAGTGGGAAAGAAGATCCGAGTACAGACAAGAAGCAAATCGGCTTAAGATGCCACATAAGTAAGCACATCCCGCCCATAGATCTCGCGGATCCCCATCCCCGAAATCTCTACACCGAGTGATCGTTGCCAACATCATCTGTCTCCTCCACCTAGTATCCATCTTGCGAATACACCTGTTCATCTGAATCAAACAATTTATCGTGTGAGACCCTAGGGGTACTCGCAAGTCTTTATGCCTCTAATGGGGACATAACCTGGGGTGACGCAATTGCAGCAAAAGATAATAACTAACAAGTCTATAGATACTCGCTAACCATCCGCCTAACCAATGATAGAAGGATGTCCGTTAATTGGGAACAACAGTTATAACAGTATAAAGTAACAAATCCATCCTCCTTCCCGCTTACCAACGAGAAAACGGACGAACAACCCATCCATTGGCAGTTTTATTAATTATTCCATGGATATTGCACTATTTACTAATCAGATATTTAGTCAAATTAAAGACGGTACTTTAGTTATACTTGTCTATGATCAAGAAGCTTTGCTCCAAGTCGTCCATAACCATGGACACGGCTTTCAGAAAGATTTACCCTACAGGGGTGCACAAATAGCAACACACACTCGATCAACCTCGCAAAAACCAACTCAAAACCCAATGAGGCATTCACGACAAAGCGATCACAGGATTCAGAAATATTTCAGGGGGCCACCCCAATAAGCTACCCGCAACGAAGTTGGCCGGCTCCGAGACGGACCTAGGGTTTGCAATGACGGCTGTAAACGACTGGGAACCCGAAAGTGTGACTGGGCTTGTCGATACCGCGAAAACGTGGCACGATCCAAAACAGTACAGGTGCTCCACGCACAATCTTAAATAAAGCGGTAAAGCATGACATAAGTACAGGATAGTAAATAAAACATCAAACTAGTTTGTGGCCCCAAGAAATAGAAAGGAATCAAGCTCTGGCTTAGGGGGGTCCATAAGGCCTCCCGGATGTGGATAGTGCGAATAGTCAAGGAACAGGAATCAAGTACTCGGGGTCCTACAGGAAAAACCAAATAACAGATATTGCTCACCGGTGCCTCTTTCATTACTACTCAGGTTAAGTTGTTTAGGTACCTCGTTATCCATCAGACACTCATATAACCTACACATGCTGTTCTACGACTCGCATGGCTCAAACAACTCCTGTAGTAATGGCTCATGGGGTTGACGAACAGGCTCGGTGGGGTTTAAAAGTGAAGGCTATGTAGTACTTGGGATTCAATTTAATGCAATCGAAACTCAATGATGCAAGAATAAGATAGAGGCAATATGTACTATATGTATGCAAGCATGTGGTAGTGCTTGCCTGGCAGCTCAGTTGAAGCGAGAGACGGATCTGGGTAGTACTCCTAGGATTCCTGATATTTCCCCTGCTCGGCGTCTATTCGAAAGAAGAACCAAAAAAACAAGCGCCAACATAAATAAAGTGCACAAGCATATAAATAAAATGCGACAAGCAAACAAGCATGCCATGATGAATGATGCACAATTTACATGGCAATAATGTAGCATGGCATGGGTGAGGTGTGGGGTACAAAAATAAAGCGTTTTATTAAGTTTTAGTCATGTTTTGCTCCCATAACACTTGCTGTCCACTTAATATCTATATGATGCATGCTGCAATTCAGAACATGGAATGCATAAACAGAACGGGCTCGTCGCGCTGATCAATTTAGACATATTATTTGTCAAATTTGGAGTTATAGAATTAAAGTTATTAATTAATTGAGAAAAGGCATTTTTATAAACAATTTTGAAAATTTAAATTAGTCAAACATTAAATTGGATGGCAGATATGAATTCCTCACATTTTTCTGATTCAAAAACATATATCATTTGTATTAATTGGATTTGTCAATTAAAAGTTATTATTTTCTGGATTTAAACATATTGGACAATTTCTGGAAAAGATTTTAATAAAACAGAAAAGAACAGAGGCTTTTTGCACCCAGAGGCAGCTAGCCACCGTCACTGACAAGTGGGGCCTGCACTGACTCAGCGCTCGCTGACACAGCGGTTCTACGCGTGGCGTTTCTCACCGAGGAACTAGCCTGTGCGGTTGACAGGTGGGGTCGGCTGTGCGCGGGGCCACACACGGGCGCGCGAACGGGGCGCATCCACGTGGCGCAGACGGGGACGGCGGGTTGAGGCAAACAAAAGCCGGGGTACCTTTTTAGAAAACATGCAACAGTGGCTGACGAGCGGGCCCTAGTGGAGCGCGGGTTGAGCCGCAAAAAGCGCAGGGGGCATTTGCAAAAAGGGGACAAATACTGTTTTTCTTCTCGTCTGTCTCTGACGAAACTGAAGAAAACAGCACCAGCGCATCGGGGGGAATCGATCCCGCGACCTAGCGAGCGCGCGGCGGCCGCTACCGCTAGAAAGGGCTCGGATGGTTGATGGGATTCGACGGTGCGACCAGGTGAGGGATCTGCGGTGCAACGGCGGGATGGCGAGCATGCGCACCATGCGCAGAGGGTGCTCGACGAAACGGCCGGTGCGTCCAGGAAGTAACGATGGGCGTGAGGATGTCTGGGGAACTCAGGAGCTCACCGGGAGGGTTTTGGCGGGGGCGGATCGTGCCGGAGCGCAGGAGATCGTCGGGGTAGCTAGGGTCCTGGGGCTAGGGCTTGCTCGCCGGAACGCGTCGGGGCTCAACGGATCTGGCCGTCTCCTCCTCAACTCCTTGTACAGGGGTGACGCTGGGGCTCAGCTCGGTCTTCCCCAACGCCCAAACACCGCGCCCTCCTTCTTCTATGGTGGTGGTGGAGTGATGCCGATAGAGGGTTTGCCGGAGATGGGAGAGAGGATAGCAGGGGTAGGCGGGGGAAGGAACTGCGGCGGCAGAACCCTGGGGACGAGGGGGTGCGACGCCAGGCACAGGGGGTAGATAAGGGCAGGGAGGAGGGTAGCACATGGGGTGGACGGTGGCGGGTTGGAAAAAGGTGGCGATCACCTTTTTCTCCTTCTCCTCCTCACGTGGTTCAGCGAGGCTAGGGGGTCCGGGTGTGGCTGCAGCTGGGGCCAGAGGGATCGGTCAGGGGTGGCTCGGGTGGGCCTCATTTGTTGGCGATAGATAAAACAGAGAGGGAGGTGAGGCTCGGCTAGGGTTTAGGTGAGGGGTGGCATGGTGTCTTGGGCTGGGTTGCCAGGCTAGGAAGGGGCGGGTGGCTCGGCATGGAGCCTAGCTAGGAGGGTAAAATAGATAGGGTTAGGGTTTTGGTGAGGGGAGTGTGTAGAAGCTAGGTTTAGAGAGAGAGAGGACTCGGTTTAGATAGAAGAAGAGAGAGGGCAAAACCACATGATGGATGAGCTAGGTTTTAGAGTAGCTAAGAAACACCAAAAGGAATTGGAATGAAGACAAAGGTCAAAACCAAAAGGTCCCAAAAGAGAGAGAGAGGTGGAAGAAAATAATGATCTTGCATGGCTCATGCACATGATCATATTTTGTGAAAACAAAATATATCCCATGTATACTTGGCAAGGAGGAAAAACACTAAAAGAGAGCAAGGTGGAAGACAAGTGGAAAAGAAGTATTTAAATGGGTTCATTTGTTCAATTGAGTTCAAACAAACACCACCCAAAAATATTCCAAAGGAACCCAAAATAGAAAAAAAAACAAGTGAGGGCCTTGCATGGGCCATGCACAAGTAATAAATGCCACTAATTCTAGTTGTGAAAACAACTATCTTCAATCATGGTCATATATTCTTGCATGCATGCCAAAGTGTTTAACTAAAATCATTCAAAGAAGAAGCTTGCTTGACATATGGAAATAATTAGTATATGCACATGTATGAGGATAAATGACCATGGTAGTGTGTATTTTTCCACTAGAGCACTTGTAGCCAAATATAGCTCCATACATGAGCATATAGTAAATAAAATCCATATAGAAACTTAGATGCCACCTTTCTACTCACATGTCATGCAAAAGTGGCCATAAGGCTTCCCATAATCAATATTGTGAGCACAACATGTATCATGTATGGAAGCATGTAGAAAGAAGTGGATCCACCCCAACACATATGAGCTAGATTTAATGCCAAAGGGAAATGTAAAAGCTCATGTATAATTAGGATGGTGGAATTATAAGGTGGTGACAAGTTAAGGTGGTGGAGTTGAAAAAGATATGCCCCAACTCAATTTGGGCATTAAACAATATATCAAGAACCAACTACAATGTTGTTGGGAATATGCCCTAGAGGCAATCATGTATAATGTTATTCCCAATGTATTCATAAGGTTATGGTCCATGTATGAACTGCTGATATGTATCATCGAATATGTGATTTGATTGTGGAACTATATATTCATGTTGTTCATACTAATTGTCCTTGGTCATTGAGGTTGTGCTGGACACACAACTTAGACCAATGTGAAAGTCGGCAGATGACTAGGTTCCACTTGTCATGGGCATGGAGATGCTATTCCGACTTACACGGATTCGGCTAAAGAGTTTAGCGAGTCGGACTGACCCATATTGAGATGCAACGAACACGTCGTCATTTGCATATCTCAATCAATGTAATCCTTAGACCTGAGGTTATTGCACAATCCGAGTTGAGGATCACCGACTTAGGTTCTGTCAAACGCTGTTCCGTCACTGGGCAGTTATAAAGGCGGAGTTCGGGTCGACTGAGAGTCAAGCTGCGTGATGTGAATAACCGAGATGGGATTTTGCCCCTCCATCTGGAGAGATATTCTCTAGGCCCTCTCAGAAGATATGATTTGGAAAGCATGGCCATGCGCGTCTCGGATAAGTGTTAATCGAGGCAGCCGACTAAGAGTTAGTCGGATGAATCACTTATCTCGGATTGAGAAAGAGAGTCAGACTATTTAAGGGATGACGATCATTCGCCTATAGTCCAACAAGGTATATCGTGAGGCAAAAGGGACTCAGACGAAAGTCGCATTGGAAAGGTATGTCGTCATGACTTATTGGTACTTGGGAGTTGGCACGTTCTGCTAGGAGCCGCTACCAACTCATCGATCACGAGTGAGACTCAGAATCGTGTCCGGGTTACCATGAGCCTGTCGGGTCACACACTTAAGAGCGGGAGCAAGTTTGGGTTAGACCCAAGCAGGAAACCTATTTGGGTTGGACCCAAATAAAGACATGAACTTAGTCAGCAAGTGAGACTTGCAGTGGCTAATATAGGCCTTTTAGTGAATGGGCCACAAGTGAGTGGAGCCCACGTTCACTCCCTATATAAGCTGGGGCGCAGGTGCTTAGAGCACAAGGTTAGGTCACTCCATGTGTTGGAAACCCTAGCTCCAGTCTAGTTCTGTCACCGTCGTACCGGACCTAGCAGTCCATCACCGGCGGTCCTCCTCGTACGTGTGGATACCGACGGAGGTGCTGTATGTTTAGCACTTCAACGATCGTGAAGAAAGAACGGATCGTGGATCGTGGAACCGGAACAGATCGCGAGGACTGCACTGCATCAAGCGACGTGCTTCATCAATTCCGCAACTGCGCGTCTAGTGGTAATCCTCGTGGCCTTCTACCTGAGCTGGATCTTGGGATCATGGCATATGAAAATGTTTTGTTTTTCTCTGCGTGGCCCAACAAATGTATCAAGGGGCAAATACAAATAATAAATGCATATGAGATAATAACCAAATGAAAAAGGTTTTATATGATGCTCAAATGCAAGGTGACATGATGACATGAGCATGATATAATTATGATGCAACAATTATATGTAGGAAGTAGCATTTTATTATTAGACCATGTAGCATTACAAATGTTAGACAGATGGGATGCTACAAAGGGGTATAATCACAAGTATGTATTAGTCCTAGGAAGGTCGGTACATTAGCACAGGTTCACCCACACAACACTTAGCAAGCTAAAGAAGATTAATCAACTATATGAAGCAAAAGCACTTGACAGTCTTCCCATGTGTCCTTGAGAACGTTTGGTCATCTTAAGTAATACAACCGGCTTGTCCTTTGCTGCATAAAGGATTGGGCCACTTGCTTCATTTATTCCTACTATCTTTTATTTACTCGTACTTTGTTTACTTGCTTTATCGAAAACCCCTAAAAATCTGTTTGCTAAGTATTTGCAGAGAATTCCTGATCCATACCACTAGCCATCACCTTCTGCTCCTCGTTGGGTTCGACACTCTTACTTATCGAAAATACTGCGATACACCCCCTATACTTGTGGGTCATCAAAGGTGGCTGGCCATTGTTTGACCGAGTCACTGGCAAGAATCTTGGGATATGCGCGTTCGCGTCTAAGTGAAAAACTAACTGTACCGATGATATAAGGAACACCGACAGTGATAGAATTCCTCCGGAGATGAAAGTCGTACCGGAATAAGGTCAGACTTGGCCTAATGCCAAGAAATCCCTCACACAAAGCCGCATAGGTGCTCATTTCTAGGAGAGAGTTGGGAGGAAGATGGTGGAGTTGAAAACTATAATGGTCTATCACCTTGGAAAAGAATTCCGAGGGAGGAAGACAAACCTTTGTCGAGGTGGGTGCCGAAGTGGACCCGCTCGTCGGCGCGCGGGTTGGGGACGGTCTCCCCGGCGCCGCTCCGCCAGTCGCCTGCGCGGAGGAGCCCCTCTATCTCCACGCCGCGGAGCTTCTCATCGTCAAGAACGCAGGGGATCCAGAACCTGCGAAAGCTTTCCTTTTCCGTCGCTGCCACCGCTGCCAAGCCGGAAGAGGATGAAGAAGCCATTTCTCCGATGCGCCGGTGACCTAAGATGGGCGGTGCTGTGAGTTTTTGGGGAAAGCAGAGGAGCTCTGTGCACGGGGGAGATTTGGAGGAGGAGAAACGGCAAGGGAACAGGTGAAGAAAGGAGGAGGAGAATCCTCACCCCTTATATCCACCTAACCGCGCCAAGATTCGTGCAAATGACACTGTATAACCTCCACGCATCGTGGAAGGAACTGGGAGGACCCACGCGATGATTACGTTGCCTCGATCTCCGTGTACGATTGAAACGGTGCCTCGGTTCCACGAACTGCGGACCCACCAACAGTCGTGCTGACAGGATGTCAGTCAGATGACGTGACTTGACCATTACTAGTGTCAGGTGGCATTAGAGACCAAGTTCCGGCTTAGTTTGAAATCAAGCTGGAAAATCCGAGTAACCTGTTGATAGGTCCGACTTATTTTTAAGACCCGGATCGTATTTTTGTTGTGAAGTTTCAAGAACCCTTCAAGATTCTGCAAGCCGAAGATCAAGCTAGACGATGATAAATCCGACTTTGGATCTTGGAGGCCTCCAGGGGCTGTTGTTGGGGATATATTTTCCGGGTATCCTCACAGTTCCTCACTGACCAGGGTGGCCCACATCGGGTTAGAGCTTTGCTTCACGGGCGACCTAGTCAGGGAGAAAAGACGGAGTCCAATCCGGCTACGGGAAGGCCCAGAAGACTTACCGACTTAGGCCCATAGTGTTACTTGTAGTTCAAGATGTACTCTGTAACCGACTCTTAGTCATAGCCAGATAGATCTCTCCTGTAAACCCTAGGCCGGATATCTATATAAGCCGTCCTAGGGAGAGCCTTTAGGGAAACACCTCAATAGTCTACAATCTCAACTCGCATAGGCGAAACCCTTGTAACCCGTATTCCGGCTCTGCCGTATTACTGGATTGCTAGCAGGAGTAGGGTCTGTCCAAAGCCGGCGGATTAAAACCTGGGTAAACTTGTGTGCTCACCGTCCCGGAACACCGTACGTCTCACACCCCTCTCTTTCGCACGCCTTGAGGACCCCCTCATGGCGTACTTGTCATCAATCCGACGACAGCAACCGTTGTGGATTCTCCGCACGGTGGCCACAACTGCGGATCCAGGGGAGTTCCCAGTCGGCACATATAGCAGGATCGTGTGGACGGTGTAAGGGAATGGCAACAACAACAAGGAGGGAGGGGTTGGGACCGTCGTTGCGGCAAGGGAGGTAGTGTCCTCGCCGTAGCAGCCATGAGGGACGGGAGGGGACGATGCTTGATGACTGGAAGTGCACAGATTGTTTGTAGCTAGTTTCGAAATAAAGATATCGATCCCACAGGGAGCAGGAGTCTGAAGTCTAATAATTCTTGAAATAAATATTGCGATAGAAATGCTAGATAAAGTTCTAAGTAACTAGATAAAATGCGAGTATTGTGTAAAAAGTTGTTTTTGGGTTTTGGGTATAAGAGCAATAATAAAGTAAAGCAAAGTAACTTAATACAGAAAGTAAGTATCGCGTATGTAAAGAAGATTGGAACTGCAGTAGGGAAAAGGCGTTCTCAGGGAGTAGCGGATACACCACTAGTATTGTAAAGATCAAGATACAGATTATTATCATGAACATTCTCAACTATGTATGTGTGGGAGAAACTCCGTATGTGGACAAATATGCAACAACCGCTGCTCACATCATCCTCATAACCACAGCAGTCAGCAATTGACATCAACTGCACTATTAAGGGATGTAATCCCGTAGGACGTATTTCATGGCATGGATAGTGTTCCGTGAGTTTCCTCGATTTCCCAAGTTGATACATAAGGATTGCTAACAGCTTTATAGTCACTGTAAGTGCTAGCACGCCTCCGTCTACCAACAAGCAGTTCCCTCCATCAAGTCCCCACGAGAGGCAAATATTGAGAGGTCGACTTCTCTCAACATCAAGATGTAGAGAATCTAAAACATGGTCACAACGATGAATATCATAACAGATTTTATCTTATTTCAATCTCATACTAGGGTTTCTCCATCTCCCCAAGAACTAATGATCTACTCAGAAATGGAGGCAATCAACATCATAGTAATAGCAATGTAAACAATCACAGATGAATAGTACTTGTATAAATCCACAACGAGTATAGGAATTACAACAAGATCTAGAGAAGATGTAGATGGGATGGATGGAGATGGTGGTTATGCAGCGGTGGATGATGAAGATTGATGCCTTAGCCTCCCGGACCTACGCAGGGCGAAGATGGATCCCTTGTGGATGAGTTCCCTCTTCAGATGCCTTCCAGAGGTGAGGTTTTTGTGATTTCTGGGTGTTCTGTATGTCGTCTCCTCGAACCAATTACACGTGGTGAAACTATTTGATGAGGCGGAGGCAGTGCCAACTATATGGCCAGAGCTATACGGGCGAAAGAGATGCTCCCGCCGTATAGTTGGTCGTTACGCTCTCTGCCTCCTTTGTTCGCTCCTGGTTTTCTTCTGGTATTATTAATATTTCCCAAATAAGCGATTTATGTTGTTTTTGACTCCTTTTCTCCACAGTACAACTGCTTCAATAATTGTACCCATTGGATCCATCATCTGTCCTAATCATAGTGAAACAGTCATAAAATATGCGCGCGAGCGCCATAAAATACCAAGATCCTACATCTACAATGCAAAATAATAATGTAAAACATGATGTAAATATGCACTCATCAACTTCCCCAAGCTTAGACTCTTGCTCATCTCGAGCAAGTTTTTAGCTTAATGGATGTGATCCTCATATTCATGAAGCTGAGTCGATAAAATAAATGAGGCAATTGCAGCATGTGTTTATCATGTTCGATACAGGGGAATAAGTTTTTGAATAGTACCTTACTCGAACCATCTGAATAGTATTGGAAGGCTTCCACACCTTAGTTATCAATAGTTCATAAAAGATGAATCTCAGCATAATGTAAAAGAATCCGGTTCAACCGAATGAGTTAACGAGGTAGTCCCAAGTGTTTTAGGATCAGCGTATTCACTTGGGATTCAAAATCTCAAAAGTGTCTCTTTGTCATACTACAATATAGTGGTATATGCCTATTTGCTCTTTGGACATTCAATCTTTTTTCTTTTTCTTTTCTTTTGCATATATGCTCACACTTTTGTTTTAAGTGTTGTGCAAAGAAGCTAGCCATATATTCCACTTCATGTAGGAATTCAAAGTTCAACAATCTCAATTATCGAATTCCAACTGTATATGAAGCATTCTTATGACTTGAGATTCTACCACAACTTGTTCTCACTCTATTGGGATAACACTTTCATTTTCCTTTGTCCAAGGTTTCTTTTTTTAACTTAGTTGTATAGGTAATTTTTCTTTGTGAACCAAACTGTAGACTTACAGCATATTGACCAAATTATCTTTATGTGTTCCATTAATACCAATGGTGTGGAAGACTCCTATTTCTATCATCAAGTGCAAGTAAAATCATACTCAAGCCATTCATATATCAATAAAGCAAACACAAACTCAACATTGCTCCATATATAATAATAAACTCAGAATCTCATAAAAGGGATCGACTATTCCTGAAGGGAATTCTAATGATGCAAACTTTATTTCTATTTAAACTAATGCAAGAATAATAATAAAAACTTATAAGATAGATTACAAGGTCTTAAAGATCTCCCCAAGGTTGGAATCAAGCCAGGCGGGATCAAATAATCCAATGCGATTATTTGATACCATGATTGTTGTAGATCACTAGGGCGCCATGGCACGCGGTATCTTCTCCTCACGGGCCAACTTGAGGCGGAGGGATTGATTGACAACTTCTAATTCCTTAACACACAGCTTGTAGAAAAGATTCTTCCTCTCCAGTACTTTCACTTGTTCCTTAATGAACTCATTGTTATCTTGGAGTGTTTGTAGCGCCTTAAGACTCATGGAAAAACCCGCTTCGGTTTCCGCTTGATATCTTCATCAAGTTTATCAAGATAAGGTCGCAGCAATCGAAGGTGTTTGGGTGTCTCTGGCTTCTCCTTGTCCAATTCCTCAATCTTCAGCTCCAGGGCCTTCAAATCCCTCTTCCGACACCCATGGTTAGCATCGAGCAACTCTGTAGGGATGGTCTTGATCTCCTTGCCTTGGTAGTTGTTGCTCTCGATCTCCATGGGAGCCCTTCTCCTTGACTTCTATCCCTTGGTTGAGAGCGCTGATACATTGCAAATGTATCTATAATTTTTGATGTTCCATGCTTGGTTTCATCCATTTTCTTGTATTTTTTCCACACTTTGGAGTACTTTTCATATGATTTCTTGGACTAACCTATTAACAAGAGCCACAATGCTAGCTGCCTATTTTCTAATGTTTTTGGTTTCGGGAAGTCAGAAAATGAATATTCTTGGAATTGGACGGGACAAGAGCCAAAGTGCCTATTTTTCCGGAAGAAATCTGATGCCAGAATACGAGACGGAGAAGGGCTGGGGGCCGGCCACACCACCTGGCTGCGCGGCCAGGCCTGACCCACGCCAGGGGGTGGTCTGGCCGACCCCAGCACCCCCTCGGCCTCTCCTTCCGCCTATTAGATTCCCTCGGGACGAAACCCTAAGTACCCGATCAAAAATCCACGAAAGAGTTTGTAGCCGCCGTTATCTCCATCTCTAGATCGGGAGGGATCTGAAGCTCTTCCCGGCACCCTGCCGGAGAGGGGAATTCACCCTGGAGGCCTTCTTCATCATCATGCAAGCCTCCGGTGTGATGCGTGAGTAGTTCATCTATGGACTACGGGTCCATGTAGTAGCTAGATGGCTGGTTCTCCTCCTTTGGGCTTTCATGTCTAGATCTTGTGAGCTCCGTTCATGATCAAGATCATCTATTTGTAATTCTACATGTTGTGTTTGCGGGGATCCGATGGATATTGAGATGCTATTTCAGATTGATTATTGATTCTATCATGTCTTTGTTATTTGTGATCTTGCATGCTTTCCGTTGTTAGTAGCTATCTTTGCCAAGTAGATGCTAGCAACTCCAAGAGTTAGTCTTTATGCTCGATAGTGGGTTCATGCCTCTGGTAATCTGGGGAAGTGACATAAATCTCTAAGGTACTAGATGTGCTATTGCTACTAGGGAGAAAACAACAATCCTTTGTTCATAGAACAATCGTATTGTTTACATTACACGCAATTCGTAAAGCAATAATCTGTTGCTTACAACTTAATACTCGAGGGGGTTCGGATGATAACCTGAAGGTGGATTATTAGTCATAGATGCAGTTGGATGGCGGTCTATGTATAATGTTGTAATGCCCAATCAAGTTCCAAAGGAGTCAAGATGATTAGTATATGCATGTATTGCTTTATCGATGTTTGTCAATTGCCCCACTGTAATTTGTTCACCCAGCATGTTATCTATCTTAAGGAGAGCCACCTCTAGTGAACTATGGATCCCGGTCCTTTTCTTTTACATACAATCTAACTGTTTACTGCTTTGTGTTTACTTTCTGCAAACTATTACTTCCTTCCATTCGATACGTTTAATCCTTTGTTTTTAGCAAAACCGGTGAGATTGACAACCTCATCGCAAGTTGGGGACAGAGTTATGTGGTTGTGTTGTGCAGATCTCCACGTTGCTGCTGGCACCGGTAGTGCGCCCTGTCAACGTTTAGCTAGCTACACCTTTGGGGTGTTTCCTTGCTCCTACTGGATTGATAACCTTGGTTTTGTACTAAGGGAAAACTTGCTGCTGTGCTCATCATACCTTCCTCTTGGGGTTCCCCAACGAGCTCGATATATTTTGGGCCATCAAGCATATTTTCTGGCACCGTTGCCGGGGAGTCAAGGACATCTTCACAAGGGAGTCCCTCGTAACCAATCTCTTTACTTTTTTATTTTTGTTTTGCTTTGTTTCTTTTTGCTTTATTTGCTTGTTTTGTTATTCAAAAACACAAAAAAAATTAGTTTTACAAGTTTACTTTTTATTTGAAAAACACACAAAAAAATAGTTCCTATCTTAAGTTGCCACTATGTCTAGCCTTACCCCAATCACTATGTCACCCGAGGAAATGATTTTCACTTTTAAACAAGGAATTGAGGAGAGTTTCAAGGAAGCTTGGTCTAGAATCTCTGATCTACATGAAAAAACTGAGCCTAAAATGACTCAAAGCTTGTTCCTTAGCAGTTTCTACCTTGGAATTGCTCTTTGCTATAGATATGCTTTAGATGCTGTTGTGGGAGGAGATTTCCTCCAATGTAATGAGGATGATGCTGTTAATGCTATAAAGAAATTGATCCTTACTTACAACTTGCCTAGCCAAACTGATATTTCTTTCGCAAAAATATTTGCTAGATTGAACACTCTTGAGACTGGCACTGCTAGCTTAAAAGATTGCTATAATACGCTTAGGGAGCATCACAATTATGTTCCAATAAATTCCGAACCATCAAAGTGGCTCCCCACAGTAAAGATTGAGATAAACACTGAAACTTTTCAAGCCCGTTGTGATATCATGTCTGAATTTTGTCTTATGCCCAAAGATATTTATGAATCTTTGAATCTTTGGGCGCTTACTGAAGGAGGAAAAGAAATATCTCTTGCTAATAATACGATATTACCTACTGGAATAGCTGAAGGAGTGTTTACAAAGATCCTTGGGAAAATGATTTCTACTGATTATCTTGTCATTGAATGTGCAGGAAAAGGACAAATTACACTTGGAAGGTCCCTATTAGAACTCTTTGGAGCAATAATAGATGTGGGAAAGGGGACCATGCACCTTTATTCTCCACCAAATAATCATATTTTTCCTAAGGTTAAGAATAAAAGTAAGAGAGGTAAGGGCAAGAAATTTGGTCTTACTGCTTCTTCATTTGAGAACACTTGATTCTTTCTTGCTCCTTTTGCCTAACTTAAAGGCGTTAAAGAAAAGTACTTATTGGGAGATAACCCAAAAGTTTTAGATGAGTCTTGGAAGTTATTACCTCTGTAATAACTGCTCCTTATCCTTTTTATTTGCTTTTTGTGCCAAGAGTAACCTCTAATGAGAGAGAAGTAATGATTGGGAAAGTTGCTGTCCAGAAACAGATTTATGTGCTTCACCGTAAAAATTCGTGTAAAATCTACGAACATCTTTTTGGGGCGTGCATTTTTTGCTTCTGCCCCAGGTTGTTATCTAACTTTAGTTAGTTCAACACTTTTTGATTTGAGCAACATAATGTCTTAGAAAAAATTCGTCTTTACCCGCTGGTCTGTTTTGACAGATTTCTGCCATTTTCTGCATTTGCTTCTTGCTGGTTTCTTTTTGAGTTCTTTTGGGGAACTGAGCTTTTTGAGGGAAGTTCTACAGTATCTAGTGTGCTAATGGAAGTTTATTTGGTGTTAGAACTGAACCTTAAGACTTATTTATCTTGAGTGCACTAATGTTGCTAATAAAGATTGTGTGAAGTTTTGTATGAAGGAAGAATTTCAGGTGTATGGAAGAAATGAGTAATGAGATGAAGGATGGACTAAAGCTCAAGCTTGGGGATGCCACACGTGTCACCCCAAGAAATATCCAAGAAGTACAAGCGTCAAAGCTTGGGGATGCCCAAGGCATCCCCCTCTTCATCAATAAAAATCCTAGGTTTCTTCCAAACGTTTCATTTTTATTGTTTCATGCACAGTTGTGTTGTTCTTGGAGCATCTTCTTTTTCGTTTTCATTTTGTTTTTTCGTTTGATTTTGTTTGCTTAGTTTTATGAATAAATTGGTTGGACCCCCTCTTTCATACTTTGGTTTGCAAATAGTTTGGTTTGGATTGGAAAAGAGTAGGAAAGTTCATGCTTATGTGGTAAAAAGAGCTTGTTTTTGGCTGTGGCCTATGCTTTGTCATGCCATGCTTGATATTGTTTTGGCTTTATGCTTGGTATTCTTTGCTGTAGCATGACTTGTTATAAACAATTGAGATTGCTTAATGTGCCTTGGATGAATCATGCGTTGTTTTAGCATATTAAAGCATATTATAGTGGTATTCTCATTTGATGCTTTATTTGGGTTGACTTGGCGCATGCTCACACCATGTTATGACTATCCCAAGTCACCATAGCCTTTATGATCCTTTAGTTTTCAACTTGTAGTATCACTTTATGCTTTGATCAATGATGTTTTGTCGCTCTGCATGATTATGGTCATTATTTCTCTCTTAGTTTGTCGCTCCCAGTCTTTTGCTAGCCTCCACAACCAAGTATGAGTTCCACTCATGCATCCAACTCCCTAAACCAAGTTATTCCAAAGAGTCCACCATACCTACCTACTAGCTTATGCTATTCCAAGTATATTCATGCTTTTGTTTACCTTCTGAATTAAACTTGTTATGAGAAAACTAGTGATTAAAGCTCTCACGAACTTGATGGCACACTTTACTTTTTTTGTATCTAATAAACTTAAACCATTGGGTCCTTCTTTGTTGTGTATATGCTTACGCTTTATAAGTTGAAATTAGCAGAACCATGTATCATGGGGTACGCTTTCAACATTGCACTTGTACTTTGTACCCCGTTGATATCATGTTCTTTTGCTTATGGATCCCGACGGTGTGAAATAAAAGTGGAACTTGTAAGATCATGGAGTTTGTATGTGTGTTAGAGAAACGCCTGGGCCGCTAGCCTAAGCCATGCCTAATAATGGTGGAAACTTGCAGTATCACCATAATGAGCACTCTATGAAGCATCCTCAATAAAAACCTATGCAAATAGCAAATAAAAAGATCGCTGAGATGCTCATTGTCTGCTTGCCTTGTCATTTTGATTATGGGATAGCTCCTGTATCATGTGCAAGGGGTACCCCGTTGGCGGTTCTTTATGATACACATGTACTTACAATGACAAGAGCTTACTTGTGACTAAAGTTGAGTAGCATGAGGTTCGCGGTCTTCATAAGTAAGGGGCATGAGATTTCGGCTTATAAGTTGTCAAGCATATCCTCTTAGTTGTGTCACTTTAACCTTAATCACTTTGAAGATGCTTATGATAGGGGCAATGAGAGCTGAAAGCTATAAGTACTATAATTTTTGGAAGCTCTTTATGATACTTGAATCCCTACTTCCTTCTATGAAGGCCTTTCTTCCACCATTGTATTGAGTCTCCACCTTCTACCTTTATGCACGACGACTCTGGTTCGTCGACCTTGACTACATCGATCGTATCAACTCCGCACCTGATGGCTCAGTGTTGGCGCTAGGAAAATGCTGGTGCGATGTTGATGTAGAGCTCGTTGGGAACCCCAAGAGGAAGGTATGATGAGCACAGCAGCAAGTTTCCCTCAGTTATGAAACCAAGGTTTAATCGAACCAGTAGGAGCAAGGAAACACCCCAAAGGTGTTGTAAGCTAAGCCTTGGCAGGACGCACTACCGGTGCTAGTAGCAATGTGGAGACCTTCACAACACAACCACAGAACTTTGTCCCCAACTTGCGATGAGGTTGTCAATCTCACCGTGTTTTGCGGAAAACAAAGGATTAAACGTATCGAATGGAAAGAAGTAAAAGTTTGCAAAAAGTAAACACAAAGCAGTAAACAGTTTGTAGATTGTATGTAAAAGACAAGGACTGGGATCCATAGTTCACTAGAGGTGGCTCTCCTTAAGATAGATAACATGCTGGGTGAACAAATTACAGCGGGGCAATTGACAAACATCGAGAAAGCAATACATGCATATACTAATCATCCTGACTCCTTTGAGACTTGATTGGGCATTACAACATTATACATAGACCGCCATCCAACTGCATCTATGACTAATAATCCACCTTCAGGTTATCATCCGAACCCCCTCCAGTATTAAGTTGCAAGCAACAGATTATTGCTTTACAAACTGTGTGTAAAGTAAAGAATACGATTGTTCTATGAACAAAGGATTGTTGTTTTCTCCCTAGTAGCAACAACACATCTAGTACCTTAGAGATTTCTGTCACTTCCCCAGATTACTAGAGGCATGAACCCACTATCGAGCATAAATATTAACTCTTGGAGTTGCTAGCATCTACTTGGCCAAGATAGCTACTAACAACGGAAAGCATGCAAGATCACAAATAACAAAGACATGATAGAATCAATAATCAATCTGAAATAGCATCTCAATATCCATCGGATCCCCGCAAACACAACATGCAGAATTACAAATAGATGATCTTGATCATGAACGGAGCTCACAAGATCTAAACATGAAAGAACAAAGGAGGAGAACCAGCCATCTAGCTACTACATGGATCCATAGGCCAAGGATGAACTACTCACGCATCACACCAGAGGCTTGCATGGTGATGAAGAAGGCCTCCAGGGTGAATTCCCCTCTCCGACAGGGTGCCGGGAAGACCTTCAGATCCCTCCCGATCTAGGGATGGAGATGACGGCGGCTACAGACTCTTTCGTGGATTTTTGATCGGGGACTTAGGGTTTTCGTCCCGAGGGCATCTTATAGTCAGAAGGGGAGGCCGAGGGGGTGCCAGGGGCCACCACACCACCCCTTGGCGCGGGCCAAGCCTGGCCGCGTGGCCAGGTGGTGTGGATGGCCTCTAGCCCCTCTCCGTCTCGTATTCTGGCATCTGATGACTTCCGGAAAAATAGGCACTTTGGCTTTTGTCCCGTCCAATTCCGAGAATATTCATTTTCTGACTTTCCTGGAACCAAAAACAGTAGAAAACAGGCAGCTGGCACTTTGGCTCTTGTGAATAGGTTAGTCCAAGAAATCATATGAAAAGTACTCCAAAGTGTGGACAAAACACAAGAAAGTGGATAAAACCAAGCATGGAACATCAAAAATTATAGATACATTTGCAATGTATCAGCACCCGAGGGCTCCTTCGATTCCGCCACAAGACCCGCTTTGGTCTACGGCTGCCGCGACCCACTTCGGTTTTGGCTACAGCGACCTGCTTCAGTCTTCAGCTGCCATGACCCGTTGCAGTCTTCAACTCCAACGATCCACTACGATCTTTAGCCCTAGCGATTCGGGCGCTCGAGGGCTCCCTCCGCTTTGGCGACCTGCCGTGTCCTTCGACGCTAGCGACCCTCTGCGGTCTTCGGATTAGGCGACCCGATGCAGTTTTCGACTGATGTGGCACACTACAGTCTTCGGATGCGGCAACTCACTATCTCCATCCTCCTTAGCAACTTGATGTCGCTTCGCCTCCCTCCTCCAGCGACCCACTATGGTTTTTGGATCCAGCGACTCGGGGGCTCAGTCCATATCGGCGACTCGCTGCGGTCTTCGGCTCCAGCGACCCGATGTGACTTTCGACTCCAGCTACACGCTGCCTCTTTTGTGTGCGGCGACCTACTACAATCTTTGGTCGTGACAACACGCTACCGCCATTGGCTTCGGTGAATCACCGCCGCGTTGACTCTGGTCCGCCGCATCGGCTCACGGCCGCTGTCAAGACTCCATCAACCACCTCGATGCTACACTCGGGGGCTCCTTCGTCTCCAGCGACCCACTACGGTCTTCGGATCCAGCGACTCGGGGGCTCCCTCGGGACCGGTGGCCTACTGCGGTCTTCGACTCCATCGACCCGCTGCGGTCTTCTACTACCGTGACCCTCCATGGTCTTCGACTCGGGTGACCCACAGGTTACATCAGCTCTCGTGACTGCGACCTGTCACCTCCATCAGCCAACGATCCGCTGCAGCCTTTGACTGCGGCTACCCACTATAATCTTCGGTTGGTGGCGAGCCGCGCGCTGGTGTCGAGTCCGTCCGCCACGTGAACAACCAATAAATCTAAGTTTCCTCTACCAAGTGTGAATAATCATTTGTTTTAATCGCACTTGAAACACTCGGGGGCTGCGCCCTCTTCGAGTAACCTAATGTGTTGTCGGCTCCATGCACTTGAGCACCTCATACGTGACAGCCCGAGTAGCTGATTCTGCCTGATCGTCGAATCCTTGAACTCCGAGTACCTCGGTAAGGTACTGAGACTAAGGGTAATCAGGCTAACGAAAAGGCCTAGCATACAGTGCAAAAGTGTCGACTCAATTGGCACCAGAATCTTACTTTACAATCCACCATGCAACTATTCTTTACAATATACAAGTACTTCACAATTCTTAATATTTTATGTAGATTACAAGGATGTCGACTACGTTGAGCTATTCTATCGGGTCCTCCAACAGGAGTCGACAAAACAATTGACTACGCCATACACTCAAGACCCGAGTCGACTACCTCCTCGGATGGTTGCATCGCTTGATACTACGCACATGCGACGCTGGCCGCGCACCCGATAGACACGGTGCTAGCGACGCACCCGACAGAAGTGACTGTGTCGACTCCAACTGCATCTTTGATTCAAGCTCCTTATGCGTGACACGCTGACTCGATGCTCTTCTGGGTCAGTGGTTTCTCCTCGCATGATTTTTGACTACCACTGCAAGATACAAGACTTGACTCTCTGCCCGAGTCTACGACTCCGCCAGACACTCGGGGGCTACTCCAAACTGGAGCACTGAATGTGCATATACAAGATCTTCGAGTGGCACGCCTTGAATCCTTACTCGAATCCACGATTCGACTAAGGACTCGGGGGCTACTCCCATAGGGAGCGCTGGCCGCGCACCCGAAGAAATTTGTGAAAATGTCCAAGCATTATGAAAACCCTTCACTCGAATCTACGATTTGATTGTGGGCTTCGGGTTACTCCCATAGGGAGCGCTGAAAGCATATTCGACTAAAACAAGCAAAAGACGATAGCCGTCGCAAAATACTTATAGTCCCCACTCGAGTCTACGACTCGAATAGGCACTCGGGGGATACTCCCATAGAGAGCGCTGGTCGTGCACCCTATGATTATTTTTCCTTGTACATTGTACTGTGTGTCAATAACATCCACACTTGAATGCTATGGCAACTCCGCCTCATATTTTCCCTGCAAAGAGATTACGTCTCCTGGGCCACCCGAATCATCTCCGTGATGACAAAAAAATTGGATGTCACGCTTACATCACGAAGATAAGACCTGAATAAGGCCTGGCAACACATCTGCTGTGCTTTACCAGAAATAATCCGTACCTACAGGTATGATGAATAAGCCTTGACATACGCGTTGAGTGCTCACATTTACACACTGGGATTCGACTCTATAAGACCTCTGCGGCATGAGTCTAACTACACCAGCAATTTCTGAATTCGAGTCCAGGGACTCGAGTTTGAGTAGGTGACGTTGTTTTTTCCCTAGAGAAAATAACTGGTCCCGATCTATCAAGCGCACCAGGCACGTTTACCATCATACCTATGAACTACTATGAATTTCGACTGTCCCGATGAACTTCCGGGTGAAGTGCTTCGCACTCAACACAATTGTCGACTCCGACATCCTAATGCAAGACTCAAGATTTCTAAAGTCTCCACCCGAATCTACGATTCACATGGAAACTCGGGGGCTACTGACATGGGTATGCCCAACAGGCACCCAACTACAGCCTACTTGGTGCGGCTCGACAGAAGGCACACTCGACAAATTGCCAAGGTCCATGACGTCCATGATGGTTCGAGTGGTATGAAGCACACATGGATACAAACTCCAAGCGTACAAGATTAGGAAATCTCAAGAGAAGAGTTTGAATACAACTTGTAACCAACTCGTATTGGTACCTGAGACCTAGCCTCCCCATATATATAAAGGCTAGGAGGATCCAACGAGAAGGTATCCTCTCCCCCAATAGACAAATCACGACTCCCACAATAGACAATAGATCTAGACACCCGCCAGATCTAATCTGCACATCCCCCACCATTGGCGACATTGTAATCCTTCGGATCATCATCAATCAATAGCAGACAAGCAGGAGTAGGGTCCTCTACGAGGCCTGAACCCGGGTAAATCCTCGAGTCTCCCAGTGTGCTTATTTGCTAGCCGATCGAGACTTCCAGCGCTTCCCAATTCCTCGAACCTAAGTCCATAACAATGGGCATTGATGAGTTAACCCCTCGTCAGATAGACAATGGCAGTATATAAGAGGGGTTAGAGGTCGGTAAAACCCGCGAGAAACACCAAATTGTCGTCTAAGAAAAGAATCCAAACGGAACAGAAAAGAAATCACGGATTTGGATGTAACCTACCGCGTAACGACCAACTATACTGGCGCGACCCATATAGGTCCGGCCATATAGTTGGTTCCAGGCAGATATTTCCAAATATCTCGAGTCCAGGTCGATTAAATCACGACTCAGAACCGACAACAACGTTTTTTAGATGAATATAAAAGAAAGATCGAACGAAAAAGTGTCTGAGAGTTTAACGACCAACTGTACAACCGGAATTTTTGCTCCGGTCGTATAGTTGCAACCGTATAGTTTGAAACACCAAAAATCAAAAGTGCCTGGGAGTTTAACGACCAACTATATGGCCAGAATTTTTGCTCTAGTCGTATAGTTGTGACCGTATAGATACAAACACCAAAAAGCAAAACTATCTGAGAGTTCAACGACCAACTATACGACCAAATTTTTTGCTCTGGTCGTATAGTTGCGATCGTGTAGGCTCAGATATCGAAAACAATTTCACGAAGATGATACAAAGAGTTTAATTACCAACTATATGGCGGGAGTGTCAACACCCGGATTTTTAATCCTAGATGCCCGTTATGCCATACCTCTCAATCCCAGGATTACCATTTTTGCGAGACATAACGGATTGGATATCACAGTACATCATCCATTACAAACCATACATAAGGTCTTACACAAATAAGGATCTTATGATCCAGTCTTAATACAACAAGCAGCGGAAATAAAATATAAGCGTAGCAGTGGGGTCCATCTTTAGGGGCATAGGCAATGCTGACGAAGGCAGATAATCCTAGTTATCATAGCCGTCCCGCTGACCATCATCTTGATAATCTCCTTCATAGTCTGGCCATGATAATAGCCAGGGACAAAAGCCATGAGTACTCTTTAAGTACTCGCAAACTACCACTAACAAGTATTATAATTCTAAGTTAAAAATGCTAACTCTATTATTTAACTATCAAGTTAAGTTTGAAACCTAAGCTGAGTTCTGAAGCAAAGAAAGATAAAGTAAAGTCCAAAAATCACTTAAGTTGGGAAGCTATTGTCATAAACACAACCCTGTT
Source organism: Avena eriantha (assembly GCA_910589775.1). Lineage (NCBI taxonomy): Eukaryota > Viridiplantae > Streptophyta > Magnoliopsida > Poales > Poaceae > Avena > Avena eriantha. Next base: position 211,216,645 of record OU342742.1, read on the forward strand.
GTGGTCAAGTCAAGGTTCATCATTCTTTTCAAAGTTTTTAGAAAACATCTGACAACAAAACAGTATGGCCATTCCAACTGTCCATAACCGTGGACATGGCTATTCGAATAGTTTGACACTCTGCAGAGGTGGTACACTTTCACCACAAGATTCGATACATCTGTCAGGGATAACCCTGAATCATCATACTTAGTATGCAGATAATCAAACATAACCTTCCCTTTACACACCCTAGTATAAGCACCTCTCCTATGAGCATGGCCTCCCAACCATGACCATCAGTCATCTTGGGCACTGCATAGGTGGACAACATTGAGAGGTAGCCTCAGCTCAAACCTCTCCCGTGAGGGAACTAATACTAATGCATATAAATTTCCAGCTAAGCCTTACCCAATTCAGGTAATGTGGTTGTACGGTAAATTTGGAATGGTATCGCATCCGAATCCAACCATCAATTTTATAAAAGAGTTAAGGCTCATGCCTCAACATTTTCATCAACATCAATCCTTTGTGTTTCTCAACACATGTCAAAACATCTCAATAGAATGACTCATCATTCCAAGGTTTTCATAATTCATTTTCACCAAGTGTTCCCATCTAAAGTGACTCAGGTTTTTGATCTACTCTAAACTACTAAGTTAAGAGTGTTCACTAAGGTGGTAAAGATGGGTTCAATCTCATGCCATAGAATGACATCTAAAGGGTTCTAAGTAGGTCAAGTTTTATACTTTTTATGCTACCTTCAAAACCAGTAAAGAACTTTGTATAACCTAAGAAGGGTAAAACTTGTAACTAGGACTTGGGGTACTATTAGTTAAATAAGGGGGGGTGTGATCAAAGCATGCTTAAGGCATCTTTGCTAAACCATCTAGTTTGATTCTAGTTTGCTAAGTACTACACTTGCAAGTGCTAACTTGCAAGGGTTAATCTTGGATAGTGCTAGCTTGCTAATAGTAGCTGGCATTGTTAATGGTGGCTTGCCTTGGTTGGTGCAGTGGTTGAAGTTTTCTTCTTCTTCTTCTTCTTCTTCTTCTTGTTGGTAGAACTCCTCCTCCTCGAGAGCTTGGTCGATACTATCGTCTATAAATACATAGGGAGTGCACAATCACCAAACAATACTTAACTAGGCTAGATAGCATTCTAAGACACACAATTGATGATCTATTATCATCACAAGCATCACAAGTTTAAATCAAAAGTTTCCTTCTTTTTATTTTAGAAAAGTAATTTCTACTCATTGAAAAATTAACTAAAATTTAATATTCACCACCAAAATATGGGATCATGTGGACACATGTCCTCACCACATATTCTAACATGTGGGAATGAGATTTAAAGGTTGGATCAACATTACTTTGGTTCAAGTTCATTATTTAATGATTTAAAGTGACTAGAAATGCCTATATAGCATTATTTTGGTACTAGTCCAAAGTCACTGCATGTAAACCTTAATATTATTACATATTTGGATAGATATGGTAAAATGTGATTTTTGAGAGTTGGAATCAACTCAAAAGCTAACTTGGTTGATTTTATAAAAATGTTGCAAGTTGCAAATGCTTCTGTCTTCTTATTTTTATTAGGAGAGATCTATAACTCTAATTGAATTAAATCCAACAGGCCTAGATAGATCACTCCCATACCTTTTAGGCAAAATTAGTTTCATGCAATTTGGATTTGTAAAACTCACATAATTGATTTTTGAAATACTGGACATAAACTAGATTTAACTAAAAAAGAAAGAATCCAGATTTGAATCGATGGGCTTGCGCGGGAAAAGAAATGGGCCGGGCCAGTGGCGCTCCGCGGCGCGGGGCTCAGCTGACATGGGGGTCCCGCGTGTCAGCGGCACTTAAAACGCGAAACGGTACGCGCGCTGTGGGCCATGCGATTAGAATAGGAATCTACGGCTGAGGGTCGTCGTCGACGACGAATAGGTCGCCGGCGAGCTCGAACCCTAGCGGCTCGGTGGGGCCTGCTGGGGGCGTACCAGGGCTCCAGCAGGGTCGGCGAGGCATGGTCGTGGTGGAGCTTGGGGCGGTCTCAATCAACGACGCCCTTCTCCTGCCACCGCGGCTGCTCCGGCTCCAATTCCGGCGAGCTGCTGCTCCACTTGCTCCAGCTAGAGGTGGGTGAGGTTCAGAGAGGTGAGGGAAGTGGAATGGTGTGGAGAAGAGAGGCTGGGGAGGGCTCCTTTTATAGGCTCGACGGTGAGATCGAGCGAGATGGGCGGTAGACGGTGGCGACATGGCTACGGCGAGGTAGAGGCATGGCTGGAGGTGGCGATCGATGGGCGGTTCCCTGGCGGTGCTCTAGAGCTTAAATGCAGCCGTAGGGGTGGTGGCACGCGGTCTGGGCGAGGTGGCGCTTTGCGCGAAAGAGGCAGCGGTGTCCATGGCGAGCGGTGGCTGTGAGGCTTTGGGCGGCGAACGGGGATGTCTGTGGTGTTCTCCAGGTCGAGGCGGAGCGGTGGGCGCGGGCTGGTGCCAAGGGGCGGTCTGTGCGAGTGGGGACAGGGCGTGCTCTGGGGGCGGCGTCGGCATGCTCGACCAGCTCTGGGCACGGCGGTTCCTGGCCGCTCTGCCCTCTGTCTCTGGCCTGGGGCTGCTTGGGCGGTGGAGGTGGACCACAAGCAAGTTGCTAGACATGAGGAGAGAGGCTGGAGAGGGCTGCTGTTGCGAGTGCACTGTCGGCCGGCGAGGTGGTGCTCGACATGGCATGGCAGTGCAACTAGGGGGTAGGGGATGCTGGTTAGGCTCTGGTTAGATCAAGAGGGGACAAGGGGATTAAATGGGGATCAATTGGGTGCAAAACCCTGTAGTAAACAGTGAGCTAGGATTAGAGGAGATATTATGCATGCCAAGTGTTTGATTAAATGGCCGCATGAAAATTCTTTTTGAATTTTGAGTTCAAATTTTTTGGGTGATCTCCACTAGTACTAGGCAGTCTCTGGTTGCAAGGGTTTTGAAAGTGGAGCTCAAATAGATGGGTTTTGAAATAGGGGTGATCTATGCATATGCATTAGATTCAATTTTCAAATGCAATTTAAAATAAGTAACATAATGTTTTTAGCAGATCCATAGGTGTAACTACCTCGGTGAATTACGCTCTTAGTTACATGCTTGGATGAACGAAGGTGGTTAAAATAGTACGGTGGGGCCCAGGGCCACTCACGGTAGACCTTTCGGCCATCCTAACCACTTTCAGAACATCGGGACAAGAACGAGCGGCGTAATCGGCAGGCGAAGGGATCAACTACATACACAAATGAGTATGTATGCAAGCCACATACAACAGTCCTCAGAGCCATTCCATCTAAAACAAATAGAAATATTGCAACGCCATACGGCAAGATTCAAATATCCTAGATAGAGATAATGATTTAGGATAGATCCTCATACAACAAACATCAGAGTATCAGGCGGAAGCGGAAAACAAGATCCAAGTACGGATAAGAAGCAAATCGGCATAATATGCCACATAAATAAACACATCCCGCCCACAGATCTCACTGATCCCCATTCCCGGAATCTCTACACCGAAAGATCGTTGCCAACATCATCTGTCTCCTCCACCTAGTATCCATCTTGCGAGTACACCCGTTCATCTGAATCAAACAATTTATCATGTGAGCCCTAGGGGTACTCAACAAGTCTTTATGCCACTAAAGGGGACACAACCTGGGGTGACGCAATTGCAGCAAAAGATAATAGCTAACAATTCTATAGATACTCGCTAACCATCCGCCTAACCAATGATAGACGGATGTCCGTGAATTAAGAACAACAGTTATAACAGTATAATTACCAGATCCATCCTCCTCCTCGCTTACCAACGAGGAAGCGAACGAACAACCCCCATCATCCGTTGGCAGTTTTATTAACCATTCCATGAGTATTGCACTATTTACTAGTCAAGTGCTTAGTCAAATTAAAATCGGTACTTTAGTTATACTTGTCTATGATCGAGAAACTGTGCTCCAAGTCGTCCATAACCGTGGACACGGCTTTCAGAAAGATTTACCCTGCAGGGGTGCACGAATAGCAACACACACCCGATCAACCTCAGAAAAACCAACTCAAAACCCAACGCGGCATTCACGACAAAGCAATCACAGGATTCAGAAATATTTCAGGGGGCCACCCCATTAAGCTACCCGCAACGAAGTTGGCCGGCTCCGAGATGGACCCAAGGTTTGCGCCAATGGCTGTAAACGACTGGGAACCCGAAAATATGACTAGGCTTGTCGATACCGCGAAAACACTCCGCAATTCTTAAACAGTACAGGTGCTCCTCGCACAATCTTAATAAAACAGTAACATGGCATACGTACAGGATAGTAATAAAGCCCCAAACTACTTTGTGGCCCCAAGAAATAAGAATGAATCAAGCTCTGGCTCAGGGGGGTCCATAAGGCCTCCCGGATGTGGATAGTGCGAATAGTCAAGGAACAGGAATCAAGTACTCGGGGTCCTACGGGACACAAGTGAGCATGAAAAACCAAATAGCAGATATTGCTCACCGGTGCCTCTTTCATTAGTTATCCCATTACTACACAGGTTAAGTTGTTTAGGTACCTCATTATCCATCAGACACTCACATACGCTACACATGCTTTTCTACGACTCGCATGGCTCAAACAACTCCTGTAGGAATGGCTCATGGGATGGAAGAACAAGCTTTGGTGGGGTTTAAAAGTAAAGGCTATGCAGTACTTGGGATTCAATTTAATGCAATTCGCCACTCAATGATATAAGGATAAGATAGAGGCAATAGGTATTATATGTATGCAAGCATGTGGTAGTCCTTGCCTGGCAGCTCGGTTGAAGCGGGAGATGGATCTGGGTAGTACTCCTGTGATTCCTGGTAATTCTCCTGCTGGGCGTCTATTCGAAGAAGAACCAAACAAACAAGGGCCAACATAAATAAAGTGCACAAGCATATGAATTAAAATGCAACAAGCAAACAAGCTTGCCATGATGAATGATGCACAAATTTCATGGCATTAAAGTAGCATGGCATGGTGAGGTGTGGGGTACAAGAATAAAGCATTTTATTATTTACTTAGTCCAATTTTGTTGTCATAAACAATTCAGATTTTTAATAATGACATGATGCATGCTTCAATTCAGAACAAGGACTGCATAAATAGAACGGGCTCGTCGCGCTGATCGATTTAGACATATTATTTGCCCAATTTGGAGTTATAGATTTAAAGTTATTAATTTATTAAGAAAAAGGGCATTTTGTTGTAATTTTATTTATCTCGAAATTTTAAAGTGCTCAAACATTATTTTGAATGGCATATTTGACTTCCTCACATTTTTCTGATTCAAAAACATATATTATATGTATTATTTGGATTTATAATTTGAAAGTTATTTAAAATCTGATTTGAATTTGAATTTAAACAATTTCTGGAAATGTTTAATAAAACAGATAAACGGAAAATACTTTTTGCACTCAGCCAAACCTAGCCACAGTCGCTGACGGTGGGCTAGCTACTGACTGGAGCACACACGCGCGGAAAAGAGTTTTCTCACCACGGCCTTACCTAGCCTCTGCGATTGACAGGTGGGCCAGCGGCTAGAGACCCACGTGACAGCGGCTAAGCACGCAGGGGCTGAACGGTGGGGTCGTGCTGGAGCGCGGGTTGAGCCGGCTAAAACGCAGGCGCCTTTTTGTAAAATGCAACGGAAGGCTGACTGGTGGGGCTTGGCGTACCGCGGGTTGAGGCGGCAAAAGACACAGGGGGTATTTGCAAAATGGGGCCGCGCACTGTGGATCTTCTCCACGGTCTGACAAAACTGACGGCGACAGCGCGCACGGCGTGGTGGGGATTCGATCTGGGGACCTGGGCGTGTGCGCGGAGGCGGTAGCCACTGGGACAGGCGGGGGATGCTGTTAGGAGGGGCAAGGGCGGCTAGATAGGTCGTGGTGCGTCGCGGCGACGTGCAGACGCGCGCGTCCACGGCGCACTGAGAGTGCTCGGTGAAACGCTGTCCGCGGCTAGGGTTTTACGGCGAGGCGGAGAATGTCTAGGCGGTAGAGGGGCTCACCGCGGGGTGGGTGCCGGTGGCGGATCGGGACGAGGCGCAAGAGGGCGTCGGCGGAGCTGGCGGACCGGAGATCTAGGGTTTCGTCGGGGCGGCGCTGGTCCTGGCGATCCTGGTGCTCCTCCTCCTCGTTGGCGCGTATGGGGCGATGCAGGGGACCTTCCTTGGTCTCCTCGACCACCTCCATGACGCGCGTGCTGGCCGGAACGAAGAGATGCCGGTGGTACTGGCGGGGACCGGCGGGAGGTAGACAGCGTCGGTGGAGAGAAAGAAGGGAGAGGGCAGGGCCCTGGGGTGGATCTAGCGAGGTAGAGGAGGCGTGGGGAAAGGTATAACCCGAGAGAGAGAGGCGAGGTAGCGTGTGGGCACGGGGTAGGGATAAAGTGGCTTCGGCCGCTTTCCTCCTCCTCCTCGCACATGCTGGAGCTGGGGCTCGAGTTGGGCAGGGCAGAGGCATGGCAGGTGGGCCAAGATGCGGTCAAGGCGGGACAGGGCCGTGTGGGACCTGCTCGGCAGTGAGAGAGAAAGAGAGAGGAGAGGGAAAGCTAGGGTGTAGCTAGGGGTGGGGTAGATGGGGTAGCTAGGTGGGGCCTGCTGGCAGGGAGAGGGGACACCTCGGCATGGTGAGAGGAGGGGGGTGAGGTGAGGTTAAGGTTTAGGGTTTAGATTAGATCTAGGGTTAGGGTAAAATAGAGAGGGGTTAGGGTTTTGTTAGATGTTAGGGTTTGGAGAGAGGGCTAGAGTGAGAGATTAGAGAGAGAGGGTAGGTGTTAGGGTTTTGTTAGAGTCACCCTTAGTCATACATGGATGGAGGTGAGAAGGAGAGGAATGAGAGAACATGGGGTAAGATTTTAGCGTAATTAATAACAAGGTCCAACAAGTGGGTAGTGATGACATGGAGATAGAGATGGGAGAAAAGGTGATGAGAGAAAAGATCTCACATGACCCTTCATGTGTAATTGCACTTGTGAGGGTAGATGAGAAGGGGGCCTTGATGCACATGGCAAGGATACAAGATTAAGGTGGGAAAATGATTTAAAGTAAGAGGAAGCTTAAGAAGATAATCCACTCATAAAACAAATAAAAACCAGAGGAGAACACATGGTGGTGATGGTTGCATGGCCCATGCAAAATATTAAATGCCATGTTTTATTTTGTGAAAACAATAATAATAATATGGCATTATTCTTATGAATTCCCAAGAAGTGGAATAAAGGCCAAGCAAAATAAATTATAGAATTAGATCCACCCCAACCCACATGAGCTAGAATAAATATCAAAAGAAAAAGAAATACAAGCTCATGGGTAATGGGATGGTGGAATTACAAGGTGGTGAAAAAAAGGTGATGGAGTTGAATAAAGATATGCCCCCAACTCAACTTGGGCATTAAACAATATATCAATAACCAAATACAATATCAAGAGGCAAATACAATTAATAATGCATATGAGAGAAGAACCAAAGAAAGAGGGTTTTATATGATGCTCAAATGCAAGGTGGCATGATGACATGAGCATGGTATAATTATGATGCAACAATTATATATAGGAAGTAGCCATTATATTACTAGACCAAGTAGTATTACAATTGTTAGACAATTGGGATGCTACAATAGGTGGGCCTTGGTACCTCATTATGTGTACTAGCAAGGGGTACAAAGATCAAGAATTGTTTCTGTTAAAATTTGAGTACTAGGAATAGCCAAAGTAGGCATGAGAGTTAAATTTACCAAAATGACCATTCCTCCTTTTTAACTCTTTTTGATTTGATTTTCTTTAGGAAAAGTTTGGGGATGATGTAGATGATGTTTAAATCACCTAATAAACATTTTACAAGCATTGGATCACTCAATCATGGCCATTCAAACAACTCCTAAATTAAATGCACACATATATGAATGCTTTCATATTAACTTGGGAAAAGTTTTTGTTAACCCCAAATTTGATTGATTTGATCTTGATAAGCTTGGATTGAATTTTTGGGATGTTACAGGGAGCCCCCGCTCCGGTCGTATAGCTCCGCCCGTATAGTTGGTAAAACCCCTCTAAAACTTTAGAAAAACAGAAGGAATTCAAAAACAGAAATTTCAAGAGTAAAAATTGTGAAAATAAATCACTTATTTGGGTAAGAACACTTACCTTGTACTTACCATCTGCTTAATCAGGGATGAAAAGTTCCTCACATAACAAGGACTCCTTCTCTTTTGGAGGAATTGACTTTAGTTCATCAAATAATTACCGTAAACGAAAATCACTAGGACTAAAGTTCCTCTCAATAAGATTGGTGTCTTTCTTGGCAAACATAGACACTGCATCTAACATCTTTATTTCTTGCATTTGCATAATCTGCAACTCAAATTCTTGAAGTGAAAGAATCCAACAGGTCAGTCTTGGCTTATGATCTTTCCTCTCAAGGAGTTCTTTTAAACCATCATGATCCGTATGAACTCTTACCTTTGCATCAACTATATAAGAACAAAATTTATCAGAAGAGAAAAATACAGCAAACAGTTCCTTTTCTTCCTTAGGGTAATTCTTTTGAGCACCATTGAGAGTTCTACTAGCATGATGTATAATATTAAATCTATGACCAATATGTTGTCCAAGAGTTACTCCTACGACATCATCGCTAGCTTCACGTATTAAGTCAAAGGTTGTATCCTACATAGGTGGTTTAATGGTGGGAGCATGAGTTAAAGCATTTTTAAGTTTATCAAAGCTTCAAGACACTTATCATCAAAATTAAATCTCATTCCCTTTTGCAAGAGGTTAGTCAAAGGTTTAGATATCCTAGAAAAATTTCTAATGAACCTTCTATAAAAACCCACATGACCAAGAAAACTTCTAATACCTTTAATATCCCTAGGTGGTGGCATTCTCTCTATTGCTTCAACCTTAGCTCTATCCACTTCAATTCCCTTACCTGATACTTTTTGTCCGAGGACTATACCTTCTTTGACCATAAAGTGGCACTTCTCCCAGTTTAGAACAATATTAGTTTCTTCACAACGCTGCAAAAATTTCTTGAGATTATCCAAGCAACTAGTAAATGAAGTTCCATAGACAGAAAAGTCATCCATAAATACTTCCATTATAAGTTCTATGAAATCAGCAAAAATAGCAGTCATACATCGTTGAAAAGTAGCTGGAGCATTACATAGACCAAAAGGCATAAGTCGGTAAGCATGTAAACCGTAAGGACTTATGAAAGTTGTTTTAAGTTGGTCATCCGAATGAACAACTATTTGAGAGAAACCAGAGTATTCGTCCAAGTAGAAAAAATGAGTATGGTTTGCTAACCTTTCTAAAGTTTGATCTATGAACGATAACGGATAGTGATCTTTCCTAGTTTATTTATTTAATTTTCTGAAGTCTATGAACATCATGTGCCCAACAATAGTTCTAGTAGGTATTAGTTCATTATTTTCATTAGGAACAACAGTAAAACCGCCCTTCTTAGAGACACAATGAATAGGACTTACCCAATCACTCTCTTTAACAGGATAAATTATACCTGCGTCTAGTAGGCGTACGATTTCTTTTCTTACCACTTCTTTCATTTCAGGCTTCAATCTTCTATTAAATTTCGCAACTAGTTTTGCACCTTCTTCCATGAATATTTGATGGACGGCTATCATGGGACTAATGCCCTTCAAGTCATCCATTGAGTACCCAAAGGCTTGGCGATGCTCCTTAAGTATCCTCATGAGTTCTTATTCTTCTCCTAGAAGTTTAGCACTAATAATAACAGGAAATTTATTGGTATCATCTAAAAACATGTCTTTAAGATTATCTGGTAGAGTCTTCAACTCTGGGGGTGGTAATTCCTTGTCCCGTCTCTTTTCTGGCTCTTCAAAATCATCATCAGTTGGAGGTCCCAAAATAGGAAGTGAATCGAGTTCATCTTGTAGTTCTTCTAAGGACTTGTCCTCCATAACTATTTCTTCATAATTTGGACCTTCATTTATTTCTTCTTCTTGATTACCAAAAAAAAAGAGCTGCCATTTCCTCAATGGTTCTCTCTTCCTTTCCTTCTTCTATCTGTGGAGGCCTGTCTTTAAATTTGGAGAAATGGAATTTTTTTCCGTCCCCCCAAGCTTAAGAGACACAATCTCCTTGAAATTAACATAGGCACCTATATCACCCAAAAAGGTTCTTCCAAATATAACAGGGCAAAAAGTGTCAGCTGGCATATCAAGAACTACAAAATCCATAGGAAAGTTTTTGTTGCCAATTGTGACAGTTGCATTGTCAACTACTCCCATTGGGATTCTAAGATTTTTATTGGCTAACATAATTGTTATATCAGTATTCTCAATTGTAGCCAGTTCTATTTCCTCTTTTATTTCTACGTAGAAATCATAAGATATAACATTAACTTTGGTGCCAAGATCACATAAACCATAATGAGAGGTTTCTTTAAATACGCAGGGAAGAATAGGCTTACCCACATCTTTTACCTTTGTTTTACCTTCAACCAATATGGAAGTCTCTACTTCAAGTTCAACTATGTTACAGTGTGAGTTCATAGCCATAATTGCTTCCTTGGTTACCTCTTCATCTTTGTTTTACTTTAGATGTTCCACAACTTCTGGCATGCTTTCCTCTTCCTGAAGGAAATATGCCCTAGAGGCAATCATAGAGATGATTGTATTTCATGTGTATCCATGAGTTATTATAATGTTCCTTGAATATCCATATACCAGGCAACTTGTATTGATTGGCAATTATGTGAATTGTTTGTGAAACTCTTTACTTGTATGGTTATCTAATAATTGTCCCTAGTCGGAGTTCATGCGAGGACACACGTGAATATTAGACTAGCACATCGATTGGTTAATGACTATGTTTCGCAAGTCATTGACATAGAGATGTCAAACCAATGATGTGGACACATGTTATGAACATGGGGTTGGACTGACCCAACATGAGACTAGCAATAATACTTGCAGCTCTCTCTACACATCGTGTACGTTTTGTCCTTAGACCTGAGATTGTCGCATGTACTTGAGATGTGGATCGACCTACTTTGGGGCTATCAAACACTACTCCGTAACTGGGTAGTTATAAAGGTAGCTTTCGGGTTTGTCCTGATACATGCTGCAAGGCATCGGTCAATCAAGATGGGATTTGCCCCTCTCTACTTGAAAGAGATATCTCTGGGCCCCTCGAGTGATCGGATCCAGAAATGCATGGCCGTGCTACATATGGTTAAGAGTTAACCTAGTAAAGGGATTCTGAATCACAGTATCGAGAAAGAGAGGTCAGCTTAGAGCTAGACCAAATATCGTGAGGCAAAGGGAAAGACATGTACTCAACCTTGTGATGGTTCGTCCGAATGATCTTTATATGCGTTTAGGAGTTGGCACGTCTTGCTAGAGGCCGCTACCAACTATTGACGGAGTAAGTGTACTCGCGTCATGTCTATACGTGTATGAACCTATAGGGTCACACACTTTAGGGGCTGGAAGCCTAATGAGGATTGGATCCGAATTAGACCAGGCTTAGGCTGCTAGTGGGCTGCTAATGTAGAAGCCCACCAGGGATGCCTATATAAGAGGGAGTGAGGCGAGCTGAAAAGGAGAGAGCATTCCACCCAGCCGCCACTCCTCTTCCGCCTGTGTTGCACGCGCAGACCTAGCAGTCTGGCGTGTGACGGCTTCCACTCCGGACGTGTGGATACCTCGGAGGTGCTGCATCTGTAGCACTTGGACGAGCCGCGCAAAGGGGAGCTGCTCGTGGGACGAGGACGAGGAGGAGACGTAGAACATCTACACTGCCGCAACGTGCTTCATCGAGTTCCGCACCTGCGCGTCTAGCGGTAATCCCGTGATCTATGACCATAGTATTCCTGGTTGACGCGGTAGAAATTTTTGATTTTACGCTAGTGTAGCCTACCCGTTACCCCTACAGTGGTATCAGAGCCGATGCTATTCAGTCATAGGTTCGGGAAGTTTGCATATGGTGATATGTAGATTGATATGAATGATATGATCGTTTGTATGGCGGTGTTTCTGGATTGATCTATGATCTTACTTTCCGTGATCGTGATTCTAAGGTCGTCGAACGACTTACCCCTACCGGTCGGTTTCCGCCATCGGGGTAGACAGTGACACATAAATCCTTCTGAATCACGCGAAGATCAATATGATTGATCGAATCGGGAATTAGATCTGAATCGACGTACCGTGATCAAAGGAGTTTGGTCAAATCGGAACTATGGTCGGTTTATGGTAAATTGGATTTGCCGATCAAAATCCTTAAAGAAAATTGTATAGATTTGATCTCTCATTTTTCACAAAATTGTATAGGTACCGCGAGGGGCGCTGCCCCTTCGAACCCCGCAGGGGGAGACCCCCTAGACCCCCCTTAGTCGTAGCCCCCCTTTTTGTATCTCGTTAAGGTTCATAGGTGGTACGATTTCACATGATCCGATAGAATACGATTCTATGCACAACTTGTTTTTGCAGGATTTATGTGATCAGTATGGCCCAAAAATGTATGTGATGCATGTATGTATTTTTCATGGCCTGCGTGTCGTGAGTTGGGCAACACGGCTGGAGCCATATGTGTTGTCAATTATTGTAATGGCCTGCGTGCCAACTTGTGATGATCCCAATACAATGTAATTTTGATTACTAGATGTTAGGAGTAATAGCTTGTATTATTTCTTGGAGAACTCATCACTTGGAGGATGGCTCGCATAGAGCATGAAGATGGAGATCATCATGGTGGACAGGTTCTATGGCGATGGAGATCACCATGAGAAAATGGGCCATACTGTATCACATCTATGTGAATGCTATTCTTATATGTTTTACTACTATGCATGCTTAGATGATAGAAGTAGAACGATCCCTCACAAAGTTTAAGTTAAACCATGCCCTCCCAACCAAACCTTGCACCATCCTATGCCCTGTACAATCGTTGGTGGGTCTATGAAATTAGGGTGCCACGGTTTTCCTTGGCTGGATGGGTTTGTATCGGATACCTACACGCATAAGGGTTGGTGAGCTTAACAAGGTCATCTTAACAGTTAAGGACCTTGGGGCATAAAGGTTGGGCGCCTAGTTTTGACATAGAGATGTCACCCAACAACAAGAGTCATATGTGATATGATTAGCAAAGGTTGCTTACCGATTTACCTTGTCTTCTAGCAGTGATGCTAAAGCTCACTAGTCGACTTGTTAATTGGGGATCTTGAATCACTTAGTATCAATAGAGGGATGTTGATTTAAGTGGGAGTATATGCTATTAAATTGTTTAATATGTTTTACTCTTTCATGGTTACATGGCTTAGTATTTTGCATATTTTTTGTTGTAGATCAATGGCACCGAACAATTCATCACCTTTTGCTTTGCGTTCGATTCTTGAAAAGGATAAACTAAATGGAACAAACTATTCGGACTGGGTCCGTAACCTGAGAATTGTTCTCAGGGCTGAGAAAAAGGAAACTGTTCTGGATACCCCAATCCCGGATGAACCTGCTGATAATGCAACTGCTACCCTTAAGAATGCCTACAAGAAAGCATGTGATGAATCTCTTGAGGTCAGTTGTCTTATGCTTGCATGCATGGAACCTGATCTTCAAAAACAGTTTGAGGATCAGGAAGCGTACGATATGATCGTTACGCTTAAGGACATGTTCCAGACTCAGGCTAGGACTGAGAGGTACAATGTCGCTAAGTCCTTTGTGGAATGCAAGCTGGCAGAGGGAGCAGCTGTAGGCCCCCATGTGATCAAAATGGTTGGTTACAGTCAGACTTTGGAAAAGCTTGGTTTTCCATTAGGCCAAGAGTTGGCCACTAACTTCATTTTGGCATCTCTTCCATCTAGCTATGGGCATTTCATTTCGAACTACCATATGCATGGGGTGGAGAGGGGCCTTAATGAATTATGTGGGATGCTGAAAACAGCAGAATGTGACATTAAGAAGTGTGCAGGGCATAGCCATGTGATGGCTGTGCAGAACAAGCCTAGCTTCAAGAAAAAGGGCACTTCTTGGCAGAAGAAGAAGGGCAAGGCTAAGGATACGATCCCTAAGCCAAACCCTGCACCCAAGCAAAAGGCTGGTCCTGCAGGAGACACTGAGTGTTTCTTTTGTCACGAATATGGCCACTGGAAGAGAAACTGCAGCAAGTACCAGGCTTCTTTGAAGAAAAGTGGAAGTAAGAGTACTTCCCACTCAGGTACACTTGTTGTAAATGTTGTGGACATTTTTCTCGCAGATTCTTATGTTAACTCTTGGGTATTTGATACCAGATCGGTTGCTCATATTTGCAATTCGATGCAGGGGCTAATAAGGACTAGAGAAGTGCAGAAAGGCGAAGTGGATTTTCGCGTCGAAAATAAAGCAAGGGTTGCTGCATTGTTCGTCGGCGTCATGCAACTTCACCTTCCGTCAGGATTTATCATGGAGTTGAATAATTGTTATTAGTGGACATTTTTCTCGCAGATTCTTATGTTAACTCTTGGGTATTTGATACCGGATCGGTTGCTCATATTTGCAATTCGATGCAGGGGCTAATAAGGACTAGAGAAGTGCAGAAAGGCGAAGTGGATTTTCGCGTCGGAAATAAAGCAAGGGTTGCTGCATTGTTCGTCGGCGTCATGCAACTTCACCTTCCGTCAGGATTTATCATGGAGTTGAATAATTGTTATTACATTCCTAGTATGGGTCGAAACATTTTATCACCTTCATGTTTGATGAGGGATGATTATTCATTCGCGAGTACAAACAATGGTTGTGTAATCTCTAAGAATGCTATGTTTGTGGCTGATGCTCCCATTATGAATGGGTTATTTATTTTAAATCTTGATAATGCATGTGTTTACAATGTTAGTGCTAAAAGGCTTCGGCCAAATGATTTGAGTCCTACCTATCTATGGCATTGTCGTTTGGGGCATATAAGTGAAAAGCGCATGAAGAAGCTCCATGGTGATGGTCTTCTAACTTCGTTTGATTTTGAATCATACGAGACATGTCAAGCTTGTTTACTTGGAAAGATGACCAAGACGCCTTTCAAGGGGTTTCCCGAGAGAGCGATAGACTTGTTGGAACTCATACATACTGATGTATGTGGACCAATGAGCACGACAGCCAGAGGAGGATATCACTACTTCATTACTTTCACTGATGATTTCAGTAGATATGGCTATGTCTACTTGATGAAGCATAAGTCTGAAACTTTTGAAAAGTTCAAAGAGTTTCAAAATGAGGTAGAGAATCAACGTGGCAAGAAAATAAAGGCCTTGCGATCTGATCGCGGAGGTGAATATTTGAGTCACGAGTTTAGCAATCATCTTAAGAGTTGCGGAATTGTTCCACAGCTCACGCCGCCCGGAACGCCTCAAAGAAACGGGGTCTCTGAACGGCGTAATCGAACTTTGTTGGACATGGTTCGATCGATGATGAGCCAGTCGGATTTACCATTATCATTTTGGGGTTACGCGCTAGAAACAGCAGCTTTCACACTAAATAGGGTACCATCTAAATCCGTAGTTAAGACACCATATGAGATGTGGACTGGAAAGAATCCCAGTTTGTCTTTTCTAAAGATTTGGGGTTGTGATGCATTTGTCAAGCGACTTCAGTCGGACAAGCTAACACCCAAATCGGATAAGTGCATTTTTGTGGGATACCCAAGGGAAACCTTAGGGTATTACTTCTACAACCGAGAAGAGGGCAAAGTGTTTGTCGCTCGTAGCGGTGTTTTCCTAGAGAAAGAGTTTCTCACAAAGGGAACGAGTGGAAGGTCGGTGCGACTTGAAGAAGTTCAAGATGAGCCAGTCGGGGATGCTTCTACGAGTGATGCTATTGTAGCAGAACAAGTTGAGGAACCCGTGGCAATAGAAGCACCACAACCACGAAGGTCGGCGAGGCTCCGCGAAGCGCGAGAGTTATTATTGTTAGACAATGATGAGCCTGCGACCTATGCAGAAGCGATGGTGGACCCAGACTCTGAGAAATGGCTGATTGCCATGAGATCCGAGATAGAGTCCATGGGAGACAATCAAGTTTGGAACTTGGTTGACCTGCCTGATGGTTTTAAAGCCATCGAGTGCAAGTGGATCTATAAGAAGAAGATTGATATGGATGGAAATGTTCACATCCATAAAGCTCGACTTGTTGCAAAAGGTGTTCGACAAGTTCAAGGAGTTGACTACGACGAGACTTTCTCGCCCGTAGCGATGCTTAAATCTATACGGATCATTCTAGCCATTGCTGCACATTTCGATTATGAGATATGGCAGATGGATGTCAAGACGGCTTTCTTAAATGGAATCCTTTCTGAGGACATGTATATGATGCAGCCCGAAGGTTTTGTCGATCCAAACAATGCTGGAAAGGTATGCAAACTTCAAAAGTCTATTTATGGGCTGAAGCAAGCATCTCGGAGTTGGAACATTCGATTTGATGAAGTTGTAAAGGAGTTTGGCTTCACCAAAAATGAACAAGAACCTTGTGTGTATAAGAAAGAAAATGGGAAATCACTTGTGTTTCTAATCTTATATGTGGATGACATATTATTGATTGGAAATGACATTCCTATGCTCGAGTCTGTTAAGACCTCATTGAAAAATAGTTTTTCTATGAAGGACTTGGGAGAAGCGGCATATATTCTGGGTATCAAGATCTATAGAGATAGATCAAGGAGGCTAATTGGATTAAGCCAGAGTACGTACATTGACAAAGTGTTGAAACGGTTCAGCATGGAAGAGGCTAAGAAGGGGTTCTTGCCCATGTCTCACGGCATTAAACTCAGCAAGACTCAGTGTCCTTCGACCACTGATGAGCGAGAACGCATGAGTAGGGTTCCATATGCTTCGGCTATTGGATCCATCATGTATGCAATGACATGTACTCGCCCAGATGTTTCCTATGCTCTAAGTGTTACGAGCAGATACCAGGCTGATCCAGGTGAGATTCACTGGACAGCGGTAAAGAATATCCTTAAGTACTTGAGAAGGACTAAGGATATGTTCCTAGTTTATGGAGGTGAGGTTGAACTCAGTGTAAAGGGTTACACAGATGCGAGTTACCTTAATGACTCAGACGACTCGAAATCGCAATCAGGTTATGTGTTTGTCATGAATGGTGGTGCTGTGAGCTGGAAAAGTTCCAAGCAAGATACAGTGGCCTCCTCTTCAACAGAAGCTGAATATATTGCTGCCTCGGAGGCTGCAAAGGAAGCTGTTTGGATTAGGAATTTCCTGATCGCTCTTGGTGTGGTTCAGGGCTCGTCCAATCCCTTGGACGTTTATTGTGACAACAATGGTGCTATTGCACAAGCCAAAGAACCTAGACAGCACCAGAAGAACAAACATATTCTCATGCGCTACCATCTGATTCGTGAGTTCATTGATGAAGGTAGTGTCATGTTATGCAAAATACATACGGACTCAAATGTTGCTGATCCCTTGACTAAGCCACTCCCGCAGCCTGCGCATGAAGCGCACACAAGAGCAATAGGTATTAGATACTGTCTAGATTGACTCTAGTGCAAGTGGGAGACTAAAGGAAATATGCCCTAGAGGCAATCATAGAGATGATTGTATTTCATGTGTATCCATGAGTTATTATAATGTTCCTTGAATATCCATATACCAGGCAACTTGTATTGATTGGCAATTATGTGAATTGTTTGTGAAACTCTTTACTTGTATGGTTATCTAATAATTGTCCCTAGTCGGAGTTCATGCGAGGACACACGTGAATATTAGACTAGCACATCGATTGGTTAATGACTATGTTTCGCAAGTCATTGACATAGAGATGTCAAACCAATGATGTGGACACATGTTATGAACATGGGGTTGGACTGACCCAACATGAGACTAGCAATAATACTTGCAGCTCTCTCTACACATCGTGTACGTTTTGTCCTTAGACCGGAGATTGTCTCATGTACTTGAGATGTGGATCGACCTACTTTGGGGCTATCAAACACTACTCCGTAACTGGGTAGTTATAAAGGTAGCTTTCGGGTTTGTCCTGATACATGCTGCAAGGCATCGGTCAATCAAGATGGGATTTGCCCCTCTCTACTTGAGAGAGATATCTCTGGGCCCCTCGAGTGATCGGATCCAGAAATGCATGGCCGTGCTACATATGGTTAAGAGTTAACCTAGTAAAGGGATTCTGAATCACAGTATCGAGAAAGAGAGGTCAGCTTAGAGCTAGACCAAATATCGTGAGGCAAAGGGAAAGACATGTACTCAACCTTGTGATGGTTCGTCCGAATGATCTTTATATGCGTTTAGGAGTTGGCACGTCTTGCTAGAGGCCGCTACCAACTATTGACGGAGTAAGTGTACTCGCGTCATGTCTATACGTGTATGAACCTATAGGGTCACACACTTTAGGGGCTGGAAGCCTAATGAGGATTGGATCCGAATTAGACCAGGCTTAGGCTGCTAATGGGCTGCTAATGTAGAAGCCCACCAGGGATGCCTATATAAGAGGGAGTGAGGCGAGCTGAAAAGGAGAGAGCATTCCACCCAGCCGCCACTCCTCTTCCGCCTGTGTTGCACGCGCAGACCTAGCAGTCTGGCGTGTGACGGCTTCCACTCCGGACGTGTGGATACCTCGGAGGTGCTGCATCTGTAGCACTTGGACGAGCCGTGCAAAGGGGAGCTGCTCGTGGGACGAGGACGAGGAGGAGACGTAGAACATCTACACTGCCGCAACGTGCTTCATCGAGTTCCGCACCTGCGCGTCTAGCGGTAATCCCGTGATCTATGACCATAGTATTCCTGGTTGACGCGGTAGAAATTTTTGATTTTACGCTAGTGTAGCCTACCCGTTACCCTACACTTCCCTCTTTTCTTGTACTCCTTTGACCTGTTCATATTCAAAAATATGCTTTTGTGCAGTGTTAGGGAAAGGTACTTCATATATTGGTTCTACGGAGGCAAGTGTTGCTTTATCTTCTCTTTTGTTTTCTGGTTCAGGTGGTGGATCATACTTGACTGGACCCTCCTTTGGAGCTTTAATATGTTCTGTAAAAGCTTTAACAACTTGCAACACAAGATCTGAATCCAGATAAAGTTCTTTAGACAATTCTTTCACATGGCCTTTTTTATTATAGTCATGAATACAATCATGCTCTATTTCTACGCCTCCTTCTCTTCCTAGACCAAAATTCCATGAAACTCTATGATCACGAATTCTATTAAGGAAATCCCAAGCTTTAGGTATAGGAAGATTCATAAAGGCTCCTTCCACGAAAGAGTCTAGTTCAATTTTATTAGGTTCAATTAAACTACCATAACAGATATGTAGTAAATACCATTCAGGCAAATCGTGATGAGGACATAGTCGTAGTAAATCTTTAAATCTAATATAAGCTCTTACTAGTCTTTCATTAGAACGATTCTTCCAAGTCATTATAAGACGCCTGATTCCAAAAGATTTTGATAATGGATAATATTGTGATAGAAATTCACAAGCTAAATTATCCCAAGTAGTTGTGGTTTCAGGGGGTAGAGATCTATACCATGAGAGAGCTGTACTTGTCAAAGTTTGACTAAAAAGTTTAACCCTTACCTCATCAGCGGTATATCCTATCAATAGAAAAGTGCCACATATATCTTTAAAACATGCAATATGCTCATATGGATCAGGATCTTCTTCATCTCTAGTAAATTGCTTCTTATGTAGAATACTAAGTAGTAGAGGATTTATTTCAAACCCCCTTGTCTTCTCATTGGAGTTGTCTCTTTTATAAATATCATAGGGCTGCCCAAAGTGGTTGAGTGGGTTAGCACTAGTCATATGCTCAAACTCCATCATGTTGGTGGAAACCTTCAACTCAATTTTTTTTAGCAAGACAAAAATAAATAAGCAAAAACAAAAACACCTACAACACTTAGCTCCACGGCAACAACGCTAGAAAATAGCTTGATGACTACAAGTGCACATATCGTTTGTAGCTAGTTTCGAAATAAAGATATCGATCCCATAGGGAGCAGGAGTCTAAAGTCTAATAATTCTTGAAATAAATATTGCGATAGAAATGCAAGATAAAGTTCTAAGTAACCAGATAAAATGCGAGTATTGTGTAAAAAGGTGTTTTTGGGTTTGGGGTATAAGAGAAATAATATAGTAAATCAAAGTAACTTAATATAGGAAGTAAGTATTGCGTATGTAAAGAAGATTGGAACTGCGGTAGGGAAAAGGTGTTCTCAGGCAGTAGCGGATACACCACTAGTATTGTAAAGATCTAAGATAAAGATTATTTTCATGAACATTCTCAACTATGTATGTGTGGGAGGAACTCCGTATGTGGATAAATATGCAACAACCGCTGCTCACATCATCCTCATAACCACAGTAGTCAGCAATCGACATTAATCGAATTACCGCGCTATTAAGGGACGTAATCCCGTAGGACGTATTCCATGGCATGGATAGTGTTCCGTGAGTTTCCTCGATTTCCCAAGTTGAAACGTGAGGATTGCTAACAACTTTATAGTCACTGTAAGTGCTAGCATGCCTCCGTCTACCAACAAGTAGTTCCCTCCATCAAGTCCCCACGAGAGGAAAATATTGAGAGGTCGACTTCTCTCAACATCAAGATGTAGAGAATCTAACACATGGTCATAGCGATGAATATCATAATAGACTTTATCTTATTTCAATCTCATACTAGGGTTTCTCCATCTCCCTAAGAACTAATGATCTACTCAGACATGGAGGCAATCAACATTATAGTAATGGCAATGGAAACAATCATATATGAATAGTACTTGTATAAATCCACAACAAGTATAGGAATTACAACAAGATCTAGATGAGATGGATGGAGATGGTGGTGATGTAGCGGTGGATGATGGAGATCAATGCCTTAGCCTCCTAGATCTACGCAGGGCGAAGATGGATCCCTTGTGGATGAGTTCCCCCTCTAGATGCCTTCCGGAGGTGAGGTTTCTGCGATTTTTGGGTGTTCTTATGTCGTCTCCTCGAACCAATTACACGGGGTGAAACTATTTGACGAGGTGGAGGCGGCGGCAACTATACGGCCGCAGCTATATGGGCGGAAGAGATGCTCCCGCGGTATAGTTGGTCATTACGCTCTCTGCCTCCTTTGTTCGCTTCTGGTTTTCTTCTGGTATTGTTAATATTTCCCAAATAAGCGATTTACATTGTTTTTTACTCCTTTTCTCCACAATACAACTGCTTCAATAATTGTATCCATTGGATCCATCATCTGTCCTGATCCTGGTGAAAACAGACATAAAATATGCACGCGAGCGTCGTAAATACCAAGATCCTACATCTATAATGCAAAATAATAATGTAAAACAAGATGCAAATATGCACTCATCAATGCTCGAGTCAGCGCTAGCCGCTGGGGCGTGGGGAGACAGGGAGTGGGGAATGAGAGTGTCTATGAGATATGTCTTCCCCTCACTGTCACTCAGGACACGACTAGGGAAGAAAATATGTTTTAAGGATTTCCAAAGAAAAATATTATATTTGAATCATAATAATATTTGCTTTCAAATCTTAGTTCAAGTATATTAAAATTTATTTTATAATTGCTTTTAACCGCTATCTTATCGAAACTATGTAATCAGGCTATCGTGTGGTTTGTGGATTTTGATATTTGACATGAGATATTTGTCGGACATTTCTCCGTAGATATATTTCATAATTACTGTTTGCTAGATTGATGACAAATTGAGAGCAAAATCAGCTGTTGTTTTTGTTGGGGGGATACCCCCGGGTAGGGTCACACCGGGGTATAAAGGCCGAGTTAGCCGAGGTACGACACGGTCAAAGCAAGTGCTGGTCGGGTCACCTCAAGGCAGGCCGACTTACGGAGTAACCTGTCCCATTGGGTGTTTCCCTAACATTAACCCGGCCGACATACGATGTATGTCGGCCATGTTTGTTCACTAATCATGCAGGTACTCCCGTATCCGGGTTAGCCAAGCGCTGTCCGGATTACCATTTGGATTCCAAGAGAAGGAATCTCCCATTGGTCAAAAGGTGGCCTCTATGAGCTGTAGCATGAGCGGAGCAAGTAGAGGGAAGGACCAGCGGGGCATGGTCGACCAAGATGACACAGGCAATGTCGGATGACGTAGCCCGTGTCTGGTGATGCTTAAAGGCAAGGGGTATGCAGTGGGTTACGTCCAAAGTCCAGACGATCTGTTAAAGTGAATAAAGAAGCATCTAGCTTTAACAAGGGGCATATTCAAGGAATAGGCTGCCACATGTGTCCTAACTTTGTAACCCAGGCTCCCCTATAAAAGGAACACCGAGGCCTCCATAGAGAGGGATCAATCATTTTCTCTGTCTAAGGGAGAACCCAAGAGCTAAGTTGTGGGGGGTAAGAGACATTGTCTCCTTCTCATGAAGAGCTCGAGGAACACTTGTAACCACCATTGATAGAGGAAATACAACAACATCCGCGCATGGAATCACCACGCTTTCCCTCCCAAGATTCCCCTAGCGCTCATTGGCCCCATCTTTAGCCTAACCATGGCATCTGTCGTGCCACCACCACGACAGTTGGCGCCCACCGTGGGGCTAGCGGTGGAGAATATCATTTTGCGGCCCGAAAGTTGGAGTGTACAGGCAACGCGGTACCCAAGTTCCCTGAAATCAGCCGGGATGACTACATTTGGTGTGCCAAATACTCAGAGGGTCTTTTTCGGCACGAATTCAACTTTACGTTTCAATACAAAAAATCAGGCTAACGGGCGTCAAGTTGGGCCCCCTGTCAGTTCTCGCCGTTATGTCGCTCCTGTAGCTTAGGCGGGGTGGCTGTCACGTAGGCTTGCAACATTGGCACAATGGATAGGACAACACCCCCTACCCATTGTATTGACGTGACAAAACAGGGACCATGTATCAGCGTTATAATTATTTTTTGTTTACTCAGAAGCTGGAACGGCCACCACCACACGTCTCTCCTTGGACTTCCGTCCCAATCGTTAACCCCTACCATAAAAGAGCATTGACGGTTCCACCGTTCCCCTGCCTCGCAGAAACCACTCTTCTTCTTCTTGTCATCTACTATCTTCTTCCTGTCTTCTCCTTGCCACCATAGAAGATCTATGCACTCTAGAGACAAGCTTCACTACCCATGACAACAAGAAGATAGACGTTGTCTACACCAACGAGGAGGAGACAGTGGTGTGTGTCCTGAGGATGTACGAGAGTTGGCTTGGGATAGACGAGGACAAGTTTGTGGGATTGGACCTCGAGTACACCACGGAGCACCCATATGAAGGGAGTGAAGTCGCCGTCGTTTAACTGGCCATGCGGAAACACGTCCTCGTCTACCACCTCTCCCGGTTTGTAGATCTGCTCTCTGTAGCTAACCGCTTTTAGGGTTTTCTCCTCTTGTTCTTTATCCACTTGCTCATCTTGCAACTACTAGATTTTATTTAGGACCAAATAAATTAGGGTTTTCCTATGTCTCAATCGACTGATATTTTCTTTAGTCTCAATCACCTAAGAAAAGTGCAACCGTAGTTAAAATAAATGTGCAACTCGTTTAGTCGACTGAGAAATAGCAAAACCGAATAAATTATGACAATACAATGTTGAGAGTCTTGATCTTGCATTTACTAAACTTTTCAAAATTATATTGACATGATGATCTTGCATTGACAAAATATTTGTAGTTACAAATTTTGGTGATGACAAACTACATACTTTCAGGACTGATAGGAAATGTCCGGTGTTGCGCCAGTTCCTTGTAGAAAAGGGAATTGTTTTCTGCACTGTCGACACAACAACTGATTTTTCGAAATTGTATCAAGAGGAAATTATAATTCTTGCGCACAACTAGATCGATATTCAACGTCTTGTCAAGATCCTAGGGGGCTCGAAGAAGGATGGAATGACATCACTCGCAACTAGAATCCTCGATGAGTCATACGACAAAATGAAGGAGATTTTCCTACGGATAGGCACAATTTCTGGGACGAGTGACCGTTGTCTGATATAAACCTGAAGTATGCAGCCATAGATGCTTACGTGAGCTACCAGCTATACAAGAAGATCCATTTTTTTCTACGTTACCTCGTGTTTTGCCCTATTTGCAAGAGGGAAGACGAGCTTAGGGGAGCCCTTTGTAGAAAATGCGGAATAGATGAGTTTTAAGTTGAATATGCAAAGAAATTGGCTGCATCTGAAGCAGCTGACAGAGAGGCTGCAGAAGTAGCTGAAAGAGAGCTTGTAGCTGAAGAAGCAGCTGACAGAGAGGCTAGGAACAGAGAGGCAACAATCAGGCCTGTGATGCACCGCTAATTGTGCCACAGGACGCTGAAGATAGGAAAGCCAAGTCAGATGCCAATTGGGACAAAGCAGTTTGTGAGATGTGGAGTACCTGGAATGGTCGCAGTTCGTCGCCTAGGAACGATGGCAAGCGCCTCAAGTGGTCTGATGAGTGAATTAAATTTTACTTGTGAGTGTTATGTTTCTGTTTTGTGGAACTTAGTTAGCTTGCCAAGATGTCTAGCGCCTCAAGTGATACTAGTAAAATAAATTTAACCCTCGTTGTGTTATGTTTATGCATGTGTCTTGTAGCTTGTCAAGATGGTAGCTTCTTAACTGGCCGTTTGAAAGAGTGCCCTTTTCCTCTCTCGCTAAACATATATGTTTCATTTTGCCCAAATTGGTAGCAAATCTAGAGAAGATTCTCACTTCGATATTTCGTTCCCTTTTGGACCTATTTTTGCCTCCGATCAGGTAGCAAATCTAGAGCAGCAAATCACACCAGGAAAAATACATTCATTCAGAAAACAAAACAAATGTAGATATAGCTGTGCGCAGCTAAATAGGATATAGCGATAGAAAGTAGGTTCCTTAACGAGGTTCGATGCATTCAGCCAGAAATAGGATATAGCTAGAAAGAAGCTGCTTAGCAGCACCAGTAGCCGCCGCAGCTATAGGCACATCCTGCAAGCGCCCGCGCCTCCGCCTCCTCCCTCCGGCGCTTCCTCCACTTCTTGCTGCCTAGTTTCTTGGACTTGGGGGCCTTGGGCCTGATTGGAGGCATGCGACCCTCTTTGATGGCCACCCGCTGGAGGTTTCGGAGGTGAATGCTGAGAGCCCGGTGTTCAGCGATGTAGGCGTTGATGTTCACGATCTCGCGCTTGCCGCCTTTGTGGATGCCGGAGCCCATGTCCTCTGCATGCTTTAGTAAGGTGTTCAAGACGGTGCCGCTGGCGGCGCGACTCGCCAAGCAGTAGGCGTCCCCCTTGCGGAAGGGGCAGTTGTAGTAGGGGCCCCTGAGGAAGCCGTCGTACTTGCCGACCCGCAGCCTCCTCAGCACCTAACGAGGCTTGGTGTGAATGGACTCGTCATTGCTGCAGACGTTGCTGCCGGAAACCTATTGGAAGGAAGGGAAAATGGGGGAGTAGATGGTGTAAGAAGATCGAGCAATCGAAATGCGAACAAGCGAATCCTAATAAACCAAGATCTAGCATCCAACGATGGGAACGGTGTTGGATAATTAGGCACAATTTCCATGATTAATTCCAGAATATTAAACATGACAATACCAGCTAAATTTTAAATAGATTAGCCCATTATTTCTAACAAATGGTAGAAGAACCAGGGGAGGGGAGCAAACCCTAGTTACCTCCGACCATAGGTCATCGATGCCGGTGTCGTAGGGGTTTAGCGGAGCGATGTACTTATCTGGATCGTAGGTGCCCAAGAAGTGCGTGATGTACTTGTGACTGGCAGGGGCCTCCTCGCTGGCGGGGGGCTCCTCTTTGGCGGCTCCGTCGGTAGCTGGGACGGGGGCCTAGACGGTAACAACGGCTGCCATCGATGCCTCGACTGGGGCCTGGACAGGGACAACGGCTGCTTTCAACGCGTCAAGGGGGACCGGCGAGGAGACGGGGGCCTCCTCGCCGGCGGCCACGGAGGCGACGATGGCCACCTTATACTCCTCGGCCATCGCCGGCGCGGACGGGGTATTCTCGGGAGTTTGCAGATGCTGATGGGACAGTGGAGAGGGTTGCGTGGGGACAATGAGCGAGAGTGCAGAGTGGGAGTGGGTGTGCGGAGAGGGGATCTATAGTTAAGGTGGATAGAAGCAAGGCACGTTTTTTTGCACCACCGTGCAACGCGCCACGCAGTCGACTGCACCGTGCACCGCGACACGAGCATGGTACGTCACATTTTTTTCCCGGGCCATGCATGGCAGTTATGTATTGAGCCGCATGCAAAGGGCGCACACACAATTTCTATGTACGAAGTTTGACACGGCCCTAAAATTGGCGATTGAGAGCCTCTACGTAAAAAATGGGATATGTCTTATTAAAATCAAGTGGTAATAAATTGCAGCTGTCCATCGACGACCGTGCACTCGATGACGCATGCGTTGTGGCGTAGTAGTAGCAGTAGTAGGCTTTTCAGACTTGATTAAACATGATATGACCGCTCGACGACTTTTTCCATGGACGGCATCGTGTTCCTTCTTGTAGATGTCTCGCTGAGGGAGACGTCCGTGCTGTCTCACGCTGTACTGTGAAGGGCACGACGTGTGCAACGATCATTGTTGGATCGCACATAATCAACGGTTGGTGCGCACGATCCGTGTGACAACTGTGATAACCAATCAGGGAGTAGCAGACAGGGTGAGCATAGGTTTGTGCTTCTACGAAAGATACTGAGTAGTATAAAAATGGAAAGTGAGTGTCTTGTACAATGAAATAGATCGTGGCATACATCAAATTATGCCAAGATAGATCCACTAGAGTTCATTGGATGTGTGTTCTTCTCATAAACCATGTAAGGATCCACTAGAGTTCATTGGATGTGTGTTCTTCTCACAAACCACATATCACCAGTGTCATTACATGTGTGTTCTTCCCACAGACCACACATGGATCCACCAGTGTCATTGCATGTGTGTTCTTCCCATGAACCACACATGGATCCACCAGTGTCCTTGCATGTGTGTTCTTTTCACATACCACATATGGATCCACCAGTGTCATTGCACGTGTGTTATTCTCACAAACCACGTAAGGATCCACCGGTGTCATTGCATGTGTGTTCCTCTCATAGACCACACATGGATCCACCGGTGTCATCGCATGTCTACTCTTTTCATGAACCACACCCAGTGTCATTGTGAAAGAACATTTCATGTTTTCCTATGTTTTGCGTGTTAGATAACAATACTATGGAGACTTTTCATGTGTGCTAAGTGTGCAGGAAGTTTTGAGGGGGGCCGGATAATCCGCCCCACCAAGGGCCGGATAATCCGGCTTACCTCATCGCTCAAAGGAAGCCAAGGGGCATCGCTCGGTACCCGGTCGGATTTTCTCCCAGAAAATCCGAACTGGGGCGGTTTTTCCTCCCAGGCCGGATAATCCGGGTGTCGCATGGGCCGGATAATCCGGCCCCCTGTTTTCGAGCAAAAGGAGCCAAGGCGCGTCGCTCGGTATCCGGTCGGATTTTCTACAGAAAAACCGAACTGGGGCGGTTTTTCTTCCCCAGGCCGGATAATCTGGCCTTCGCATAGGGCCGGATAATCCGGCCCCCAGAAGTTGATCAAGGGCAAGCTCGGCGCAACGCTCTAAGAGGGGGCGGATTATCTGCCGGATATTCCGAGTCTGGGGCGGTGTTTCCCCAGACTAGATAATCTGGCCCTCACTTGGGCCATATAATCCGGCCCCCAAAGGTTGCAACGGCTAGTTTCTGAAGGGGGGTATAAATATCCCTTCTTCCCCAATGTTCAGAACTCTTGATTCATTCAAAATTGACCAGACCTTGTGCAAGAGCTGTAATTCTCGATCTCCCACTTCAACCACCCGAAGGTCTTGATCTTTGGTGGAATTGAAGGAGGAGAAGTTCATCATCATCATCAAGAATCAAGCGCTTCAACTCCTCTCCATTCACTTGGAGAAATCCTTGATCTAGTATTCTTGTCAATACCTAGATCTTGTTTATTGTATTTGATAAGTTTGTTTTTGTGGCAGCTTGTTGTCATTTCGGGAGCCTCCAAGTTGTTGTGGAGTTGTTGCCCCGCTAGTTGTGTAAAGGCGCCGGTGCCCGCCTCGAAGGGTACCTATAGTGGAAGGTGGATCAGGCCTGTTGTGGCGAGATCCATCGGAGAACAGGGTGAGGCCTTTTGTGGCGTGGTGGTCTTAGTACCGCCCACCCCTCCAACGCAGACGTACTTCCCTTAACAAGGAAGGAACTGCGGTCAAACAAATCATGTGTCTCCACGTGCTTCACTTCGGTTTACCCATTCCTCTTCCACTCGCTCTTTACTCGCTAGTAGATAGGTTTGCATATAGGGAAATTCCACCCAATAGTTTATCTAGAGAATTTACCCTTTGTGCTAAGCCTAAAATTGAAAAAGAATTAAAATTTGGTGTAGCACCTATTCACCCCCCTCTAGGTGCCCATACAATCCATTTCAATTGGTATCAGAGCCCCGACTCTTAATTCGGGCTTAACCGCCTAAGAGTAGTATGGCTACCAAGGATGATGGAAATGAGGCTGTGGATAAGGTTACAATGGATGATCTCAAGTCGTTGGAAACAACCTTGTTGAAATCCTTTGAGGCCAAGATGGAGGATATGAATCAAATGATTGCTCGCCTTACATCATCCATAGCCCCATCTCCATCCTCCTCTGAGGCTCCCACACCATCATCTAAGGAAAAGGGTGACACCAGATCCAAGGATGATGATGTGGAAGGTGAAAAACTAAATGGCTCCACCTCCAAAAAGGGAAATGGTAAGGAGGAATATAGTGAGGTCCGACCCACCTATCCCTCGTCCTCATACAAACAATAGGGGTGATCCACCCAAGCTCACTGCATCCTCTTTTAACCAATGGCAATTCCTAATGAAATCTCATGTTTGCAGCTCCTCTATTGTATTGTGGAGGATTATTGAAGAAGGTCTTCATATTGGAGATCAAACCAATCTAACGAGAAGGGAAGTTGTGGATAGCCAGTTGAATGCCACCGCTCTCCACATGATACAGCTAGGTGTGGGTCCCAAGGACATGCCACACATTGAACATCTCAACACAGCTAAAGAGGCGTGGGATGCTCTTACGGACCTTTTCGTTGGAAATGAAAGCATGAGAAGAAACATGTATGATGCCCTTAGTAATGAAGCTGAGGTATTCTACATGTTGGATGGTGAAAACCATGAGGACATGTATAGAAGACTCAAGGGCATCGCAACAACATTTCGAAAGCATGGGGCCACAACATTGATGATGCTTGGATAAAAAGAAAATATGTGAGTGCCTTAATGCCTTTCGAGCCAACAGATTTGAAGAGCCTGCAAGGTAGACACAACTATCATCAAATGACATCCAACGAAGTCATGCAAGAAATGGCGTCATTCAAAGTGGCGTCAAAGAATGCTGAAGATGCCCGTGCTCAGGCCATTGGAATGCAAAATGGTGTCAATATGGCTCTCAAAGCCAATGTTGTTGAGCAAGAGGAAGATGAAGGAGCTTTTGAGGGGGTATCCATGGACTGCCCCGATGAGGTCAAACATGCTCATGGTGAGTACATGGCATTCTATGCAAGGAACTTTTGGAAGGACCCTGCCAAAGCCAAGTCTGACCTTGAGCGCAAGAACGGGTCAAATGGAAGAAGAGAAAGTGGCCCAAGATTGAGAACTTGCTTCAACTGTGGAGATAGAATGCACTTTGTACCCGAGTGTCCTTATCAAAATAGAGAAGACAATGGTGGCAGGCTCATTCTTAAAGAGAAATCTAAAGCTCCTAAGAAGAACCGTTTATTAAGAAGAATGACCCTTTCAAGAAGCAACCCAAGATTGTCCTTGTAGCTCAAGAGGAATACTCCTCCGCAAGTGAAGATGAAGAGGATGATGATAGTTCCCGCGGAGTGGCTGCTATAGCCACCACATCGACTCCCTCCTCTCTCTTCGACTCGCCGAACGAGAACGCCATCAACAACAACACCACTTGCCTAATGGCAAAAGGATCCGATGTATCAACTTCTAGCTCTTCATTTCCTAAGACTAACATAATTTTGGATATGGATGATCATGACAGTCTTGAAATGAAAGAAGAAGTTATTGCCTTGGATACTTTTTTCACTAACCTACAAGGTGAGCACAAACTCCATTTTGATGCTCTTATGAGTCAACTTGCTCAAGCCGAAGATCTCCTTGAAGAAAAGGGCAGAATTGAAAGAGAAGATGCCTTGGAGATAGCTTCTTTGAAGAATGCCTTGGAAGAGGAAGAGGAAGCTTGAGTTTCTTTGGAAGAAAGACTCGAATCCCTTGAGGGGTCACAAGAAGAAGCTGTAGCTCAGCTCATTAAAGAACGTGACCATGCTCTTGCCAAGGTAAAGAAACTAAAGAAAGAAAAGATTGATTTTGGGGCTGTTCATGCTAGACTTTTGGAGAAGTTTGATAATCTTGAAAGTGCTCACAAGGCATTGAAGAGTGATCATTCTACTCTAAATGAGTCTCATAACCAGCTCCAAACTCAATTGAAACAGTATGATGTGCCAAGTACCTCCTCTTCATCCTTTAGAAAAGAAGATCTTGCAAGAAGTTCTCAACACAAAGGTAAAGGGGTTATTGATGAGATACTGAGCAGGAAAAGGACAAACAATAGTAAAGAAGGTCTTGGTTACATACCCAAGATAAAGAGCAAGAAAAACAACAAGAAGAAGAAGAACAAGACTGCTCAATCGAAGACTAGCAACATTACCAATAACAAGACTAATCATGATGGTTTTGCAGGGATCAACAATCCTAACTTTGAACTATATTGTGATTGTTATGGTGATGTTTATGCTAGTTATGTAGGGACTTATGATTTTTACATTCCTTGGTCTATTTGGGTTCCCAAGACCCTTGTTACTAACATGAGAGGACCCATTGAAAAATGGGTACCTAAAACCAAGAAGTAATTTTCTTGCAGGGCTATGCTTCCGGTGGTTCTAAATGGGTACTCGATAGCGGTTGTACGAGTCATATGCCCGGAAGCAAGGAGATCATCACGGAGATGTGACCAAACCTTGATCACATTACTGTCTCCTATGGTGACAAGTCAAAATCTGAGGTATTGGGTCTCGGCAAAGTTGTGGTGGCTCACGATATCTCTCTTGTGGACGTCATGCTTGTTGAGACCCTCGGGTATAACTTACTTTCAGTTCGTGCCCTTGGTAAGATGGGCTTTGTAGTTTACATTGATGCTGATTTAGTGGTACTCTTGTGGAGCAAGTCTCTAAAAGTCGCTTTCGTGGGATATGTCGAAAACGATCTGTACATGGTGGACTTTTCGGGGAAAACCACTACATGCCCGATGTGTCTTTTAGGAAAGGCTAACGCGGGTTGGATATGGCATCGCCGACTAGCCCACGTCAATATGAGAACTTTGCAAAGTCTCCACAAGGGTGGCCACATTCTTGGACTAAAAGAAAATGTCTCTTTTGCCAAAGATCGTGTTTGCAGGGCGTGTGTTGAAAGGAAAATGCATGATTCACCTCATCGAAGGAAAACCATTATCTCTTCAAAAAGGATTTTGGAGCTCCTTCATGTGGACCTCTTCGGACCTCCATCTCATGCAAGCCTCGGTGGGAAGAAGTATTGTCTAGTGATTGTCGATGATTACTCAAGATACACTTGGGTTTATTTCTTCAAGTTGAAGAGTGAAACTCATCAAACTATCATCGACTTCGCCAACGAGGTTCAACGTCAACACAACGTCCCCATTCTGGCTATAAGGAGTGATAATAGCTCGGAGTTCAAGAACTACACCTTAAGTGAGTTCCTAAGTCAAGAGGGGATAAGCCATCAATATTCCGCTGCGTACACCCCTCAACAAAATGGTGTAGCCGAGAGGAAGAATCGAACTCTAACGGACATGGCAAGATCAATGTTAGCCGAATTTAAATCTCCATATAACTTCTGGGCTGAAGCAATCTCTACTACTTGTCATTCATCCAACCGTTTATACCTCCGCAAGATCTTGGACAAGACTCCATATGAAATACTTACCGGTAACAAGCCAAACATCTCATACTTTCGGGTATTCGGGTGTAAGTGTTTCTTTCTTTGAGGAATGAGCTAAATATCCTTGATTCCGGGAGCTTGTCTTGATTACCCATGCACTCACTCGTACATCTCAATCCTTGTTTGGTCTAGGTGTGGGCATGGATATAGGGGGAGTGTGGTCCTAACTCATTGGGCTAACCCTCCCCCCATAATGCCAAAAACAAGATAAATCATTTCTCTTAATATCATTTTGTGATATGTGATCTTATTGATGAGTATTGGTCGTGAACCCAAGATATATCTTCACGGTGTCACACCATACACTCCAACAAGGTGGCTTCGGCCACCGCCCTCTCCCTTGAGGAGTATTGGATCTTTTTGGATGTTATTTGCTCTCTCATGTTCTTATGGGAATCACACTCAATCTTGGCTTTTATTTGATTTGGATTTTGCAATTTTGAGTGTCTAGTACCATCTCAGTTTGGCTCTCTTAATCCTAAGCCTTCCATACCCCTAAGCCATCTATTCTTGCACACAAGTCCCTTGTACACCTTGTGGGGGTGTTGTTTGGGGACGCGCGGGCCTGGTTCTGTGTATAACAGATTCCCAGAATTTAGGCCAGATAATCCGGCCCAAGTGTTGGCCGGATAATCCAGCCCTAGCGGATTTCATCTTAAAGGGTAGGGTTCAGGGGGAAGGGCTCATATCGAGCAGCACTTCTCCCCCAGCCCTCTCCTCCTCCACAGCCGCCGCCCCTCACCCTCCCCGGAGCCTCTCCGGCCACCGGATTTTCCGGGCGTCCCCGAATCTTCTTCTCCGTGCCTCCGGGTACCTTCTCCTCCGTGTTCTTCCTCCAATGAGTGAGGGTAACTTCCACTCTCCCCATCTTTGGCTAGATGTGTATCTTGTTGGGTGGAACGTTGTCTAGAAGGATGTGTTTTCGCATAGAAATCGTAGTCTTGCAGTTTCTAGGCCCGATCTACTTTTTTGCATGCAATCTAGGTGAAATCGAAAATTTCTGCCAGGGCTGGATTATCCGCCCCTGGCCAGGCCAGATAATCCGGCCTGATAGATTCGATTCTGCTTTAGTTTCACTATGGAGTATGCATTGAGTAGTTTTGTCCTATGAACTTTTGACTACTTTTTCCATGCTCTCTCCTGGACTTGTGTGTATGCTTATCCCCTTGCTATCGCCCTTATTCTCCTCACAGGTGGTTCTAGTGTTTCCAAGACCTACAAGCGCCGTCCTCGCGCCAAATACTTTCGGGACGACGGACAGGGTAACTTAGTGGACGAAGTTGATTGAGGAGAAGGAAGAACGAAGAGAAGCGCATGGCTAAACAAGCAAAGACGACTAGGAAGGGGTGTCCAAGAGGAATGGCAAGGAGCCCAAGATCAACTACAGGACTTTGGATGCGGTCTACTTTTCCGCCATCTGTCACCGTGACTAGTTTGCTGAGCTGCCTCGTGATGATGAGCTGGGGGATACCCGTTTTTGGTGTGCAGAACAGAAGGGGATTTATGAAGACATCTATGCCAGGCTGAACATTAGGCCTATGCACCCACTGGTACTTGCTGATGCTTTGGAGAAGGCGCATCTTGTAGATGCGATGTATGTGGCTGAGAGGATGGGGCTACACCATCTCATGTCTCTCCAGTGCTCCTTTGACTCTGAGGTGGTGAAGCAATTCTTCTCCACTTTGGTGATTTGTGGGGATGAGCGTCGCACTATGAAGTGGATGACTCATGATAGGCCAATGAATGCTGATTTTCACGTGTTTGTTGAGGTTCTGGGGTACTCCTTCCGTAGCAGGGATAGAGCCAGTGGCCACCGCATCATCACTCAGTTGAAGCCCAACAAGGATGCAGCTCTCTCTCCATGCACTGTGGACAATGGCATTGTCGGTACTGTGGCTGGTCTTGCTCCCATCTATGCTGCATTAGTGGGTCTCTTCCGTGACTCTATTACATCGAGTGGGGGCAACAATGATAGCATCCGTGGTCACCTTGTTCAGCTACTTCAATTTTCTCATGAGGTTGCCTCCTGCGAGGACGAGTCAGTGCAGTACAGGCTGGATGTCATGGACTTCATCTACCATGAGCTGTGTGATGCTATGTTCAACTGTCTGTCCATTCCCTATGCGCCCTACATTATGATGCTCATCCGTCACCTGCTTCCTGCTGAGGAATTCCACATTGACTCGGTGCACAAGGCCAAGAAGATTTACAACAAGGTTCGGAAGACCTCTCACCCCTCCTCTGCTCCTGAGGGCCTCATGAGGGATGCTCGCAGGACCCCTGTGCCTCCTGTGGCCCGTGACATCAAGCAGCTGAACTGGTTCCAGCGTCACATTCTCTGCATGGGCATGGACACGCGCAATGGTCAGTACGAGGCATACAGGCAGCGCAATGAGTTGGCTCACTCCCAGTAGCTCATTCTCCACCACGTGTCCGGCGCTTCGGGTGCTCCTCCGGCTCCTACACCTCCCACTCCGTATGCTTGGTGGAACTCTTCCTTCGGGCTGAACTACGGTGAGCTGGAGCGTCACTTGTTCCCCTCTGCACCCGCTGCTGATGATGAAGATGAGGAAGGTGACACTGAGGAACTTGAAGATGAGGATGAGGAAGAGAATGAAGAAGAGGACGAGGACGAGGACTACGATGAGTGATCCCATGGGGCGCTAGCATCGCTCTTCTCCCTTTTTGGTGTCTCGATGCCAAAGGGGGGAGAAGTAGTTCTATTAGGTTGTCCATGGATTTGCATGGGTCGGGCATAAGCACTTGCACTTGTCTATTCATTATTTCTTGCTTATGCCCATTTAGCGTTGAACTTTAAATTCGTGATTTGTGGTTGTCTGAGACTTTTTGTCGTTTTCTAGATTATGCTATGCCTATGGACTTCATATCATGGATTATGCTTATGGATCTATCTATTCATATCCTATTGTTGGAGGTATATCAGGAAGGCGCGCTCATAATGGTTATCCGGTAATAATTGTGATTTATGTCAAGGATGCCTATTCTCTACTTCGGTGGTATGTGTTTTTGCTCATATGTCTATTGAATAGATTCACCTATTTGTGTGCATTTGTATTCCAATGCAAAAATCTATTATGCACACATTGAGGGGGAGTCTCTTTCATAAGTTATCTCTGTCTGTCTTGTGTCTTTCTCCTGCAAATCCTGGTATTGTCATCTAACACCAAAAAGGGGGAGATTGAAAGAACATTTCATGTTTTCCTATGTTTTGCGTGTTAGATAACAATACTATAGGGACTTTTCATGTGTGCTAAGTGTGCAGGAAGTTTTGAGGGGGGCCGGATAATCCGCCCCACCAAGGGCCGGATAATCCGGCTTACCTCATCGCTCAAAGGAAGCCAAGGGGCATCGCTCGGTACCCGGTCGGATTTTCTCCCAGAAAATCCGAACTGGGGCGGTTTTTCCTCCCAGGCCGGATAATCCGGGTGTCGCATGGGCCGGATAATCCGGCCCCCTGTTTTCGAGCAAAAGGAGCCAAGGCGCGTCGCTCGGTATCCGGTCGGATTTTCTACAGAAAAACCGAACTGGGGCGGTTTTTCTTCCCCAGGCCGGATAATCTGGCCTTCGCATAGGGCCGGATAATCCGGCCCCCAGAAGTTGATCAAGGGCAAGCTCGGTGCAACGCTCTAAGAGGGGGCGGATTATCTGCCGGATATTCCGAGTCTGGGGCGGTGTTTCCCCAGACTAG
The DNA here is from genome assembly GCA_910589775.1 of Avena eriantha. Classification (NCBI taxonomy): domain Eukaryota; kingdom Viridiplantae; phylum Streptophyta; class Magnoliopsida; order Poales; family Poaceae; genus Avena; species Avena eriantha. The sequence goes on from OU342742.1 coordinate 211,252,415, forward strand.
ATAATCTGGCCCTCACTTGGGCCATATAATCCGGCCCCCAAAGGTTGCAACGGCTGGTTTCTGAAGGGGGGTATAAATATCCCTTCTTCCCCAACGTTCAGAACTCTTGATTCATTCAAAATTGACCAGACCTTGTGCAAGAGCTGTAATTCTCGATCTCCCACTTCAACCACCCGAAGGTCTTGATCTTTGGTGGAATTGAAGGAGGAGAAGTTCATCATCATCATCAAGAATCAAGCGCTTCAACTCCTCTCCATTCACTTGGAGAAATCCTTGATCTAGTATTCTTGTCAATACCTAGATCTTGTTTATTGTATTTGATAAGTTTGTTTTTGTGGCAGCTTGTTGTCATTTCGGGAGCCTCCAAGTTGTTGTGGAGTTGTTGCCCCGCTAGTTGTGTAAAGGCGCCGGTGCCCGCCGCGAAGGGTACCTATAGTGGAAGGTGGATTAGGCCTGTTGTGGCGAGATCCATCGGAGAACAGGGTGAGGCCTTTTGTGGCGTGGTGGTCTTAGTACCGCCCACCCCTCCAACGCAGACGTACTTCCCTTAACAAGGAAGGAACCGCGGTCAAACAAATCCTGTGTCTCCGCGTGCTTCACTTCGGTTTACCCTTTCCTCTTCCACTCGCTCTTTACTCGCTAGTAGATAGGTTTGCATATAGGGAAATTCCACCCAATAGTTTATCTAGAGAATTTACCCTTTGTGCTAAGCCTAAAATTGAAAAAGAATTAAAAATTGGTGTAGCACCTATTCACCCCCTCTAGGTGCCCATACGATCCATTTCACATTGCATGTGTGTTCTTCTCATTAACCACACATGGATCCACCGGTGTCATTGCATGTCTGCTCTTCTCATTAACCATAGTTAGAGTCATTGCATGTGTGTCCTTCTCACAAACCACATATCACCAGTGTCATCGCATGTGTGTTCTTCCGACAGACCACACATGGATCCACCAGTGTCATTGCATGTGTGTTATTCCCATGAACCACACATGGATCCACTAGTGTCATTGTATGTCTCCTCTTCTCATGAACCACAGCTAGAGTCATTGCATGCGTGTTCTTCTCACAAACCATATCATGAACCACACCCAGTGTCATTGCATGTGTCTTCTTCTCATTAACCACACATGGATCCACCGGTGTCATTGCATGTCTGCTCTTTTCATTAACCACAGTTAGAGTCATTGCATGTGTGTTCTTCTCACAAAGCACATATCACCAGTGTCATTGCATGTCTGCTCTTTTCATGAACCATAGCTAGAGTCATTGCATGTGTGTTCTTCTCACAAACCACATATCACCAGTGTCATTGCATGTGTGTTCTTCCCATGAACCACACATGGATCCACCAGTGTCATTGCATGTGTGTTATTCTCACAAACCACGCAAGGATCCACCGGTGTCATTGCATGTGTGTTCCTCTCATAGACCACACATGGATGCACCGGTGGCATCACATGTCTGCTCTTTTCATGAACCACAATTAGAGTCATCGCATGTCTGCTCTTCTCATGAACCACAACTAGAGTCATTGCATGCGTGTTTTTCTCACAAACCATATCATGAACCACACCCAGTGTCATTGCATGTGTGTTCTTCTCATTAACCACACATGGATCCACCGGTGTCATTGCATGTCTGCTCTTTTCATTAACCACAGCTAGAGTCATTGCATGTCTATTCTTCTCACAAACCACATATCACCAGAGTCATTGCATGTGTGTTCTTCCCACAGACCACACATGGATCCACCAGTGTCATTGCATGTGTGTTCTTCACATGAACCACACATGGATCCACCAGTGTCATTGCATGTCTGCTCTTTTCATGAACAACAACTAGAGTCATTGCATGTCAGTTCTTCCAAGAAACCACATATCACCAGTGTCATTGCATGTGTGTCCTTCCCATAGACCACACATGGATCCACCAGTGTCATTGCATGTGCGTTCATCCCACAGACCACACATTTATACCACCGCTAAATTCATTGCATGTGTGTTCTTCCCATGAACCACACATGGATCCACCCAGTGTCATTGCATGTGTGTTCTTCCCATGAACCACAACTAGAGTCAATGCATGTGTGTTCTTCTCACAAACCACATATCTCTAGTGTCATTGCATGTGTGTTCTTCCCACATACCACACATGGATCCACCAATGTCATTGCATGTGTGTTCTTCCCATGAACCACACATGGATCCACCAGTGTCATTGCATGAGTGTTCTTCCCATGAACCACACATGGATCCACTAGTGTCATTGCATGTCTACTCTTTTCATGAACCACAACTAGAGTCATCGCATGTCTGCTCTTTTCATGAACCACAACTAGAGTCATTGCATGTGTGTTCTTCCCACAAACCATATCATGAACCACACCCAGTGTCATTGCATGTGTGTTCTTCTCATTAACCACACATGAATCCACCGTTCTCATTGCATGTCTGCTCTTCTCATTAACCACAGTTAGAGTCATTGCATGTGTGTTCTTCTCAGAAACCACATATCCACCAGTGTCATTGCATGTGTGTTCTTCCCATGAACCACACATGGATCCACCATTGTCATTGCATGTGTGTTCTTCCTATGAACCACGTAAGGATCCACCGGTGTCATTGCATGTCTGCTCTTTTCATGAACCACAGTTAGAGTCATCGCATGTCTGCTCTTTTCATGAACCACAGCTAGAGTCATTGCATGTGTGTTTTTCTCACAAACCACATATCACCAGTGTCATTACATGTGTGTTCTTCCCATGAACCACACATGGACCCACCAGTGTCATTGCATGTGTGTTATTCTCACAAACCACGTAAGGATCCACCGGTGTCATTGCATGTGTGTTCCTCTCATAGACCACACATGGATCCACTGGTGGCATCACATGTCTGCTCTTTTCATGAACCACAGTTAGAGTCATCGCATGTCTGCTCTTCTCATGAACCACAGCTAGAGTCATTGCTTGCGTGTTCTTCTCACAAACCATATCATGAACCACACCCAGTGTCATTGCATGTGTGTTATTCTCATTAACCACACATGGATCCACCGGTGTCATTGCATGTCTGCTCTTTTCATTAACCACAACTAGAGTCATTGCATGTCTGTTCTTCTCACAAAACACATATCACTAGAGTCATTGCATGTGTGTTCTTCCCATAGACCACACATGGATCCACCAGTGTCATTGCATGTGTGTTCTTCCCATGAACCACACATGGATCCACCAGTGCCATTGCATATCTGCTCTTTTCATGAACAACAACTAGAGACATTGCATGTGTGTTCTTCTCACAAACCACATATCACCAGTGTCATTGCATGTGTGTTCTTCCCACAGACCACACATGGATCCACAAGTGTCATTGCATGTGTGTTCTTCCCACAGACCACACATTGATACCATAGCTAGAGTCATTGCATGTGTGTTCTTCCCATGTACCACATATGGATCCACCCAGTGTCATTGCATGTGTGTTCTTCCCATGAACCACAGCTAGAGTCATTGCATGCAGGTTCGTCTCACAAACCACATAACACCTGTGTCATTGCATGTGTGTTCTTCCCATGAACAACAGATAGAGTCATTGCATGTGTGTTCTTCTCACACATCACATATTACTAGTGTGATTGCATGTGTGTTCTTCCCACAAACCACACATGGATCCACCAGTGTCATTGCATGTGTGTTCTTCACACATACCACACATGGATCCACCAGTGTCATTGCATGTGTGTTCTTCCCATAGACCACACATTGATACCACAGCTAGAGTCATTGCATGTGTGTTCTTCCCATGAACCACACATGGATCTACCCAGTGTCATTGCATGTGTGTTCTTCCCATGAACCACAGCTAGAGTCATTGCATGTGTGTTCTTCTCACAAACCACATATCACAAGTGTCATTGCATGTGTGTTCTTCCCACAGACCACACATGCATCCACTAGTGTCATTGCAAGTGTGTTCTTCCCATGAAACACACATGGATCCACCAGTGTCATTGCATGTATGTTCTTCCCATGAACCACACATGGATCTACTGGTGTCATTGCATGTCTGCTCTTTTCATGAACGAAAGTTAGAGTCATCGCATGTCTTCTCTTTTCATGAACCATAGCTAGAGTCATTGCATGTGTGTTCTTCCCACAAACCATATCATTAACCACACCCAGTGTCATTGCATATGTGTTGTTCTCATTAACCACACATGGATCCACCAGTGTCATTGCATGTCTGCTCTTCTCATTAACCACAGTTAGAGTTATTGCATATGTGTTCTTCTCACAAACCCATATCACCAGTGTCATTGCATGTGTGTTCTTCCCACATACCACACATGGATCCACCAGTGTCATTGCATGTGTGTTCTTCTCATGAACCACACATGGATCCACTAGTGTCATTGTATGTCTGCTCTTCTCATGAAGCACAGCTAGAGACATCGCATGCGTGTTCTTCTCACAAACCATATCATGAACCACACCCAGTGTCATTGCGTGTGTGTTCTTCTCATTAACCACACATGGATCCACCGGTGTCATTTGCATGTCTGCTCTTTTCATTAACCACATTTAGAGTCATTGCATGTGTGTTCTTCTCACAAACCACATATCACCAGTGTCATTGCATGTCTGCTCTTTTCATGAACCACAGCTAGAGTCATTGCATGTGTGTTCTTCTCACAAACCACATATCACCAGTGTCATTTCATGTGTGTTCTTCCCATGAACCACACATGGATCCACCAGTGTCATTGCATGTGTGTTATTCTCACAAACCATGTAAGGATCCATCGGTGTCATTGCATGTGTGTTCCTCTCATAGACCACACATGGATCCACCGGTGGCATCACATGTCTTCTCTTTTCATGAACCATAGTTAGAGTCATCGCATGTCTGCTCTTCTCATGAACCACAACTAGAGTCATTGCATGCGTGTTCTTCTCACAAACCATATCATGAACCACACCCAGTGTCATTGCATGTGTGTTCTTCTCATTAACCACACATGGATCCACTGGTGTCATTGCATGTCTGCTCTTTTCATTAACCACAGCTAGAGTCATTGCAAGTCTGTTCTTCTCACAAACCACATATCACTAGAGTCATTGCATGTGTGTTCTTCCCACATACCACACATGGATCCACCAGTGTCGTTGCATGTGTGTTCTTCCCATGAACCACACATGGATCCACCAGTGCCATCGCACGTCTGCTCTTTTCATGAACAACATCTAGAGTCATTGCATGTGTGTTCTTCTCACAAACCACATATCACTAGTGTCATTGCATGTGTGTTCTTCCCACAGACCACACATGGATCCACCAGTGTCATTGCATGTGTGTTCTTCCCATGAACAACAGCTAGAGTCATTGGATGTGTGTTCTTCTCACAAACCACATATCACTAGTGTCATTGCATGTGTGTTCTTCCCACAGACCACACATTGATACCACAGCTAGAGTCATTGCATGTGTGTTCTTCCCATGAACCACACATGGATCCACCCAGTGTCATTGCATGTGTGTTCTTCCCATGAACCACACATGGATCCACCAATGTCATTGCATGTGTGTTATTCTCACATACCACATAAGGATCCACCGGTGTCATTGCATGTGTGTTCCTCTAATAGACCACACATGGATCCACCGGTGGCATCGCATGTCTGCTATTTTCATGAACCACAGTTAGAGGCATCGCATGTCTGCTCTTCTCATGAACCACACCCAGTGTCATTGCATGCGTGTTCTTCTCATTAACCACACATGGATCCACCAGTTTCATTGCATGTCTTCTCTTCTCATTAACCACAGCTAGATCCACCAGTGTCATTGGATGCATGTTCTTTTTATAAACCGCATATGGATACTAATTAACCTTAGGAGAGCCCTAACCTTAGCGTTAGACCAAGTCTTCTAGAAGGCACGCCCTAACATAGTTGTTCTGCTTGTCGATTGTTACATATCGTTCGATCGGGGCGCTTGGACGATTGGGATGGTTTTCGTGAGATCAATCCGCGAGTAGTCTGTTCTGCGGCATGATTGGCCATGCTTGCTCTGGACAAACTGGCAACACCGGGGGCTCCCCTGTTGCGAGTGTCACGACTCAAGAGTTGAGCAGGCCATATCCCAGTGTCACGTCCCCATTACTTCTCTTCCTCCCCGTACTTCTCTTCCTTCCCCTCGAAGCCACATTCCCCACTTCACTCCCGTCCTGCCATAGCCACAAGCCGACGGCGCCTCCATCCCAATCCCCTCTCCGGCAGCCACCCCCCTCCCCTCTCGCCATGGGTTCAAGGGGAGACAGCGAGGAAACGCGTCGTGACGACAGGGACGGTGATTTCGATGTGAGTCGTCTCATCTCTATCTCTATCATCCGTGGCCAGTTATCTATTTTTTGAGCCAGATCTACTCCGACTATGACGGTTTATAACATCGACTATCACGGTTTAGCGGACGAAGACAATCCTTTGCTATGTAAACATGGATATGTGCCCGCTAAATTTCTAGCGTTCCAAGGACGAAACATAGGCAGGAGGTTTCTACGGTGTCAAGGACATCGTGCAATGATGCAAGGCGGAAGTTGCGGTGTTGTCAAATGGGTAGATCCAGAGTGGCCCAAATCGATGCAGAAAATGCTGGACAAACTATGGGAAATGACTGTTGAGTTGAAAGAATCCGCATTCAGCTCACTTCTTAACAGTGTTGAGATGAAGCTATGGGAACCAGTTGACACGACCAAGCATAAGCGAGAACTCATGGGGATGGAAGACAAGGTTAGCAAAGTCGAGAAGGAGAGGGACGCGGTGTTGGCCCTGAAGTCTAAAGCAGAGCAAGAGCTGACTCAAGCAAGGAAGGATCTTCACCAGGCCAAAGTCCTGCAGTTCACAACTATGAGTATTGACAAGTGCATGAGGAAAGATGTAGAGAAACAATTGAAGTTGTGCAAGGAAGATGCTAAAAGGAAGGAGCAGACGATTCGATCCTTGCTCTCGCATGAAGATGCGCATAGGGCTAAGATTATGAAGATCAAGAAGATGTGTGATAACTAGTTCTATTTAGCTTAAGCTCCGTGCCTTTTTTAAGTTGAAATAGTTGTACTTGTTGACCTAGCGATCTGAACTATTGGCCCCAGAGTCCTGGGAGTAAAATAATTGGTCGCCCGTTAATCTGTCTTAACCTTGCATTATTTCTTTTTGTCTGACGAATGCCCCTTGGATATTCCGCCTATCGCTTCGTCATCCTCGTGTACAAATAGGAGGCGCCACAGCTCATCGCTTTGTCGCCCATCCCCTCGCCCTCTCCAATATCCACCGCGCCGTCCACCCCCTCGCTCCCTCTCCAATCTCCACCGCGCCGCCATGGAGAAGCCCCCGCTGAACTTCTACGAGGTGGTGATGTTCGCGCACTGACATCCTCGCGCCGCCGGCCGCGACGGTGCCCCACGGATGGCGCATCAGCTATGCGGGGGTGCCGGTGGCTCCGCTCCTTGTCCCCAACGGAGCCGTGATGGAGAGCGAAATCGCGGCGCACCGCCGCCAGATGCCCGCATGGAAGAGGGCACTACCCCGGTACGCGGCGGCCAGCCCGTTCTGGCCGGCGCTGTTCAAGAAGGAGCGGAAGGCCAAGATTGGCAACCACATCGTTTACGGGCGCGTGGTGCACCGGGATCTCCAAAGCCGAGAAGGGCGGGAGAGGTTCTGGTCCGTCCCTGGACGGACCAAGTTCACCGTCATCGCCGCCGCTCACCGCAAAGAGGTGCTTCCGTTCGACGAAGACGAGGAAGCCAGCGGCTCGGAGGACAGCGACAACGGAAGTGAAATTGTTGACTAGTGGTTGAATTAATGTAGGATGTGAAATCACACCTTTGTTTAGAAGAATTTGTGGTTGAATTAATGAAATGCCTCGATTTAGATCTCTGTCTCGATTAATTTCTGGAAGAATTTGTGATTTAAATCAATTTCTGCCTCGATTTAGATCTCTGTCCTAGATTGGGAACCTGACTGTGGACCAAAGACCCCTTTTCTACTAGTGTATTATGACATTGGTGGTTTTTTTAAACATAATCTACGTGTATTTGGCCGCATGCAAATGGCACAACCACAATTTAGAAAGTGGAAGCACGTACACCCGGTTACTGGAGATCCGGGAGCATCGCCAGATGCAGGGGATGCAGGAGCAGAGAGGCGGTGAGATAGACGGGCTCAAGCTTAGGCCAGAAAGTGGTACCCATTTCCTCCTCATCTGGGCATTATCGGTGAGAACATTGTTGTTTATGTTGCCACGTTGTTGTGCAGCATCTAAAATAAGTTGCTGCTTCGTGGAGTGTGGCAGCTTAAATAATTTATTTCTGTGCCACTTACATTCCTTCGTATTTGGAGACCTCCTGCCCCTCATCAATCGTGGAACCGATGGATCCTTGTTTTCAGATAGCAGTGGCACAATCACAATTTCGGATTCAACTACTGACTCGGGCGTTTCCAACCCCTAAGTCGCGCTACATTTTACTCAGAGAATGTGGGTAGATTGTTTCGTCCAGCAACGTGCCACACACAGAGCTCCAGAATTTAACAGAATTACTCCCTCCGTCCCAAAATGAGTGACTTGAGTTTGTCTAGATTCGCATGTACCAATATACTAAAACATGTCTAGATACATCCAAATCTAGACAAACCCACATCACTTATTTTGGGACGGAGGGAGTACACATATAGGTTCAAGTTCAACACACTACTATGCATCTTCATTGCCAGTAGCCTTCTTCCGCAGCCTGGGTGCCAAGCCTTCACGTCCAATGGCTTCTTCATTTCCTGCCTTCTTCCTCTTCCTCGGTGCCAATTTTCTTAGCTTCATGTACTCTGCATCGCCGGGACAATGGGCACCAGAATTGTGTCCAGCATCATCTTTCCACTCGTTTTTAATTTCTTCGGGCAGCAAAATGACTGACCCGGCAGTCATGTTTCTAACCTTGCGGCGCTTCCTGTCAAAGAAACAAGACTGTTGCATAACTGCCCAATATCTACAGAGTAAACAAAACAAAAATTACAATTCAGCACAAACATGCAAACCCCAAATGACCTTTTCTTACCAGGAGCTAATTGCGTTCGAGCAACCACCCTGTCCAAGAATAGAAGGGAGACTCCCAGTTACAGCAGCTTCCACATCCAGTAAATCATAATTCAGCTCAAACATGCAATCCGAAGCATACCTTTTCATCAACCCAATTAGCTGACTGTCACACGTTACAGGAACCATGATGCCACGTTCATCCATGAAGCTGAACTTTGTAGTCTGCTTCGGCCATACTTCAACATGATTACGTAGAGCAGCAACCATACCAGATATAGTGCAGATCTGCGCAGGCGCTTCTTCCATCGTGAGACAATGGCTTCCATACCACTTGCCCTTGGAGTTGTACCTGTAGAGGACTACCGTAACTAGGTAAGGGGGGTCCGTGCAGATCCCACTTGACAGAAAACTATGGACAAAATATGTTTGTCAGCATTGGGCTAACAAACAATTTGAGGTTCAATAGCCAACTAGCAGTTGTAATTAGTGCGAATAGCAAAGAGAAGGGTAGCTCACCCGCTTGTAGGCAGAACTTCTTCTTCCTTGATAGTAGGATCTGCCATCCTCCAAACTGCTCGGCTCATCGGCGGCGGAGGCGGGATAGAGCCTCGCAACGGCGGCTACGTCATGCGCCATTGGAGCTCGGTATCAGCGACTGCGCGCAGCAACTGGGCGCAACAACTTGGCCTCAGAAGTCAAATGTCCGAAGGGATCGTCCTGCCTGGAGGGTGGATTCCGACGCCGCCGGTGCTAGAGGAAAGCTGGGAATGGATTTGTGAAATTGGTCAACGCATCCAATCCACTTAGCTGCTTGATTTGCCTAAGAGGTTGCCGCGTTGGTGCCCGCGTCACAGACAAATAACCGACATGTGGGTCCTGACCTTCTACTTCACGGGGCGGTTTAACGGAATGATTGTATTTGGCAGGGGTGAGATGAGTTTGCCTCGAAATGGCCCCTCTCAGTAGTTGGTGGCCCAACTTTTCGAAACGCGGTAATTTCAGGGAACTTAGGTACCGCCATGCGCTGGCCTACCAACTTTGGTACCGCAGACGAACAAGCCCCTAGCGGTGCTAGCAGGGGTGAAAATCCAGACGGGAAGCATCTCCAACATCGGCGAGCGCGTCGTCTCCGGCCTGGTTCAATGCTTTTGAGCGCTGGACTATGTTAGCAACAACACAGGGAGCTTCAGCAGGCGTCCTCCTCCGTGCAATAGCCTCTTCATCAAGCTTGGCGTGCACAAGATCTACGTCGGTGTGGATGAGTCCTACGTTCATCCGCGACACGTCATCGAGGGAGGCGAACCGCCTCTCAACACGGCTTATGGTGTGCGTATCACTCACCCTGCTAGCAGCATTGAGGTCATGATGGCCATGCCAGACGCGGGAGCAAGCAAGGACCCGGCGCCAGACCCGGAAGTCACGCCAAAGCAGGCAAGGTCTAGATTCCCACCTCTAGAAAGGCCAGAAAATGTACTACAGCAGGCAATAGATAGCCTAGCGACACCAATAGCACCTGTGGTAGATCCGGCTCAGGCGCAAGCTGAGTTAGAGGAGACTAGGCAGAAAATGCTAGCTCGGGCGAAGAAGGTAGCCAAATTGCAGCAGTCACTGAACATTACTTTGAGAGAATATGCAAAGGCAAATCGCCTAGACAGAGTAAAAATCCGAGGCAGAAACCTAATCACGGAAATTGACAAGGAAGGTGAGCCTAGGCCGGATCAGACAACAACTATAGTAACAGGGGGATGGAGAGGTACAGTACCCCGACAAAGAACCTCAGGGCAGCAAATGCGGCAGCATCCGATTTAGAGGGCCTAACCGGAGAGGCCCGGGAAAGGCAACAGGAAAGGTTGAACCACTTGCTGAGAGTAGCTTGCCAGCAGAACGAGGAACTGAATAAAGCAAACCCGGTATGACCCGGAGCATCTCGCGTGGTTCTTTCGGCAGGGAACAACCCGGCGAAATCTGCTGGAGCAGCGTCGTCTCCGGGTCATGCACCTAGGAGAGAGGATGTGGTAACCTCGGTGAGAAGAGATAAGCAAATGGTTCCGTATGACCCGGCAAAGGAAAGAAAAGGAAAAGCAGCGCAAGTTGATGAGGATAACCACAGTGCTAGCCGAGGTGAAGCTGGCCGAGGTAACCGTGACCAAGGCAATGCCGATCAAAGGAACGCTGCCAATGGCAATGCCGGACACCGTGATCTAGCGGGAGTAGGGCAAAATGTACCTCGGCAATAGCAGCAGTAGTACGCGCCTAGGCATGAGAGATGCGCAGGTCAAGCAGCACAACAGCAAAATGTTTGTCCGGGTCAAGACATGTATAATGATGGTTATTCAGCAATGATGGATGCCAGATTTCCTAGGCTGGAGCACCATGTGATTGGATCGAGGTTGGGAAGCAGGAACTTGTAGCCAAATGATAGTAGGTTCAAGCTTGACCAGATCTATAGGTCGTAGTTAATCGAGGTACATGGTCCCCTGTGTCCAGCGTGTTTTGGGCCCCAGATCATGAGGGAACCACCTGTGCCGAACTTCCAATTGGCGAGAGGAACAAAGACATATAAAGGCAGTACCAAACCGGATGATTGGCTCATCGATTATGCAACTGCTGTGAACATTGCCACGGATAATTTGAGATGGGCAGTGAGGTATGTGCCCCAGATGCTAGAAGGACCCACGAGAGTTTGGTTAAACAATTTGCCACCAGGAAGTATCAACTGTTGGTTGCATTTTGAGGAGCTATTCATAAGCAACTTCTCAAGAACCTACAACAGGCCAAACATGCCACAAACTTTGGTATTATGCAAGCAAAGACCGAACGAGCCGGACCGAGAGTTTCTAACCCGGTGGTGTAACGTGCACAACTCATGTGAAGGGGTAATTGAATCACAAGCTATAGCGTGGTTCGCCCAGGGGTGTAGATACGGAAGTATGTTGTGGCAGAGGTTGCAGCAGGATATGCCAACTACTTTAGCCGAGACGATCCGGATCATAGATTCGTATGCGCTAGGAGATCCAATACAAGCTCGGTTAACGTCAAGTGAGTCTAATGAGGAATATTACAACAGAGATGGTTCTAGATCATCCAGAAGGAATGATTTCCGAGGTAAAAGATGGGATGAATGTCTGGATTACCAGTACAACTCACAGCAAGTGGCTGCTATAGACCGAGATCAGCCTAATGCCGGTGCAAATTAGCGTCAAAAAACTGGAGGACAGTAGTGGCAACAAAAGACTGAAGGAATAAAGCCCTGGACCCCGGAGCAGAAGAATGTAACATCCCAGCATTAGGATCCAACAAAGTGTAGAAATAGGAATCTAAGTTTGTGCATGCATGCATGTGTAAAATCAGGGTAAAATTTTCGCCAAACAAAAACCTAAAGGGATCAGAGTTTCTTTCGCTAACTGGAGGTAGGAATAGCTCTTGTTAGTGGTTGTTATGAATTCTGACATGATCTTTAGGAACCATTAGGTTTTGGGGAAATTATTATGAATTCAAATTTGAAATTTAAATCAATTTGAAAATATTTAAGATTTGGAAGATGGGAATATTTTTTTCCAAAAGAGTATATCAACAATATTTGATTAAATTACAGATATAGGAAACAACAATAAAAGATTTGAGAAATGAAAATGAGATAAGAAATTAATTCTTATTTTGATTTTAAGACAATATTACAAATTGTAATAAATACATCACAGGTAAAAGATTACAGGGAATGGAAATACAACTTTATTCCTCTATAATAAATCATTACAAGATTCTTTACAAAAAGAATAAAGAAAAGAAGATTACATTTCAGACCTATTCTACCTAGATATTCCTAGACTAAACCTTGTACCTCCAGGTCTTGTTCCTGCAAATGAGAAAACACAACTAGTTAAGTTTACTCTCAGTTGTGAACAGTGGAGTGCACTATTCATATTACATCACTGAGTAAATATTAAAGAGGCAAGTTTCACCAAAAGTGTAGTATCTGTTCTTTTAAGTAAACAGCCAGATGCCACATTAGTAGCCAAGTGGAGAGAGGTAAGTTTCACCAGGTCAATAACAAGTAATCAGGTAAAAGTAAAAGTCAGATTACTTGAGCTGATCCACATGAACAGCTCACACAGACACACAAGTTTAAAAGTCACCTAAATGCATGCTATGTGCTTTCCAAGCAGCAGCAGTACTAGCACTCTAGCAGAGCACTCAGCCAAAGCTCATCCACATCCAGCATCACTTTCTTTCTCAAGCACACGCTCAGACTTCATCGAGCTCATCAAAGCATCCAAAAAATCACCAGCCACTATACCAGATTAATCTCTAGTTCACCATAACTTGGTGACATAAGGAGGGGGTGGTGCAGAAGGATAGCAAGGACAACTTACAGATCACAGGAGACAGGAGGTGTAGGCCAAGATCCAACCAGCAGAGCAAGCCAGCAAGATCAAGAAACCAGATCCACTAGCAACAACACCAACCACTTCACTGTTGTTGTAAGTATTATAAAACCTTCACATGATCCAACTATCTTATCCAGATAAGAAATCATGTGTTGTTTTATACTAAACCTCTCAGAAATCACCCAAGTGGGGTGTATCCATCATAGAGGAAATCAGAGTTAAAGCCAAGCAATACATCAATGCAAATAACACCAGGATCTCAGACCAGCATCACTAATCCTGGATAAAAGCTATATTCCAGATTAAATTAGCCCAAAATATGGATTCTGGGCACATCTCTTAAAGGAGTAGCACCCCAAAATCTACAGATCTACTGAATCCAAGATGAATAGCTGGTATCAATAGCAGAAATCATCTATTAGAGACAGCAAGTTAGGAAAACTAGTCCTATGCCTCAGACCAACATCATAGGCATGAAATAGTTGTTGGATATCATAAGCCAACATATAGAGCAGGAGTTTTCAAAGCAATTAAGCATTAAGCCATTCTGGAACATTTCTAGACCAAAGCCAGTACTAGAGCAAATCCTGTGTACCATTCCTAGGAAGATGTCACTAGGATTTGTTCTAACTAAGGCAATCCTACCAAAGATCACATAGTCCAGGCCAATTGAAAGGGAATAGTTAATCATCTTCCCAATATACTAATTAGGAATCATTCTTTGGCATCTAAAAACTATCAGCAGAGAGCATCCCAACTCTAGCATAGCAGTGAGTTTTAATCCAATATAATGAACCATCACAGATACAACAAGGATAATCACATAAATGTACAGTATACTTTCACAGAAGGTTCTCTAATAGAGAACAAGGTGGCAGCAACATATTCTGCAGGGTATGAACCCTAGGATTCAGAGATGAACCCTAGACAGGGGGTTACTCATGTTCATCATGCCAAGGAGGTAGCTAGAGCACAGAGGGGAAGTATTCAGACTTACTCAAGGTCCTCGCAAAAGTAATCGAAGAGGAAGCAGCGGAATGGCCGGCCGCGGAGCAGAAGCGGCGGCACGGGGAGCACCCGGAAGGGGCGCTGCAACCCATGCCTGCATCACGTCAGAAACCACCGGAGATGAGGGGAGTACACCGTGAGAAACCCCGGCGCACCATCGCCGAAGCTCGAGGGTGGCCAAACGCTAACCCTAGCCTCGGGCAGGGGTCAGCGCGGCCAGGAGAGGGCACTATCGGCGGATCTGCTCGGATAAAATGGAGTGGTGTTGTCAACTTAACCATCCTGCACCATGGCGGCGGCAACGGCGGCCGGACCAGGTCGGGATCGTGCGAGGCGACGGCAGTGAGCGCAGGAGGCGACCGCGTGCGCGAGCGAGAGATAAAGGGGAGAGGAGAGGGAGTGTGTGGGGGGTACTAGGCTTGTGGGCGTCCTAGTACTACCTGGTGGGCTTAACCAGGCCATATGGGCTGGGTTAGGTTGGGCCGGGCCAGGCCCGTGATTTAAAAAAAGAGAATGGTTTAAAAAGAATTATTTACAAATATGCCCCTGAAACAAAAACAACTCTAGAAAAATAAATAAAAATCCTAAAAATATAAACAATATATCTATGAGCTCACAAAAATATTCCCTATTAAATAAAAATAAGCAATAGAATTTTTGTTAACTAAAAATTAGGTCTATTATTATTATTGTGCCAATTATTTTTGAATTTTATAAAATTATATGAAACACTGAAAATTGAATAAAATTCATTTTAAGATCCTAAATGAATATATTATTATATAAAAATACTAATTTATATTTTTGAAAAGTAAATTTGGTGTGATAAAAATAAATCTTATTTCCTTAAAGGAATTTCAGAAAATATTTAAAAGAGTAATAAAATTAAATAAATTTATATTTGTAACTCTTAGAATGAGATTAAAGAAAATAGTGAATTTTTACTAAGAGGGTAGAACATGCAAAGAAGCAAATAATAAATCATTGCATGACATTACTATGCATTGCATATTGTTTCTTTAAATATTGTCCTTACCGAGCAATAATGATTCTTTGTAGAAACCGGAGCTCAAGTTCAGGTGGAAGCATCCAACTTCACTACCTTGTAGTCACAAGGCAAGTCCATAACTTGCTCATGTCCTTTGAAGAGTCTTTATCAAAGATATTGCAAATTGTGTGTTATTACCTATGATTTGGAGGAAGAAAATATTATGTTCTTTAATAAAATAAGATATAGTTATCATCCTAAGCGATGATAAAGATGAGCAATGTAACTTAGGGTTCCAGGTGCATAAAACACCATAGGATTAATAACCCATGACATCAGTGATTCTAGTGCCGTATATTACGCGTTAACCATGAGATTTGGAATGGGACAAAGAAGTCAGCTGTATCTTCTTCCTTTCATATGGAGGCAAGATGACCTTATCGTGACGTTGGGTTTCCTGGTATGGATCCAACATATGAGTGGGCACCCTTAGGCCCCACGATTTTGGTATCTAGATTATTTATGAGTGGCTGCCGGAAGTATAGTCGGACCTTTTAGG
Organism: Avena eriantha; assembly: GCA_910589775.1. NCBI lineage: Eukaryota > Viridiplantae > Streptophyta > Magnoliopsida > Poales > Poaceae > Avena > Avena eriantha. The sequence continues at coordinate 211,268,448 of OU342742.1, forward strand.
GAGCTTGCCAGGGGAATCACCAACTCATAGAGTCTTAGGGAACTCACCAGGGTTATAGCTTGCCCTAGTTGGAGGCTTAACAGAGGTGTAGTCAGCCCCGGAGGATCGTGCAGACATATGGGGTTGCGGAGAGGGCAGTGATTGGCTTGAATCACCTACTGGGCCCCACAACATGGAATTGTGGATGGCAAAGTACGCCTGGTTGTGCAACAAGGAGTTGGTCTCTCATGGGTAAAGCAACGCACCTCTACATAGTGTAAGAACTGTGACATGTTACTCCCTGTTCTGGGAAGGAGCTATGAACGCGGCAGGAAAGGAACTCCATGAAGTTCTGGTCAACCTGTGAAGGCTTATGGGCATAGTTTTTGATAATAAAATCAATCTTTGAAGAAATGTTTATAAAAATTTTTGCATAGTACCAAGGACGCTTCGTCCGAGGTGGTAGATAGAGCATCAAACTTCCCACCTTTCATATAATGAACTTACTGGGTAACGCTGTTACTCACTCTTTCCTTTGAACCCTCGCTTAGACTCTGAGAATCCAGAAGACATTTTGATGTATGTAGCTGATGGACAAGAGGATGTCTGCTATGAAGAACCAGACCTGTCCAGAGGAGTTGAAGGGGTGGACTACGAGATACACTATGGGGTGGAGGGCAACGAGTCCGAGTAGTTGCCTTAGTTATTAGTAAACCAATTGAGCCTAGCGGCATGAACTATATAGAATAAGTTGTTGAGCTCAATTCGAAGTATGAGTTTGGATTTTATATCTTCCGCTGAAATTACTTAAGTTTGGTTTGTAATTTCGTAAGTCTTGAAGTTTGGGAACTCTTGGTTTGTAATAATGAAGTGTGTATGTTTGTAATATGGACCCGCAATGTTTCTGTTGTACCACTATGAGGGATGTGATATTTACGGAACGACGTTTTGTGAATGTCATGTCAACGACTATAGTGTACTCCACATGCAGTGGTATGCTGGGTCACCGCAAAGAAACAATGGCAAGAGAAAGGATCGCCCGAGGTATACGTTCGAGTCTATGTTGGACCAACCTTGCAAGTTCCATACGCCAAGTCCGAATAGCCCGGCAAACCATACGACCCGGCAGTGCGAATGGATGAGAAAGTTAGAACAAGGTAGTTTAGGGAATGCTCAGGCACCTCGGAACGAAGCACCTCGGCAGCCGTTGCTCACTGGGGGGAACCAACAGCAGCTTATGTTGCCTCCACCACTGCTGAGGTATGAAAATCAGGAAAGGAGGGATGTTTACATCATGTGAATAACCAACAACAACAAGATCAAGGATACCGTGGTAATGAGGGGAGAAATGAATACATAAAGCATCATCAAAGTTATTGCGTGTTCACCATAGAAGAGAATGACAGAAAGAGCTTGCAGTGCCGGCATATGGAGGTAAATGCGGTAATCTCGGTCGTGGTGAGGTATATGCCTTGGTCCGATCAGGAGATTACATGGAGTATCAGAGATCACCCAAATCTTATGCCAAGTCTAGGGACTTACCCGCTGGTCCTAGATCTGACATTCATCGGGCCCAATATCAATGTGAGATTCTCTAAGGTGTTGATAGATAATGGCAGTAGAATTAACATCATGTACAAGGATACAATGCACAAGTTGGGGATATCAGAGAACATGCTTCAAGCTACGAGGACCACTTTTTATGGCATTGTGCCTGGCATCTCCCGTGAGCCAATTGGTAAGGTCCGGGTTGATGTGCTATTTGGAACAAGGGATAATTGCCAGACTGAAAATTTGGAGTTCGAAGTGGTGAATTTGGAGAGATCCTATCACACGTTGCTCGGTAGGCCCACACTGAACAAGTTCATGGCAAGTACTCACATCAGTTACCTGAAGATGAAATAACCCAGACCAGGGGGAGTGATAACCATATCAGGGGACTTCAGGTGTTCGATCGAGTGCGCTTCTGCCGGATCTACCTTAGCCGAGTCACTCGTGATAGCTTAGGAGAAAAGGAGAATCATGGAAGTGGCAGCATTGGCTCAGTCCGTGCAACAACATATTCCGGCCCTGACCAACCCACATGGGAGTGTCTCATTCCAAGCGACCAAGGATACTAAGAAAGTGCCAATTGATGATCAGTTCCCAGAGCGCACCGTAACCATTGATGCCAGGTTAAATAGCAAATAGGAAAGAGAGCTTGTTAACTTCCTCCGTGAGAATCAGGACATTTTTCGCTTGGTCTACACAAGATCTGCAAGGTGTGCCGAGGGAGTTGGCCGAGCACTCTCTGAATGTAAGACCCGGAGCTAAGCCGGTGAAGCAACCTCTCTGTCGCTTTGCCGAGGACAGAAGAAAAGTCATTGGGGATGAGATAGCTAGGCTCCTCGTAGCCGGATTTATCAAGGAGGTACTTTACCCGGATTGGCACTCTAATCTGGTGCTTGTGGAAAAGAAGAAGGATGATCTGGATGTGGCTATGGTATGGCGCATGTGCATCGATTACATGAACCTGAATAAGGCATGTCCAAAAGACCCATTCCCACTACAAAGGATATATCAGGTCATAGAGTCATTCGTGGCATGTGAGTTATTGTCATTCATAGATGCATACTCTGGTTTCCACCAGATACCCCTGAACCCGGATGATCAAATAAAGACTGCGTTTATCACCCTGTACGAGGCTTATTGCTATCGCACTATGCCGTTTGGATTACGTAATGCTGGAGCAACGTACCAGCGATGCATGCAAAAATGTTTACATGACCAAATAGGTCAAAATGTGAAAGTTTACATGGATGATGTGGTGATAAAAACTAAGGAAAGCAATACGCTCCTTGATGATATCCGACGGACATTCGCAAACCTAAGACGGTTCCGGATGAAGCTTAACCCGGAAAAATGCACTTTTGGCGTACTTGTGGGGAAATTACTCGGTTTCCTAGTATCAAGCCGAGGTATCAAAGCTAACTCGACGAAGATCCTGGCCATTGAGAGAATGGAATTGCCAAAATCCCAACGACGTGAAGAAGTTTACTAGATGCCTGGCATCGTTAAGTCGGTTTGTATGTCGGCTGGAAGAGAAGGCACTTCCCCTCTACCAGTTAATGAAAATGGCTGGCAAGTTTACATGGACATCACAAGCGGATAACACGTTTCGAGAATTGAAAAAGATGTTGTCCACTGCACTAGTATTAGCCGCACCACTACCCAAGGAGCCAATGTTGCTCTATATAGCCGCGACCAACCGAGTCGTAAGTGCAGTAATTGTAGTGGAGCGCGAAGAAGAAGGAAAGTCGGTGCAAAGGCCGGTGTATTACTTGAGCGAGGTGTTATCGGCTTCAAAACAGAACTACCCTCACTATCAAAAGATGGCATATGGCGTACATATGTCGGCCAAGAAACTCAAGCATTACTTTGAGGAACACCCCATGAAAGTAGTATGTGAGGCACCCATATCACAAATTATGAGTAACAAAGATGCTAGCGGCTGAATAGCAAAGTGGGCAATTGAGCTTTCCCCGTATGCAACATAGTTCGATAGAAGAGATGCGATCAAATCACAGGCTATGTCGGATTTCTTTGTGGATTGGGCCGAGATGCAGTATGAACCACCTCTATCGGACTCACATTATTGGTGAATGCACTTTGATGGATCAAAGCTGAAAGAGGGACTGGAGGCCGGAGTAGTGCTTACCTCGCCCAAGAAAGATCAATTGAAGTATGTCCTTCAAATCCACTTCAGAGCCTCGAACAATGTTGCAGAATATGAGACACTTGTGCATGGCCTTAAAGTGGTGAAAGAAGTAGGGATACGTAGGATACAATGCTTTGGGTGATTTAGATTTAATGGTGCAGCAGGTTTCTGGCAATTGGGATGCCTTGGATGCCAACATGGCTCTTTACAGATTCCATGTTCAAAAGATAAGCGGGTTCTTCGAGGGATGTGAATTCCACCACATACCTTGGATTGAAAATGAGGCATCCTACATACTGTCCAAGTTGGGCTCATCCCGGCAACCAATCCCACCAAATGTTGCTTTGGAGCACTTAAGAAAACCATATATTACGCCATCACCGGAATCCGAGTCAATTTATATCCCAGCCCTCCCCGGGTCAGAGGCTACACCCATGGAGATAGATTGGGGAGGCGCATCAGCGAACCCGGGGACTGCTTCCACGAACCCAGGGACTGCCTCAGCAAACCCGGGGACTGCTCAGCCAAACCTAGCAGGAGTTATGTCGGTGGATGCGATGGAAATTGACGAGGAATCTTTTCCCGTCCGAGCTATACCTGCATGGGCAAAACCCATATTTGAATTCCTAAAGGACGGAACTTTGCCGAATGATCAGGTACTCTCAAGGCAAGTACAGAGAAGGGCAAAGGCATACACCATTACCAATGCCGAACTATACAAGAGAAGTGTAACCATAGTGCTACAGCGATGCGTTGACTCGGAGGAAGGGCTTGGCATACTCCGGGACATCCACCAAGGAGAATGTGGTCATCATGCATCTTCAAGAGCGTTAGTGGCAAAGGCTTTCCGGCATGGGTTTTATTGGCCAAATGCTTTGGAGCAAGCAGAAGATTTGGTGAGTAAATGCAATGGTTGCCAAAGATATGCCACAAAAACCCACCTGCCAATGTCGGAACTCAAAACTATTCCCATCACTTGGCCATTTGTTGTATGGTGCCTAGACATGGTAGGACCATTTAAGCCGGCTAAAGGAGGAATGACCCATATCCTAGTTATGGTGGACAAATTTACCAAGTGGATTGAAGTGAAGCCAATTAGGAAATGTGATGGGGCAACAACAGTAAAATTCCTCAAGGATATAATCTTGAGGTATGGCTACCCACATAGTATCATAATTGATTATGGCACAAATTTTGCTAAAGGATCATTTGCGAGGTATTGCCGAGAGAAGAAGATCCGGTTAGATGTAGCCTCCATTGCCCACCCGCGTCGAATGGGAAAGTGGAAAGATCCAACAGACTGGTGTTGTTCGGGATAAAACCCTGGCTCATAGAGCCACTGCAAAGATCAGCGGGGTGCTGGATAGAAGAACTACCAGCAGTACTGTGGAGATTAAGAACAACTCCAAATCGATCACCAGGCTATACGCCATTTTTTCTCGTATATGGCACAGAAGCCGTATTACCGGCCGACATAGAGCATGATTCGCCAAGGGTCACCCAATATACAGAAGCCGATGTGCGCGAATCCCGGAAAAATGATGTTGATCTGCTGGAAGAAGCGAGAGAACTAGCCTTGTCCAGATCTGCCATATATCAGCAAAATCTCCGTCGCTACCATAGCCGGAAAGTAAACCCCCGAGTTTTCCGGGAAGGGGACCTTGTACTCCGGCTAGTGCAGTGCACTACTGGCATGCATAAATTGTCCCCCCATGGGAGGGACCTTTCATTGTAAGCAAAGCTTTGCACAATGATTCCTACTGTCTTATTGATGCATAGCCACATGAGAAGAACAAGGCGGATAAGTCCGGAGAAGAATCTAAGCATCTATGGAATGTAGCACTACTTCGTCCATTTTACACCTAACAAAGAGGTGGATGTATCTGAGTGACTCATATGTCGGTATGTAAGTCGGCAATGAACTTATCAATGAAACTTTGGCACCCCAAGCAGAGACTCAGGGGCTGCCATAATAATTGCTTTTCTTGTTTGTATTTTCTTTATATGTCGGCTGGCTTACGTTACTTGTGCCTTAGCCAGATTAGTAGTTAGTGAGCACCAAAAACCCAACTCTTCGACTTTGCTGCTGTCCAACAAGAATTGGCTTCATGGCAAAGCAAGAGAACAAGTTTGTAATGGCAAAGCACATGAACAACGACTAAGGAAAGGAAATTGATCGAGCCAACATATGTTATTTGGACTAACCCCTTGTTTACTTTATTCGTCTTTCGCCGGATTATTTTGAGCTAATCACAAGGTTTCAAGTATTGTTAAGTCAATTTTTTGAACCTCGGACTTGTAAGTCGAAAAACCGAATCAAGGTAGATGCGAGCCGAGTCAAAAATTGGAGGAACAAGAAAAGGAAACTCAGGGACTTCTCCCACAATAATCCGATGTTATAAACTTAGTAACAAACAACATATTGTAGCAAAATAACACTGAAGTGCTTTAATACAATTTCACCCGGCATACCGGGGATCTAACGAATGTTTGTTAAAGTGTTTTGCATGCTCAAGAAACAGGGGCAGAGGCCGAGTCATCCGCGGATGAAGGAGGTACTTCAGCATCTGTGGGCGGGGTACTAGCCTTGGCCTCTTCTTGGGGGTTGGCCTCCTCGTCATCCGAATCTTCAGCGACATCACCAAGTTCGGATGCTTCATCTTTGCCATCCTCATCATCTCCGTCCTCAGGAATATCGGCATCATCAAATGCGTCCAAGTAGCTCGGACCCTCATTCTAGGCGTGGCAGAAGGAGTATTGGATGAGCTTGTTGGCACAGGTTTTGCGTTGAGCAACACACTCCGGATCATTGGACCATTTTGATCCGGTGCACATGCGGTCAAGCAGACCCAAGTCAATTCTTTCATACCATGACAGGACAAACTGCAGTGTCATATCAGCCCCGGCTCGCGCAGCAGACTCTCGCCACAAATGCAATTGAGTTTCACACTCCATTAGCTTGGCTATAAAAGCAGCATTTCCCTTGGGTGTGGGCTCAGTGGGCTAGAGAGAGTTCAACATCCGCATTGCCGCTGGCATGATATCTGCACCATAATTCTTCACCAGATCCATGCGAGCAACAAGGCTCACGAGCAGATCCTCCGTCTCGTAGGGGATTGACCCGACGGAAGGACCTGTGGCAATACCACGTTGTTGGCGAGATTTGGCCATGACACTGGCAGCAATGGAGTCACCTTTTAGGAATTTGCCTGAGGACAGAACCACGGAAAACAATAAGCAAAAGCACTAAATCCAGAGAAAGGAAAATGAGCAAAGGAAAGGAACTCGCGAGAAATCTGGAAGAGGAGATGTTGGAGCTCGGCATGGACATTGGCGTTGTTGGCCTAGAGCCTTTCATATTCTGAGGTCACCGACATAATTTTTACGTTGGCTTCCTGCAGCAAATCTTTGTCCTTGGAAAGTTGCGTGGTTAGGCGCTCCTTTTCCTTGATGAACTCCTGATCTGCCTTATCCAGCTCGGATTTGTGGACATCCTTGAGCCTCTGGATTTCAGCGTTCAGCCGAGCGACTTCCGAATCTTGGAGGAACAACCGAGCTATCTCGTCATCCTTCTTCTTCAGTTCGGCTTAATGCTTTCCTGCTTGTTCGAGAAAATGTGTCATCATATCAGGAATGGGTATGCTGTCTTCAAGTGCAACTGCAATAGTGGGTTAATCTGGCAGAGCTGAAGTATAAATATCCACCGAGTCAAGGAAAGAACGCACAATGGTCAAAAGAACAAAACAAAATACCTTGGATTTCTGCTAGATTTTTGGGCATGATAATGTTTTCAGCCTCAACCTCGGCTGTATAATTCGGATAACAAGTTAATATAGAAAATGGATAACTCGAATGAATGCGAGTGAAAATGGTTTAGGTGAAAGGACTTCCTCTTCTTCTGGTAATCCATCAAAACCTTGCCGTATTGCGCGTGAACATCTTTGTATGAGTCCAGCAAGCGCTGGAACTCAGCAGTTCGGTGGTTAGTGGTGATCTAAAAACAAGACAATGTTAGTTCATGGGCAAAGTGAAAACAATTCGAAGTATTCAAGATCCGGGCCAAGTGGAACTTAACCCGACTCTAGGTGTGTGGATATTCCAAGTGTACAAGATCCGGGGCAAGAGGAACTTAACCCGGCTCTAGGTGGGTGGATATTTGAAGTATTCAAGATCTGGGCCAAGTGGAACTTAACCCGGCTCTAGGTGTGTGGATATTCGAAGTATTCAAGATCCTGGCCAAGTGGAACTTAACCCAGCTCTAGGTGTGTGGATATTCGAAGTCTACAAGATCCGGGCCAAGAGGACCTTAACCCGGCTCTAGGTGGGTGGATATTCGAAGTATTTAAGATCCGGGCCAAGTGGAAGTTAACCCGGTTCTAGGTGTGTGGATATTCAAAGTATTCAAGATCCGGGCCAAGTGGAACTTAACCCGGCTCTAGGTGTGTGGATATTCGAAGTCTACAAGATTCAGGCCAAGAGGAACTTGACCCGGTTCTAGGAGTGTGTATATTCGAAGTATTCAAAATCCAGGCCAAGTGGAACTTAACCTAGCTCTATGTAACATCCCATCATTAGAGCTTAGATATAAGCTGAGATCGGGTGTGTGCATTGATTCATACATAGAATATCTAGATAATTTTCACGCGAACTAAAGAAGCTAGCAAGGGATCGGGATCTCTCTTGTTCTGATGGAAACATCTGGGCGAGTGCAACAGATTCTGACATGACCTCTACTGTATCTTTGTGTTTGAGGGGAATCATTTCCTATTTGAAAATACAAATGATTAAATTGAATTCAAAAGAAATTTTAATGAGATTATAGTTAAAGAAAGGAGTTATTGAATTCATTAATGTTATATAAATATTACCACGAATAAATAAAATGAATAATATATAAGACATAGTAATGGAAAAGGGTAATCTTTATTATTACATATACACATATTGTATTGTTGTTCTTTTACAATAAAAGAATGAAAATAAAGTATAGGAAACAAATAAATAGAAAAAGGAATTACAGAAATGAATTAACTAAAATAACTCTTTATTACAAAACAATTTATAGATTACAATGTTTTTTACAAAGGAGAAAGTAAGTTACAAAAGAATAAATAAAACATCTACAACTAAATTCCAACATATTCCTGTATTTCCTATTGGTATCTGAAAACACAGATTAATAAGACAAAAAGAAAGGGGTTAGTGTTAATTAGTGTGCTCTCAGTTTGGCAATGAAACACATTGCTATTTACATCACTGAGCAAAGTAAAAGAGGATCCAAAGAGTAGTATTTGTTCTTATCTAGATTTTTGCCTCAGACTAGTGCATCATAGGCTTTAGAGGGGCAGGTTTCACCACATCAGTAAAAGTCAAAAAGCTAGACAGTAAAGAAGAATATAGCTGATCTGATCCTCAAGTCCAGCAAGACAAGCCTTGTAACTTGCACACAGTAGGGGCCACCTGCAAGCAGCTTACACATCCTAGATGTGGAGTGTGTTGTCACCACGGCAGGAGTACCTCAACAAGGGATAAGAGGAGCAGCTGCAGTCGCCTTAGCATATCCCAGTTCATTTCACCACACTCCATACCCACCATCAGCTATCCCAAATCCACATGTTCTAGACATGTTCAAAGAAGAAACACATGCAACCGTAGCAGTGAAAGGAGGATAAAGGTGGAGAAGGCCACAAGGACAAGTTAGTGTCAAAGCAAAGGAGATCAAGTAAACAACTAAGGTAGTGGACCAAGATCCACCACCACAAGTGTTGGGGCTTGTTCGTCTGCGGTACCAAAGTTGGCAGGCCAGCGCATGGCGGTACCTAAGTTGCCTGAAATTACCGCGTTTCGAAAAGTTGGGCCGCCAACTACTGAGAGGGGCCATTTCGAGGCAAATTCATCTCACCCTGCCAAATACAAACATTCCGTTAAACCGCCCCGTGAAGTAGACGATCGGGACCCACATCTCGGTTATCTGTCCGTGACGCGGGCACCAACGCGGGAACCTCTTAGGCAAATCAACCAGCTAAGTGGATTGGATGCGTTGACCAATTTCACAAATCCATTCCCAGCTTTCCCCTAGCACCGTCGGCGTCGGAATCCACCCTCTAGGTAGGACTATCCCTTCGGACATTTGACTTCCGGGGCCAAGTTGCTGCGACCAGTTGCTGATACCGAGCTCCAATGGCGCATGCCGTAGCCGCTGTTGCGAGGCTCTAGCCCGCCTCCGCCGCCGACGAGCCGAGCAGTTCGGAGGATGGCAGATCCTACTATCAAGGAAGAAGAAGTTCTGCCTACAAGCGGGTGAGCTACCCTTCTCTTTGCTATTCGCACTAATTACAACTGCTAGCTGGCTACTGAACCTCAAATTGTTCGTTAGCCCAACGCTGACAAACATATTTTTTCCACAGTTTTCTGTCAAGTGGGATCTGCGCGGACCCCCTTACCTGGTTACGGTAGTCCGCTACAGGTACGACTCCAAGGGCAAATGGTATGGAAGCCATTGTTTCATGATGGAAGAAGCGCCTGCGCAGATCTACACTATATCTGGTATGGTTACTGCTCTACGTAATCATGTTGAAGTATTGGCGAAGCAGACTGCAAAGTTCAGCTTCATGGATGAACGTGGCATCCATGTTCCTATATCATGTGACAGTCAGCTAATTGGGTTGATGAAAAGGTATGCTTCGGATTGCATGTTTGAGCTGAATTGTGATGTACTGGATGTGGAAGCTGCTGCAACTGGCAGTCGCCCTTCTATTCTTGGACATGGTGGTTGCTCGAACGTAATTAGCTCCTGGTAAGCAAAGGTCGCTTGGGGTTCGCATGTTTGTGTTGAATTGTATTTTTTGTTTTATTTACTCTGTAGATATTGGGCAGTTATGCAACAATCTTGATTCTTTGACAGGAAGCGCCGCAAGGTTAGAAACATGACTGCCGGGTCAGTCATTTTGCTGCCCAAAGAAATTAAAAACGAGTGGAAAGATGATGCTGGACACGATTCTGGTGCCCATTGTCCAGGCGATGCAGAGTACGTGAAGCTAAGAAAATTGGCACCGAGGAAGAGGAAGAAGGCAGGAAATGAATAAGCCATTAGATGTGAAGGCTTGGCACTGAGGCTGCGGAAGAAGACTGCTGGCAATGAAGATGCATAGTAGTGTGTTGAACTTGAACCTATATATGTAATTCTGTTAAATTCTGGAGCTCTATGTGTGGAACGTTGCTGGGTGAAACAATCTACCCATGTTCTCTGAGTAAAATGTAGCGCGAGTTAGGTTTTGGAAACGCCCGAGTCAGTAGTTGAATCCGAAATTGTGATTGTGCCACTGCTATCTGAAAACAAGGATCCACCGGTTCCACGATTGCTGAGGGGCAGGAGGTCTCCAAATACGATGGAATGTAAGTGGCACAGAAATAAATTATTTAAGCTGCCACACTCCACGAAGAAGCAACTTATTTCAGATGCTACACAACGACGTGGCAACATAAACAACAATGTTCTCACTAATAATGCCCAGATGAGGAGTAAATGGGTACCACTTTCTGGCCTAATCTTGAGCCCGTCTATCTCACCGCCTCTCTGCTCCTGCATCTCCTGCATCTGGCGATGCTCCCGGATCTCCAGTAACCGGGTGTACGTGCTTCCACTTTATAAATTGTGGTTGTGCCATTTGCATGCGGCCAAATCCACGTAGATTACGTTTAAAAAAACCACCAATGTCAGAATACACTAGTAGAAAAGGGGTCTTTGGTCCACGGTCACGTTCCCCAATCCGGGACAGAGATCTAAATCGAGGCAGAAATTGATCTAAATCACAAATTCTTCCACAAATTAATCGAGACAGAGATCTAAATCGAGGCATTTCATTAATTCAACCACAAATTCTTCTAAACAAAGGTGCGATTTCACATCCTACATTAATTCAACCATATAGTCAACAATTTCACTTCCGCTGCCGCTGTCCTCCGAGCCGCCGGCTTCGTCGTCTTCGTCGGACGGAACCTCCACGATTTCCGCATTGTACGTGAGACGGAGCACCTCTTTGTGGTGAGCGGCGGGATGATGGTGAACTTGGTCCGTCCAGGGACGGACCAGAACCTCTCCCGCCCTTCTCGGTTGCGGAGATCCCGGTGCACCACGTGCCCGTAAACGATGTGGTTGCCAATCTTGGCCTTCCGCTCCTTCTTGAACAGCGCCGGCCAGTACGGGCTGGCCGCCGCGTACTGGGGCAGCGCCCTCTTCCATGCGGGCATCTGGCGGCGGCGCGCTGTGATTTCGCTCTCCATCACGGCTCCGCCGGGGAAGAGGAGCAGAGCCACCAGCACCCCCGCATACCTGATGCGCCATCCGTGGGGCACCGTCGCAGCCAGCGGCGCGACGATGTCGAAGTGCGAGAACATCACCGCCTCGTAGAAGTTCAGCGAGGGCATCTCCATGGCGGGGCGGTGGAGATTGGAGACGGAGCGAGGGGGTGGACGGCGCGGTGGAGATTGGAGAGGGCGAGGGGATGGGCGAAGAAGCGACGAGCTGTGGCGCCTCCTATTTGTACACGAGGACGACGAAGCAACGGGCAGAATATCCAAGGGGCATTGGTCATGTTGGGGATATACTTTCTAGGTATCCTCACAGTTCCTCACTGACCAGGGTAGCCCACTTCGGATTAGAGCTTTGCTTCACGGGCGACCTAGTCAGGGAGAAAGACAGAGTCCAATCCGGCTACGGGAAGGCCTAGAAGACTTACCGACTTAGGCCCATAATGTTACTTGTAGTTCAAGATGTACTCTGTAACTGACTCTTAGTCGTAGCCGGATAGATCTCTCATGTAAACCCTAGGGTGGATATCTATATAAGCCGTCCTAGGGAGAGCCTTTAGGGCAACACTCTGAACACCTCAATAGTCTACAATCTCAACTCGCACAGGCGAAACCCTTGTAACCCATATTCCGGCTCTGCCGTATTACTGGATTGCTAGCAAGAGTAGGATCCGTCCAAAGCCGGCGGATTCGAACCTGGGTAAACTTGTGTGCTCACCGTCCCAGAATACCGTACGTCTCACACCCCTCTCTTCCGCATGCCTCGAGGACCCCCTCATGGCGTACTTGTCATCAATTCGACGACAGTTGGCGCCCACCGTGGGGCAAGTGAGCTTCGGATCTGCGTTCCGAGCGGAATCTGCAAGAATCGGAATCGGCGAGTCTATCGGCGTCGATCGCACCCTCTACGCCAGCGACGTCCCTCTCATCATTCTCGACGAGACCTAGATTCCGGCTAGGGAGGCTGTGACTTTCTACACAATCATGTCTTTTGGCGAGATCAATGTTTACATCGGTTTCGCTGAACCTGCCCAACCCACCCCAACGGTGATGATAGAGGCAGAAGAATCTTCTAGGTCCCCCTTGTCCGCGGAGGCGGCAGAGTTCCGGATCTCAGAAAACCCTAATCCCACCCAGCCCGCACCAGTTGCGGAGATAGTGGAGATATCCGAGCCTGAAGAAGACCTAGCGGTCCAGGTCGAATCTGGCGTGAATCTCCCTGGAGAAGTCGGATCCCAGATCGACCCACCCGTGGAAGTCGAAATTCAGGAGGAGCATAGCAACGACGCTGATTCCGGCTTCGATGACGCGGGGACAGACAGGCCTTTCCTAAGGTACACATTACGACGTATGATACTGCAAGGTGAAAACGCAGATGCAATCCTCAAGACCATCAAAAGTTTCGACATGGCTGATCGCGAAGGCCGCAGGTACCTTAGGAAGCACACGTCGCACTTCGTTGGATACGTGGGATCCGGATCCGGCTCTGCCGATGCTGGAGAAAACGCCGACTCTGTGCTGGAGGCAATTGGAACAAACTCCGATGTACCCGCATCCTCGGATGAATCGATGACGTCAGCAGATTTCCGAAAGTTCTCCGCAGAATATGAAGATGAGTACAACTCCAAAGCTGCACAGGAAGGAGAAGCCATGGATGAAGGATCTGGGGAACACTCACCTAAAGCGCAGGATGACATGGACGTCGGAGATAATCCCGAGGTCCAGATGTCTGAAAGTACCGATCAGAGCTTGACTCTGGGAAACGGACCCAAAGCCGTCTTTGCTACCGGCACTGCCAATAAGGCAAAGAAGAGGAACAAGAAGAACAAGACCCCGACAAAAGACCCTCTGACAGAGGAGGTGATTGCCGAGGAATACGAAGAAGACTCGGAAGAGCCGAAAAAAGAAGAATCGGTGGATGGACACGTGATCACTGAAGGTGCGCGTAAACTCATCGATGTTGCATTAACCACACATATCCCTACAGCTGCAGAACTTACTGCTGAAGAGCTAGACGAAAGGGCCCAAGCCCTAGAAGCACATCGTCAACAACTCCTCGATGAAGCCAAAAACATCGAGGTGGAGAAGAAACGCATGGCAACTAAGGACTACATGTCTCGGTTGCACCAGAAGACACGGAAGCGTCACACCGATGACGACCTATTCCCACATGTCCGTGCCGTCCTTTTTGGAGATGAGATGGGGAAGCCACGGAAAGATAGCAAAGTAGATTGGGTATACCCAACCCCAGTACAGAATACCGTGGCGGCCCGAGAAATTCTATTAGCTAATCCAGGACCGGAGGAGATCCGTTTGGGTATCAAACTACTCAACAAGGGATTAGAGCAGCAAAAGGTCACCCTGTCCGGAAGTCAAAAACTGGTCTCAGATTCCGACCAATGTCACACAGATCTGGCATGGGCTGACGTAAGACCCCATCACGTCCGGGAGCAGTATCATCGCCCCGAACGCCAGGAAGATAATTATTCAAGAACCGGATTGTCAGGACAGCATTACAGAACTACGCGTAACTGGAGCAACGTAGCTCCAGCGGCCAAAAAAGATGCCATTGCTGCACTGAATCCGAGGAATCCTCCCCGACGAGAGTCTAACAATCGAAGGGGAGAAGATAAAGATAAATGTCGGGAGGAGGATCGTCAGAAAATGCCACCTCCTAGACATGCAAGCCGTCCGGCTGAGCCTCACCATGGTGGGAACGACAGACGAAGGAACGCCGGAAACCATGGTAGGACAAGCCGACAGGGGGCTCATATAGTCAAGATCCTCCCCGGAACCGGAATAATGACGCTCCAGACGGAGGCCGGCGATCAGCCGGAAACAATTCAGCTGCCCCACCCTTTCCACCAAACAGCCATCACAACGGCTCCCAAGGAGGGCAAGGAGGACAACGAGGCGGAGGAGGTGGTGGCAGAAGCCGAAGTCCGGCTCCAAGGCACCACAACCATAGCCGGCATTCGGGACGATCTCTATCCCCGAACGACGCAAGGCACAGGATCAATTCCAACATAGAGGCGCGGCGATACAAAAACGATGATATCTACGTGGGCCCAAAGTGCTTCGGACCACGCATCAGAGCTACAAGATTTCCGGAAGGATTTGATATCTCAAGGCACATCCAAGCCTACGAGGGCATTGCTCGGCCAGATACTTGGCTACAGGATTTTTTTCCAAGCTTGCTGCATCGCCAAAGGCGGAAACAGACTGGTCGCAACACGATATCTCCCACTTATGTTGCGGAAGACGGCGCGATCATGGCTCAATGAACTTCCGGAGAACACCAGCCACAACTGGTATGACATGCAAAGTGCGTTCTGTTGGAATTTTGAAGGCACATATCGGAGGCCCTGTTCGATTGGAGACCTACAGCGTTGCACCCAGAAAGCCGAAGAAACTTGCCGGGATTACCTAGGACGATGGATCGACACCAAGAACTCCTGTGAAGGAGTAAACGATCAAACCGCGATTGAAGCTTTCATCGCAGGGCTCCCAATTGGTCTACTACGTCACTTCTTGAAGTGTGATAAGGTCACTGATTTAGGAGAGATGATAGAGACAACAAGCAAGTATGCAGATGCTGACGACAATGCAGAGGGATTACTCAATGTCCTGGTTGTACCTCAGTCAGCAAGACAACCAAAGCAACAAGCTCAAAAGCGCAAAAATACCTCGAAAGAAAAACCCAACGCGGAAACAGCGGTGGTTACTACTGTTTCCAGGTCTGGAGGACGAGGAGGACGCGGTGGAGGCCGCGGGCGTGGCCGTGGGACCTCAAGGGTCCAAGGTAGAGGAGAACAGCAACCAGGAAAAACCTACTCTTGGGCCGACATTGCCAATAACCCATGTGTGCATCACCTAGACGCCAATGGGGGCTCGTCCCACACCAACGCTGAATGTCGTTTCAATGACGACATCAAAAGGGATGACACCGCGGGCTACAAAGCTAAGCGGAAGAAGGGAAGAAAAATCCTGAAAAGGACAAGGAGACCAAGGAAGATTCTGACATTGAGGAAGCTGATGCTTCAAATCCCAAGCCGGAAGGGAAGAAGACTTTTCCCACCAAGAAGGACACTTAAGTCACTTTCCTCGGATCTCAACCAGCAAAGGTCAAGAAAGCAGTTCTCCACGAGCTCAATGCAATAGTTCCGGCTGTCCCCCAATATCTGGGCTGGTCGGAAGTGGCAATCACATTTGACCACGTTGATCATCCGCCTAAGTTACACAGGCGAGGAAAATATGCCTTAATCATCAACCCACTTATTGACGGTTATGGTTTCTCTAAGACCCTCATGGATGATGGTAGCAGCATCAATATTCTCTATGTCGAAACGCTACGCCGAATGAAGATCTCGGAAACCCAACTCAACCATAGCTCTGTGATCTTTCACGGAGTTGTCCCAGGAATACAAGCTAAATCCCTGGGAGAGATTACTTTGGATGTTACCTTTGGAACTCCAAAGAATTATCGGACGGAGGCACTTTCCTTCGAAGTGGTCCCATTCAAGAGCGCGTACCATGCTATATTCGGATGTCCGGCTTACTGGGCTTTTATGGCTCGTCCGTGTTACATTTACAATATGATGAAAATTCCAGGTCCCAACGGCGTGATCACCATCAGGGGTGACCCGAAGAAAGCGCGAGAGTGCGAGGATGGAAATGCCGCCTTTGCTGAAGCCGTGCTGCATGCCCAGGAGTACCAGGAGATCAAGAAGAGCATAGATCCATCCGAGATGCCCGCAACTAAGAAGGAGGTGACAAAGCCAAATCCGGAGTTCAAGGCATCAGAAGAGACGAATAAGACGCCGTTGAAGGATGATGACCCCTCCAAGGTGACCTAGATAGGCGTAGGCCTAGGTAGCGCATAGGAAAGCGCGCTCGTCAAGTTCGTCCAAGCAAATCAAGATATCTTCGCATGGCAGCCATCTGACATGACCGGAGTACCTAGGGAACTTGCCGAGCACTCTCTAAATGTAAAACCGAACGCTAAACCCGTCAAACAGTCCCTACGATGGTTTGGCGATGAAAAGCGTAAGGCAATTGCTAAGGAACTAGCACGGCTCGAGTTAGTCGGATTCATAGAAGAGGTCATCCACACTGAGTGGTCAGCCAATCCTGTAATGGTCCCTAAAAAGGACACCAATGATTTAAGGATGTGTGTTGATTATACTGCCTTGAACAAGGCTTGTCCAAAAGATCCGTTCGCTCTGCCTAGAATTGATCAAGTTATCGATTCTACGGCAGGCTCGGAACTCCTCTGTTTTCTCGACGCATATTCCGGTTATCACCAAATCCGGATGAAGGAATCTGACAAAGGAAAAACTTCATTCATAACCCCCTTCGGAACCTTCTGTTTTGTTACGATGCCCTTCGGGCTAAAGAACGCAGGAGCTATGTACCAGCGCACGATGCAACGTTGCCTCCATGACCAACTCGGACGCAATGTACATGCATACGTGGATGATATCGCAGTGATGTCCAAAAAGAAGGAAACGCTGATTTCTGACTTGGAGGAAACATTTTCCAATCTACGAAAATACAACATCATGCTTAACCAGAAGAAATGCTTCTTTGGAATACCAGCCGAAAAATTGTTAGGTTTCATCGTGTCTCAAAGAGGCATAGAGGTGAACCGAGACAAAATCAAGGCTATACTCAATATTTCTAGGCCAACTCTCCTGAAGGACGTACAAAGGTTTGTAAGCCGGCTTGGTGAGAGAGCCGCACCATTATACAAACTTCTGAAAAAGACCAAGGATTTTGTTTGGACTGACGAAGCTGAAGCTGCACTACAAGATCTGAAGAAAGTACTCTCATCTGCTCCTATCCTTGCAGCGTCAGAATCTAAGGAACCGATGTTGCTCTATCTTGCTGCGACAAATAAAGTTGTTAGTATCGTCATGGTGGTGGAGAGACCAGAGGAAAATCAGGAACACCTGGTGCAGCGTCCGACTTACTTTGTCAGCGAGGTCCTGACAGAATCAAAACAGTAGTATCCGCACTATCAAAAGTTGGCTTACAGGGTTTTTCTAGCATCTCGTAAGTTACGACACTACTTTCAGGAGCATCCAATTACCATGGTGAGCTTAGCTCCCATGAGAAATATAATCAACAACAGTGACGCCACAGGACGCGTCGCCAAATGGGGCATAAAGCTTTCAGCTTTTGATATTGAGTATAAACCTCGGACAACAATCAAATCCTAGATCCTTGCTGACTTTGTCGCTGATTGGACAGAGACGAAGGAGAACATGATCCTCCCTGAGTCGGAATATTGGACCCTCTTTTTCGATGGGTCTAAGGCTCGAGGGGGCTCGGGGGCTGGCGTGGTGCTCAAATCACCCCAAGGAGATAAACTTTTATACGTGTTGCAGATCCACTTCACAGTGTGACAAACAATATTGCCAAGTATGAAGCACTGCTGCATGGAATCCGGACTGCTAAAGATATTGGCATCCGACGTTTGATGTGTTACGGAGATTCGGATCTTGTTGCTCAACAAGTGTCGGATATTTGTAATGCAAATAAACACATGGCGGCATATAAAGCTGTCGTGGATGATCTATCTAAATCGTTCGAAGGGTTTGAAGTTCAACACATCCCTCGAGCAGAAAATGAGGAAGCAGACGCACTATCTCGGATAGGTTCTGCGCGGAAAGAGGTCCCGGATGGCGCTTTTTTAGAGCACCTCAAAGTTCCCTCAATAAAAGGAGTAGATGAGGAATATCCGACCAAATCCGACTCACCTTTGATAGCAGTTCTGGCTGTAATTCCCAGCTAGACTCAACCCTACCTCGATTATTTGGTAGATGACAAATTACCCAAAGACGAGGTGCTGACCCGGTAGATTATCTGACGAGCAAAAGCCTATACTATTGTTAAAGGTGAGCTCCATAAACGGAGTGTTTCTGGGGTCTTTCAGCGCTGTGTATCTCCAGAGGAAGGTGTGGAAATCTTAAGAGAAATCCACGAAGGCGAGTGTGGTCACCACGCTGCAGCCAAATCTTTAGTGGCAAAAGCTTTTAGACACGGATTTTTCTGGCTTATAGCTCAGGAAGATGCCGAACGATTAGTCAAGACGTGCAAAGGCTGCCAAAAGTACGCTAAGAAAGCTCATGTTCCGGCTGATCAGTTGCGAACAATACCTATAACATGGCCCTTTGCGGTCTGGGGGCTTGATATGGTAGGACCATTTAAACGAGCTCCAAGTGGACTTACTCACCTCTTAGTGATGGTGGATAAATTCACCAAATGGATTGAGGCTAAACCTATCACTAGTTGTGATGGAGCAACAGCCAAAATATTTGTCAAGGATGTTATAATCCGGTATGGTTATCCGCATAGCATTATCACGGACAACGGGAGTAACTTCTCTATGGGAGAATTGGCTGAATTGTACAACGAGCAAAATGTCCAGCTTGACATTGCGTCAGTCGCACATCCACAGGCTAACAGACAAGTCGAAAGAGCAAATGGTTTAATCCTACAAGGCTTAAAACCGAGACTCGAAGCACCACTACGGCGTGCTGCGGGGGCTTGGGCAGAGGAACTACCCTCTGTAATTTGGAGTTTACGAACAACTCCAAACAGGTCAACAGGATACACACCTGTCTTTTTGGTCTATGGTGCAGAAGCAGTTCTTCCTAGTGATTTGATTCATACTTCTCCTAGAGTGGCTGGGTATATCGAAGAGGATGCCGAGATTTCTCGACAAAATGATATCGACTTAGTCGAAGAAGTTCGTGTCTTTGCTGAAATGAGATCTACAGCCTATTAGCAGAAGTTACGCAAGTATCATAGCCAGAGAGTCCGAAATAGATCTTTCAATAAAGGTGATTTGGTTCTCCGGCTTATGAAACAAAGAAAGCACAAACTTTCCCCAGTATGGGAAGGGCCCTTTTTAGTTAGTCGAGTATTGCACAATGGATCGTACTACTTAACTGATATGAGGCCAGTCAAAGAAAGACCTGCTACTAAGAAGAGAAAGAGAGCTGGAGGCAGTACAAATCCGGATGAGTTAGATAGACCGTGGAAATGCTCAGCTACGTCCCTTTGATTCTTAGTTTATCCTTCTCTGTAATCTTATATATGTACATGTTCTGTGAGAAATAAAAGTTTTGGTTGCCTCAAGATTTTTCTGAGAAGTTTTTACCATCTTATTTCCGAATGATCATGTCATAGTCGAAAATCCCAGAATGCTTGAAAGTACTATATGCTCATGTTCGTTCTGGTTTAGATTTCCGGTTCTAAAATTGCTACCTTTGGGTATAACTCTAAAATTTCTAGTCTTTACTTTGGTTATTTATCTGATTGCTGGATGCGGGCATTCTCTGAGTAGTGAATTGTTGGTACTGGAAGCCGGCTTTGTTTCCGAGTTTAAACTGGTTTAGCAATTGAGCTCCGTTGCTTGGCAAAGTTTCCGGCAGAAGGTTTAGCCGGCTCACGAAAGGGACGAGGCGGAAAGCCAGATAAACGATAAGTATGGGCGAAAAAATACAAGTGCTTATGTAAACATTTCAGGCACACAAAAAAAACTCAAAGCCAAAACATGCTGAATAGATCAAAAGCTTAGCACTAGCAAAGTTAAAATACTGCATATTTACAGACGCATCATGTTTTTCCGGAATAATACAAATATGATCTATGATGCAGGAGGAGATGAAGGAGCTGCTGGCTCGTTGGATACGTCGCCTTGATATCGTTCCGAGATGCCCGCATCCGAGGTGGTGCGGTCATCGTCGGAAATTTCTGCTGTTTCTTCTAGAGGCAGAGGCGGAGTGTCCACGCGGTTGAAGAATGGAGTATCGTAGCTGGTCAAGTCAGCTACATGACACCCATATCCGGCACAGGAGTCCATAATGGCCTTGATGTCCTGCTCCTAGCCATCTTCATCCACTGTAGAGTACCCTCTGGTCACTTGCCATATCTCCATGTTTCCATGGTGGCTCATGACCATGGTGAGAGCGTTCTACGCTGCTGATCGCGCGTAGGACATGTTCCAATCCTGGACGAGCTGCGGCATCTCTTTGCCTTGTCCGGCACCTGAAAATCCGACATGCTGTGCATGTCTGGAATCTTGAGAGCTTCGCCGATGTCCTCAAGGGATTGGCGGAAGTCATGAAGCAGGTAACCGACTTGGGTAAGCCGGTGGGTGCGGGGCTCGGTGGAAGAAGAGTCCGTCAAATTCAGAGGACCTATATACAAAACAAGTTAAGAAATATCCGACATTGAAGAAAGTCGAAGAAAAAGATAAGTCAGACAGATGGAATGTACCGAAAATGACGTCGTCAATTTTGGTCTTCTCCTCCCGGAGACTCTGGAGTTCAGCCCGGAGCACCTAGGAAAGGTCCCTCTCTCTATTAAGCTCATTCTTGAGGTCCGAGATTGTTTTATCTTGAGCAGCGATCTTGCGATCATGCTCATCAGTGGCCATGGAGGATTCAAGGATTTGAGCAATGCTCTTTTCATGATCCGCCTTGAGCTTCTCCAGCTCTTGACGAAGCTCCTTATTCTCCACCACCAGGGTCTTGAGGTTCTCGGCCTCTTCGATCATGGCGCAGGATTGTTTCACCAGCGCTGTAAGTCAAAAAGAACAACAGTTCGGAAAAATTCGACATTGAAAATAACAAAGACAAGATCTGAGTCTCGGAATGTTTACCTTCGGCCTCATCCTTGGCAACTTTAAGTTCAGCATTTTTAAGCCGGAGAGCGTTGATCTCTCTCCGCTTATCGCATACATTTTTCAGTAAATCCTGGTTATAGTAACATACTTTCTGGAAGTCAGAAAGCTACTTAAGACTCGGGCTAATATTTTTGCTAATATCAGCACGAGCCTTGGGGGCTACACTAGTTTGTTCTTTGGCATCCTAATGAAGCATAAGCCCGGATTATATATCCTACTTCATGCTTGGGGGCTAGAGGATATGATATAAAATAAAGGAAAAAACAGGAGTTGGAATTCCGACTTACATATTGTTCGCGGGTGAGTTTATCCAAAACCCGCGTTCACTGCAGCGACCACCTTTTCGGCGAGAGTCAGAGGAATCACTAGGGCTGTTGGAAGCTCACCAGTCCTAATCCTCTCGTCACGAAGGCGCACCTGTGCGAGAAGGTTGGAGAACTTGACGTCCTCTGCTTCTTGCACTTCTTCTTCGGCAGATAAATTACTTTTCTCTAGGCATTGCCTGGCGAGCCGCTGGATTTCTTCAGCAGATTTCTGAGACAGGCCAAACTTGGCAAGTCCCGGATTGCTGATGAGGTTTTCGGCAAAGGTTTCTACAGAGGGATCATTACCCAAAGAGGGTTCACCCTTATCTAGATCTGACTCACCCATGGTGACGTCAGTTTGCGATTCAGGGATCGCAGGCTCCGTGGAAGGAGCCGGATCTTCTGTGACGACCGGGGAAGGAATGGTCGCCGGTGTTGTAGAAGGTTGAGGGGCAGGAGTTGGAGGAGCTACGGCAGGGGAAGCTATGGTGAGCTTCGTCTGTCGCAGGGGCTTCAAAGAAGTTCCCTTCCCCTTGCCCTTGATGAGCGGTTTTGCTCTGAGAATGTAGTAAAGTCGGAAACATTACATCTCGGAAAGAAATTCGAGTAAAGTACAAAGGCAGAAGTTGTGATTGAAAGTTACCTCTTCACGACAGGCACCTCCTTTGTGCCAACAACCACTGTCGGAGCTTTGCGCTTCTTGAGCGCAAGGTCCGGCAATGGGACCACCTCTGTCTCCTGAGAAAACTCATGAGGATATCCTTCGAGCGGAGCAAGTTCCGACTCGGGGAGGTCGGCAAGCTGAAAATAAGAAAACATATCAGTATTGCAGTATAACTCGAAGATCGAAACACATAAAAAGTGTACTGATGGAAGCTTACCAGCACTACGGAGTTTTCCACCGTATGCATATCTAGAGAAACCTTCGGGATTCTCCTCTCGATCCGCTCCCAGATCAGCCACTTGATCTGGCTTATGTAGCCTTGAGTGGTGTAGGATTTGGGGCTGATGCGGAGGGAGTCTTTCTTGGATGACGTGATGGAGTGCATCAGTCGATCCCCATGGTACTGAAGGGGCTGGATCCGGCATGAGAGCTAGCATTGGACCAAATCGGATCCCTTCAGTCCCTTGTGTTTGATCAAGTATTCGATCCGCCTCTTAGCGAGGATCCGATCGTCGGTGAGAGCCGGAGCAGCCTCGTCCCAAGAAGGTTGGGCCGTGGCAGCTCCGTCAACAAAAGCCAGCAAAGCAGTGGCTTTGTCGGGAGCCAGAATATCCCTATGATAGAAAAAACGTGGCTGGCCATTGTTTGACCGAGTCACTAGCTAGAATTTTGGGATACGCGCGCTCGCGTCTAAGAGAAAAACTAATAGTGCCGGTGATATAAGGAACACCGGCAGTAATGGAGTTTCTCCGGACATGGAAATAATACCGGAAAAGAGTCAAACTCGGCCTAATGCCGAGAAAGCCCTCACACAATGAAGCGTACGCGCTCATCTCTAAGAGAGAGTTGGGAGGAAGATGATGGAGTTGAACTCCGTAATGATCAATCACCTCGGAGAAGAACTCCGAGGGAGGAAACGACAAATCTCTGTCGAGGTGGGTGATGAAGTGGACCTGCTCGCCGTCGCACGGGTTGGGTACGACTTCCTTGAAGCCGCTCCGCCAGTCGCCGGTGGCAAGGAGCCCTTCCTTCTCCACGTTCTTGAGACCCTCGTCGTTGAGCGCGCAGGGAATCTAGAGCCCGCGAAAGCTCTCTTTCTCCGCCACCGCTTCTGCCGTCGCCGCTGCCGCCAAGCCGGAGGAAGAAGATGAAGCCATTTCTCTGGCGAGAAGTTGACTTAAAAGGGGTGGCGCTGGGAGTTCTGTGGGGAAGGAACAGGGGAGCTCTGTGCGTGCAGGGAGATTGGGAGGAGAGGAAAAGGCAAAGGACTGGTGGAAGGAGAAGGAGAAAATCCTAACCCCTTATATCCACCTAACTGCGCCAAGATTCGTGCAAATGCTATAGTGTAACCGCCAGGGAAGGAACTCACGCGATGATTGCGTCGCCTCGATCTCCACGCGCGCATTGAAACGGCGCCTCGGTTCCGCGAACCGCGGACCCACCAACGGTCGTGCTGACGGAATGCCTGTCAGATGACGTGACTTGACCATGACTTGTGTCAGGTGGCGTTAGAAACCAAGTTCCGGCTTAGTTTGAAATCAAGCTGGAAAATCCGAGTAACCTGTTGATAGGTCTGACTTATTTTTAAGACCCGGATCGTATTTTTTGTTGTGAAGTTTAAGGAACCCTTCAAGATTCTGCAAGCCGAAGATCAAGCTAGACGATGATGAATCCGACTTTGGATCTTGGAGGCCTCCGGGGGCTGCTGTTGGGGATATACTTTCTAGGTATCCTCATAGTTCCTCACTGACCAGGGTGGCCCACTTCGGGTTAGAGCTTTGCTTCACGGGCGACCCAGTCAGGGAGAAAGACGGAGTCCAATCCAGCTACGGGAAGGCCCAGAAGACTTACCGACTTAGGCCCATAATGTTATTTGTAGTTCAAGATGTACTCTGTAACCGACTCTTAGTCGTAGCCGGATAGATCTCTCCTGTAAACCCTAGGCCGGATATCTATATAAGCCGTCCTAGGGAGAGCCTTTAGGGCAACACTCTGAACACCTCAATAGTCTACAATCTCAACTCGCACAGGCGAAACCCTTGTAACCCATATTCCGGCTCTGCCGTATTACTGGATTGCTAGCAGGAGTAGGATCCGTCCAAAGCCAGCGGATTTGAACCTAGGTAAATTTGTGTGCTCACCGTCTCGGAATACCGTACGTCTCACACCCCTCTCTTCCGCACGCCTCGAGGACCCCCTCATGGCGTACTTGTCATCAATCCGACGATAGGTCAGACAAAAGGAAGTAATACAGCGTTAAGTCAGATTAACGGGCGACCAATTTTTTTACTCCCAGGACTCCGGGGCCAATAGTTCAGACTGCTAGGTCAACAAGTACAACTATTACAACTTAAAAAAGGCACGGGGCTTAAGCTAAATAGAACTAGTTAACATACAACTCCTTGATCTTCCTAATCTTAGCCCTATGCGCATCTTCCTGCGAGAGCAAGGATCGAATCGTCTGCTCCTTCCTTTTAGCATCTTACTTGCACAGCTTCAATTGTTTCTCTGCATCTTTCCTCGTGCACTTGTCAATACTCGTAGTTGTGAACTGCAGGACTTTGGCTTGGTGAAGATCCTTCCTTGCTTGAGTCAGTTCTTGCTCTGCTTTAGCCTTCAGGGCCAACGCCGCGTCCCTCTCCTTCTCGACTTTGCTAACCTTGGTCGTGTCAGCTGGTTCCCATAGCTTCATCTCAACACTGTCAAGAAGTGAGCTGAATGCGGATTCTTTCAACTCAACAGTCATTTACCATAGTTTGTCCAGTGTTTTCTGCATCGATTTGGGCCACTCTGGATCTACCCATTTGACAACACCGCAACTTCCGCCTCGCATCATTGCACGATGTCCTTGACACCGTAGAAACCTCCTGCCCGTGTTTCGTCCTTCGAACGCTACAAATTTAGCGGGCACATATCCATGTTTACATAGCAGAGGACTGTCTTCATCCGCTAAACCGTGATAGTCGGCGTCATACATCGTCTGGTTGGCCTAACACATCATACGCGCATGAGTAAACGGAGTAGATCTGGCTCAAAAAATAGATAACTGACCACGGATGATAGAGATAGAGATGAGACGACTCACATCGAAATCACCATCCCTGTCGTCACGACGTGTTTCCTCGTCATCTCCCCTTGAACCCATGGCGAGAGGGGAGGGGGGCTGCCGGAGAGGGGATTGGGATGGCGGTAGCGTCGGCTTGCGGCTACGGCAGGATGGGAGTGAAGTGGGGAATGTGGCTTCGAGGGGAAGGAAGAGAAGTACGGGGAGGAAGATAAGTAATGGGGACGTGACACTGGGATATGGCCCACTCAACTCGTGAGTCGTGACACTCGCAACAGGGGAGCCCCCGGTGTTGCCAGTTTGTCTAGAGCAAGCATGGCCAATCATGCCGCAGAACAGACTACTCGCGGATCGATCTCACGAAAACCATCCCAATCGTCCAAGCGCCCCGATCGGACGGTATGTAACAATCGATAAGTAGAACAACTGTGCTAGGGCGTGCCTTCTAGAAGACTCGGTCTAACGCTAAGGTTAGGGCTCTCCTAAGGTTAATTAGTATCCATATGCGGTTTATGAAAAGAACATGCATCCAATGACACGGGTGGATCTAGCTGTGGTTAATGAGAAGAGCAGACATGCAATCACACCGGTGATATGTGGTTTGTGGGAAGAACACAAATGCAATGAATCTGGTGATATGTGGTTTGTGAGAAGAACACACATGCAATGACTCTAGCTGTGGTTCATGAAAAGAGCAGACATGCAGTGACACCGGTGGATCCATGTGTGGTTCACACACATGCAATGACACTGGGTGTGGTTCATGATATGGTCTGTGAGAAGAACACACATGCAATGACTCTAGATGTGGTTCATGAAAAGAGCAGACATGCGATGACTCTAACTATGGTTCATGAAAAGAGCAGACATGCGATGCCACCGGTGGATCCATGTGTGGTCTATAAGAGGAACACACATGCAATTACACCGGTGGATCCTTACGTGTCTTGTGAGAATAACACACATGCAATGACACTGGTGGATCCATGTGTGGTTCATGGGAAGAACACACATGCAATGACACATGTGATATGTGGTCTGTGAGAAGAACACACATGCAATGACTCTGGTGATATGTGGTTTGTGAAAAGAACACACATGCAATGACTCTAGCTGTGGTTAATGAAAAGAGCAGACATGCAATGACAACGGTGGATCCATGTGGGGTTAATAAGAAGAACACAGATGCAATGACACTGGATGTGGTTCATGGGAAGAACACACATGCAATGACTCTGGTGATATGTGGTTTGTGAAAAGAACAGACATGCAATGACTCTAGCTATGGTTAATGAGAAGAGCAGACATGCAATGACACCGGTGGATCCATGTGTCGTCTGTGGGAAGAACACACATGCAATGACACTGGTGGATCCATGTGTGGTTCATGGGAAGAACACACATGCGATGACACATGTGATATGTGGTCTGTGAGAAGAACACACATGCAATGACTCTAACTATGGTTAATGAAAAGAGCAGACATGCAATGACACCGGTGGATCCATGTGTGGTTTATGGGAAGAACACACATACAATGACACTGGGTGTGGTTCATGATATGGTCTGTAAGAAGAACACACATGTAATGACACTGGTGGATCCATGTGTGGTTTGTGAGAAGAACACACATGCAATGACACTGGGTGTTCATGATATGGTTTGTGAGAAGAACATACATGCAATGACATTGGTGGATCCATCTGTGGTCTTTGGGAAGAACACACATGCAATGACACAGGTGATATGTGGTCTGTGAGAAGAACACACATCCAATGACTCTAGCTGTGGTTCATGAAAAGAGCAGACATGGAATGACACTGGTGGATCCATGTGTGGTTCATGGGAAGAACACACATGCAATGACACTGGTGGATCCATGTGTGGTCTGTGGGAAGAACACACATGCAATGACACTGGTGGATCCATGTGCGGTTCATGGGAAGAACACACATGCAATGACACTAGGTGTGGTTCATGATATGGTCTGTGAGAAGAACACACATGCAATGACACTGGTGGATCCATGTGTGGTCTGTGAGAAGAACACACATGCAATGACACTGGGTGTGGTTCATGATATGGTTTGTGAGAAGAACACACATGCAATGACACTGGTGGATCCATGTGTGGTCTTTGGGAAGAACACACATCCAATGACACTGGTGATATGTGGTCTGTGTGAAGAACAACCATCCAATGACTCTAGCTGTGGTTCATGAAAAGAACACACATGCAATGACACTGGTGGATCCATGTGTGATTCATGGGAAGAACACACATGCAATGACTCTGGTGATATGTGGTTTGTGAAAAGAACAAACATGCAATGACTCTAGCTGTGGTCAATGAGAAGAGTAGACATGCAATGACACCGGTGGATCCATGTGTGGTTTGTGAGAAGAACACACATGCAAGGACACTGGTTGTGGTTCATGATATGGTTTGGAAGCAGGACACACATCCAATGACTCTAGCTATGGTTCATGAAAAGAGCAGGCATGCGATGACTCTAGCTGTGGTTCATGGGAAGAGAAGGCATACAATGACACCGGTGGATCCATGTGTGGTTCATGGGAAGAACACACATGCAATGACACCGGTGGATCCATGTGTGGTCTGTGGGAAGAACACACATGCAATGGCACTGGTGGATCCATGTGTGGTTCATGGGAAGAATACACATGCGATGACACAGGTGATGTGTGGTCTGTGAGAAGAACACACATGCAATGACTCTGGTGATATGTGGTTTGTGAAAAGAACACACATGAAATGACACTGGTGGATACATGTGTGGTTCATGGGAAGAACACACATGCAATGACACAGGTGATATGTGGTCTATGAGAAGAACACACATGCAATGACACAGGTGATATGGGGTATGTGAGTAGATCACACATGCAATGACTCTAGCTGTGGTTAATGAAAAGAGCAGACATGCAATGACACCGGTGGATCCATGTGTGGCTCATGGGAAGAATACAGATGCAATGAAATTGGGTGTGGTTCATGATATGGTCTGTGAGAAGAACACACATGCAATGACACTGGTGGATCCATGTGTGGTCTGTGAGAAGAACACACATGCAATGACACTGGGTGTGTTTCATGGTATGGTTTGTGAGAAGAACACACATGCAATGACACTGGTGGATCCATCTGTGGTCTTTGGGAAGAACACACATGCAATGACACCAGTGATATGTGGTCTGTGAGAAGAACACACATCCAATGACTAGCTGTGGTTCATGAAAAGAGCAGACATGCAATGACACTAGTGGATCCATGTGTGGTTCATGCGAAGAACACACATGCAATGACACTTGTGGATCCATTTGTGGTCTATGCCAAGAACACACATGCAATGACACTGGTGGATCCATGTGTGGTCCGTGGGAAGAACACATATGCAATCATACTAGTGGATCCATGTGTGGTCTGTGAGAAGAACACACATGCAATGACACTGGGTGTGGATCATGATATGGTCTGTGAGAAGAACACACATGCAATGACACTGGTGGATCCATGTGTGGTCTGTGAGAAGAACACACATGCAATGACACTGGGTGTGGTTCATGATATGGTTTGTGAGAAGAACACACATGCAATGACATTGGTGGATCCATGTGTGGTCTTTGGGAAGAACACACATGCAATGACACTGGTGATATG